>CM029113.1:184471-279471 GCA_016859345.1 Istiophorus platypterus | reverse complement strand
CTATAGCAGGAACTATGGCAGGGGTGGTTTTGAGTACTTTGGCAGGTATTAATTCTGTGCGTTTGTCTGTGGAAAGATATCTGATTTCACAATGATGGCATCAAAACGCAAGATACAGTCACAAACCTTTACAGGTGTGTAGTTGAGATGAAATTATGGCAGAGTTGGAAGATGTGTGATCTTAACCATGACTATTTTATTCCTCTGTGCTGTAGAACTCCACTGTTCATTTAAAACACATTAATGAGCTGCACTAGGTGACATGTTCCTTCATCACCATGAACACTACAGCACCATATGTGGATTAAGCCGCTGCTGAAAATCTCCAAAAAAGCATTTTGTTCTTAGATGAAACACTGTAAAATTAGATTTGCAACGCTGCAACTTTTGTTTGTATTTCATTTTTTTTTTAGCATATGTTGAATGTTGAGTCGTTATCTAAATCTGCCATGTTTGGTTTTTGTTTTCAATGTTTTTCCTCCTTGTTGTGTGTACAACGGTCTACCTGACTACCTTCAACAGCTGTGTAGGTTGAATATGACTTATCCAGGACCAAATGGAGGGAACATACACACTGGTGATAACAGTGTACCAAACGCTGGGCAGCAGGATCCAGGATTGCATGGCAACAGTTATGACCCAGGACCTTCATCTCATCCTCTACACAATGTCTCTGCCCGTCCCGTCTTCTACATCCATGCTCCACCACCACCCCCTTTCCTCCACTACCAGTGGTCCATGCCCTTCTCCTATAACCCCTTTGCAGGCTTTCCAGGCATGGGTGAGGCTTGTTTGTTTTTTTTTTTCGTTTTTTTTTGGGGGGGGGGTATTTTATAATTGAAAGCTAAAAGAACTTTTCTTACTGGGTACACTGTACCTTATTGGTTGATACAAAAACTGATTTGTAAACTTGGATGATGAAACCTTGTCTCTCTATCTCTCTGTATCTCCTAATAAATGTAGGTAGAAATTCATTACATTTCCAACATTTTTAATCTTGAACTATCTGCTCATTTGAACAATTTTGTTTTGTGTTTTTTCCTGCCTCTCAGGCTATGGTATGGTCATGCCCCCATTCCCCCCTCCCCCCTACATGGAGAGTCCAGCCTACTTTATGCCCCACCCTCCCATCCAAGCAGTTGACTATAGACGCTTGCTCCATCCCCAGGTCCATGCTCCCAGTGCACCCCACCAGAACCCAAACCAGACCCAGAGAGAATCTCTTACTGAAAATGTGCAACAGAGAAGCTCCTGCTCTCCTGAGCAGGAAGCAACTCTCCTCTTGAACTCAGCCACAGGAGAGAAAATCTTCTCTACAGGCAACTTGATTGTCCATTACAGAATGGATACTGAGGCAGAAGATGGAGCATGTGGGAACAAAGAAATCAGTCAGCTGAGAAATGAGCAGCTGTGTGTCCCAATGGCTAACGAGAAAAGGAGTGAAGTCTCTCCATCAAAGGGACACTTAGTGGATTGTGGCATCCAGTGTACTGAGTTCCAGGAGCCAAAGTGTTCATGTGAAGAGTTGAGGGGTGGCGTGGTACCAAACAGAAAGCATTCTCTTAAGTATTCAGGTGACGTCCACCTTAATTCAGTTTTTTTTTTTTTTTTTTTTTTTTTCTGTAGCCTCTTGTTTAGTGTAATGCTTTAACTGTTGCTTGTGTTGTAGATATGAAGAAAGTAAACAATGGCAACGCTGAAGGATTTTACATGAAGGGAAATGTGCAGAAAAACCAGAGGCGGCATGGTCAGTGGAGGAACAGAGGTTCAGGTAATGCTTGTAATCTAGAATAGATGTAGGCAATTCAGCAAACCACCATTATAGATTTCGATTTGATTAAATGGTTTGATCAGTTACCTGCAAGAACTACACCTTGTAGTGTACATGTATATCTTTTGTGTATATATAATATTTGCATATGCATTTTTTTTAAATGGAAACTTGTATTTAAAAAAAATAAAAAAAAATGAGAATTCCAGGTTTACACTGTGATATGCATTTGGGTATAGGGCTAATAAATGTGTACCAAGTCATACATTTATATCAGGAATATAAAAATTTTTACCTTCTGTGTAATTCTCAATAGTTGCTATTTTATGAAACTTCAGTCATCCTTTCAATCCTAATGTGGTGTCAAGTAAATCTTATCAGAAAAGAGAAATATTAAACTAACATTATTTTAAAGGTTTTTGTTTTAATCCATCCCGAGGCATGAAATGCAAAAGACCAGAACTAATCCAGAAAATCGGTCAACTCTGTCAACTTCAAATGATCATGTCAGCTATAGGACTCTGCATTTTCACAAGATTTGATTGAGAGTGACAAAACATCAGAGGTTGATTCAAATGTTGCTTCATTCTGTTGTTGTGGGTTTTTTTTTTTTTTTTAAATACTTGAACCCCATGCAATTCAAACCAGTATGGCACAAAAATACAGAAGTCTCTGGGCATTTTACCAGCATCTTCTGTGTGTCTACAGAAAAGCACAGCAGCCAGCAGAAAGCCTACATTGGATACCCTGGCAAACCTGGGAAATCTAAAGGTGAGAATCAGTTTGAACCTTGCTGGTCTCAGAATGGGTGGTGGTGGTGGTGGTCATGCAGTGCAGATTACTGCCCTAAAAATGGAGGCTTCATGCCAACCAAAGTCTAGAGTGAAATATTGGTATTTGTGAGAAGGTTTTTTGTCTTTAAATATGAAATACTAACATGTCCATTCTGCCTATTAAGGAAGTCCATTGTCACTACACTTTCTTTTAAATCTACAACTAGCTTCCCATTTGAAACCCATTTGAGAATAAATCAGTTTGCACTGGCATGCTCATCCATCTTAATTTGTGCCTTCACCTTAAACTGTACTGTTTCAAAACTGAGGCATATATTACTGTCTGCAAGTGTCTTTTTTTTTTTTTTTTTTTTTTTTTTCAAACCAGATGACAGTCTTTTATACAGTTTCTTAAGAAGGGTACTACCAGATTTGCTTACATTATACAAAGGCTTCTACTATTCTGCGCACTCTTCATAATGTTTGAGTGACAGAAGAAAGTAACAGAGGTTTTCTTTGCCTTTTATTTGTTTCTTCCAGGTGGAAATGGAAAGAATTCACAGTCCTGAGAACTGACCAGTCAACAAGATATTTGGTTTTTAATCAACTTATTTAAATATTGAATTAAGATTACAAATGTAGTGATGCTATTTTTCAATAAATATTATGTCATCAATGTTTTGCTTTGTTTTTTTTTTTTGTTTTTTTAATTACATGGCTTAAGCTTTTAACAGCAAACGATGAGTTTTTAATCATTTTGTGTAATTGGGTTTCTAGGTTTTATTTTTTTGTTTGTTTTTTTGACACTTTGCCAATTAGAATCCCTGTTTGTACTTACAGGATAGCACCTATAACTTCAGAAATGAATATTTAACCCAGGACAAGCTGGGAAAACTGTTGGACTGATTCAGCAGTATTTACAGATTTTAATCTGTAAAGTTGAGCAATATTTTATGAAATTTGCCCATGATTGTTATTCAGACTAGGATTGAATGTGTTCCATTAATAATCTAGTGCAAGATTTGAAGTTGGATGCTAAGGAATTTATTTGAACTTGTTTAATGTATTTTCTATCAGTTTATTTCCTTCTCCTGGCACAACTTGATAAAACAGTCACTGCAAATGCACCCTAAAGCAGAATGATAATTTCACAGCTGCTGTGTGTCCTTTTGAAAGTTGTGCTCACAAAACTGCAACAAAGCAAAAGGTGTAACCATGTTAATATATACATTATCAGCAGTTGTTAGGAAGGGGTCAGAGGTACAGCATTTAAGTTCCACAAAAACCAAATTCCCAAGGTGAACTAATAAAGTGGTCCCAAACCTTTACAATTAAGCATGTATTCAGATTTCACACTCTTAAACCTTAAATAACCGTTTTACATAGCAGATGGGCCTGTAGAATGTCACATTGTGAGTGTAATTGATAGCACTCACTATCTGTTCAAGGTTGGTAACATGCTAGCTTATCCATTAATGTTGTACAATGATCCAAAGTATCAATGTAAAACAGAGGCTTTATAGCACAACTGGAAGTAACTTTCAAAACCCTACTCGGCAACATTGGACTTTGTCCACAGGCTGGATGCAGTGTAAACAACAGTGGTCTCATAGACAAATGCACATATTTCCTTTTAAAAATGACACAAACTAGGATTAAACCAATCAAATTGGCGATCACAGGTCCTTGCCCAGCCGGGCAATCTCGTCTAGCAGGAAGTCGATGTCCTCTTGCTCTGTAGCAGGATTGGAGAAAACACACCTGAAGAAATTGACTCTGGCTCCCAAAGGTTGATAGCCAATTAGAACAGAGCCTTTCTCCATCATCCTGCCTTTGATTCGAGGAGCCACCTGCAGAGACGAAAAACGTGAAGGTCACCATCAGTATGAACCGATTTTCGTATATCAATCTACTTTAAACTCTCTTCACCCATTGTAAATATTGTGAGATATTAGTCTAAAGCTGTGATGCCTTTCTGATACTGAATGTGTTCAAAGGTAGCTAGTGTGAGGTTTTATACTGACCTGATGGAGTCTTGTATCTCTGTCAGGTCCAGATGGCAGGTCTCTCAGACTGGGAGGGATGTACCAGAAACACACATTACTGTGCTCTGGCTGTGTGAAAGAGACAGAGGACAAACATGACCAGTAAGATATCTTTGCTGATTCAGCTAGATAACAAAATATACAGAGGAGATGGGAAAATAGAATTTAAACAGTAAACTCAAGTCTCAACTAGGAACTGAATAAAAATGAAAAACTAGAACCAAATACATATGCATGCAAACGTTTAGCCTGGCCAAATTACTTGTTTAATATTTAAAGGGAAATAAGTAAATATAACCCTTGTGACAAACAGAATGGGCCGAGATTTTGTGGAATTTATTTTTGTGCAGTGTTTCCTGTGCCACTGGACACCATACAACAATTTCCAGCCCCATGCTGAACAGTTGTGAAAGGTTTTCTTTTCAACAAATGCTTTTTTTCCTCCAAACACCTATGGTCATTTCGTCCAAAGAGCTCAGTTTTAATGTCATTTGTCCATAGCACTAATCTCCAATATGACTTTGGCCTATTCAGATGTTGCCTGCAGGATTCAGATGTTCACTTTTGTTATCAGGTGCCAGGTAAGATGTCCTTCGGTTATTTTCAGACTAATAACAATTTTACACCATGTCTGCCCAGTCAGAGAGACTAGGATGATACATTAGTGGCAGGAGAGGAGGATGAGCTATGAAAGGTGGAGGAATATATGAGAGAGGGAGAGCAGCTGGAGCATCAGCAGCTGAGCTTAAAGAATGATGGAGGAATGTTGCTGAGATTGGACGACTGCTACACAGGTTTATAGCCACTCAGTTATTACCTCTTTGTCCTCTCATGTTGGACTGAGGGCAGACTGGTCGCTACAGTACCACTGCCTCTTGAGGTACAAAGTGGTAGGAGATGGATTGGGGCCTTCTGGTTAACATGCTAACTTCAGTTGACATCTCTTTAACAATACAAACTTCCTTGACATAATGTCAAAACTTGTATTTCAGTGATTCTATTTACTTCTTTTTACTTTAAAAATCAACTGTGTAAATTACCCAGGGGAGCCAAAACTTTTACAACTGTATGTGGTACAATAGTGCCTGGTACTATTTGTATATGGTTAATGCAAGAAGTTTAAGTGCATCTGTTTCGGTTATCTTAGATATGTATATAACCAGGCAAAATTTGTTTGAAAAGTTGGAGCTTTTTAGATTCTTTTTAAAATTTCAAAGATGATAGTGGTTATATATATATATTTTTTTTTAATTCAATCAAGATGTCTTTAACGACCAATACCACTTCAGCAACCACTCCAATGTGCCATAGCTCATCTTTATTAAATGATTTAATCTTTTCTGTATCTCAATCACCCTTGAAATTGCCATGCATCCTGGAGACCCCTTGAAGGCCTCTAACACAACTGAGACACTGTTGGAGAATTATTCTTTCAAGATAAAAGAATAACTTGAACATAATACACAGTATAATAATACACAGTATAATAAGAAATAAATATAATTTTTCTGTGAAAACCAGCTTTACTTTGTTGTTGAAGACCAGTTCAAAGTCTGTCCTCCTTTTTAGTTGATTGTACAGATACTCTGCATTCTCTAAGCATTTGTTGACCTGAGATCCAAAGCCATCTGAGCCCTGAGAGACGGTGACAGAGAAATTGATAGATAAACACAGAAAGTAAAGCAGACATACAGACATCTTATCACACATTCTTACAAAAAGGTTATACTGAGACAAATTATGAATAATGTAAAAAGTAATGTCACTTAGTAGACACACGTAACATCTCAGTCAATTAATCAATGATCAGTTGAACCTTCAATTAACATTTCTGACCAGTCTTTTACTTTTCTCAAGAGAGGTACAGTCACCCACAAAAAATAAGTTCATACAAAAAAAATTAAAAGTTTTATATATATAGGCCATTTATAGATGAGTAAAAGTACACTGGGGTGCTGTGTCAGAATGAGAGAGAAGAGTCACATTGGAGTTACACTAATACTGTGCACAACTACCTTTGCCTAAAAGTGCACACTATAAGAAGCAGAGTATTCTTGGTGCTTTCTCTTCATGTTTGTGTCTGAGTGTGTGTGCAGAATGAGGACCTACCAGTAGATGTCAGCCTGGACTGTGGTGACAACCGCATTTTAATGGGATAAGAAAAGCTGATTTATTTGGCCATCACTAATTACAACTTAAACTTCACCTGATTCCTTACTATATCTGTTTCCAGATGGCATGGAACTAGACCAGGAGGTGGGTTAAGAAACTGGTCATCTAAATCCAAGACAAGCTGGTTACATCTTGATACAAATGCATAGATTGATGTTAACTGAACCCTAAGTAACCGGCCCACTCTGTAAAGCAGTTTGTCTAAAATTATATGAAGACAGAAAATACCTTTATTTACTGAACAACCCTGGAAAGGGAAGTCGTTAACATTAAGTCTCTGACGTTAAGAAGAAACACTGTTCTTTTCCATCTGTCAGTGATTAGACTGAGTCTGGGGTGCTGTGTCAGAATGAGAGAGGAGAGTCACATCAGAGTTACACTAATACTGTGCATAGCTACCTTTGCCTTCCACATGAGCCAAAATTTAAAGACATCGACATGCCGGCCACACTGGATGCTCTTATCGCCAGTATCATAGCTGATATCATAAGGTTTGTCTGTCTGGAAAAGATACTCAGCCCCCAACTCATTACACTCCTGTAAGAGACCCTGCAGAGGAGAGAGACATGCAACATTATAGCAAGAAAGAAAAAAAGAAAAAAAGCCATAAAAGAAAGCCACTCAGAAATGGCTCTAAAAAGTGACAACAGTCAGGATGAATAATTTAGGTCAAAATTTTAATTTCTACAATCATTTAAACCTCCCTAATAACTAATTACAACTGTGTAAAGGCTGTTAAAAGCAGTCTGTGGGTTCAGTGGACTCAAGATCATGTGCCAATTGCGTATTGCCACTCTTATGCAAATCAAAGCACTTAATTTTGACAAAACAGCTTTTCCTGGAGCTTCCACATTCAACTATTTGTCAAGGCCAAGGAAATGTGGCAGTCTTAGTGAAATGATGAAAAGATTAACAATGACCTGAAGTAAGCACGAGACATGTTGACTTTTTTATCAAAGCCAACAACTTTCTCAAAGCTTAACCAATAGGATACACGGCACCAGGCCCTGTCTATGGTGTCAAAGTCATGAGTTTTATATACTAACCATCTACACCTCCTGTGACTTCTCTTCAGTTCAAGATTGTCACACTTCCTGAACTGGAAAAAGAATCCCAGAGAACATTACCAAAGTAGCAGATACACCCCTCACTAATCTATTAGGCAAAATATGTATTACAGCACATGATTGTTACACAGTTAACTTGGGTCAATTAAGCGTCAGCAGATGGCTGCTTTGCCTTGGTGGTAATTAAGGCTTACTTAATAAATGTCCAACTAGCTGCACTGAAGACAAAGGAATCATAATGAATTTTATGGGAACTTTTTTCAGGAACAAGATTAATGGTCAACAGCAACATTAACTGTTTGGATAGATTAAAATTTTAGATGAAAAGTCAGTGGATCATCAAAATTCACTAAGACCATGAATGTCTGAACCAAATTCCATGGCAATGCACAAAACAGTTTTTGAGATATTTTTTTCTGAACCGTAAATGTCAATTCCTTTGTGGAACTACTTGAAAAGTCAGAGGATCATCAAAGTAATTCAATTCTATCCTCTAGGCACCATATATATCTGTACATACTTCAACCGGTTGTTGTGAAATTTCGAGTGTTGAACCAACCAAGCAACAGACTGGCATTGGGGTCCCTGAGGATTCATAGTATACTGGCATAAAATCATTTAGCATTCAGGTAATACCCTCCTAAAGTATTCATGTATATTGTAATGTACATTTAAACTAGAGAGGAATGGAGGATTTCTTACTCTCTTCTTGACCAGTATGACAGAGCACTGCAGAGGGACGCCCATCATCTTGTGAGGATTCCATGTTACAGACCAGGCTCTGAAAAAAACAACATCAATTTTGTGCTGACCGACTGATTGACAGTGGCAACCATAGACCCTGCTGCAAACCATGCAAAATAAGCATCTTGCCAGGGCCTTAAACAAGGGAGCTTTTTGTTTGTCTCTCACAGAATAAATATGACACACCACAACCATCCCAAACTAGCATATGCAAAATTACACAAAAAGTAATGCACACACATAATTTGTGTGTAAGCAGTAAGACTGATAATGTAGAAAATAACCAGGCAGGGATTTCTAAAAAGGAAATCAGGTCAGATAGCAGGTATGTTACTTATCATTTTTGTCCAGTTAGATCAACCATGGTTAGTATTTGCTAAATTACTTTACTTGGCAACATATTTTGATTTATTATTCATGCTAAAGTCAGAGTGAGTTGTAGGCTTACAGAGGTTTTGTAGTGGTGGTCCATAGAAATACCCAGAGAAAATGTTGTATGATGTGGTCAGCATTTGTAATGATGCAGTTACCGTTCAATGCCCTGTAGTTTCATCCTGTGTCTGTCTGACATAAGCAAGCCTCCACCCCATGCTGCCTGCAGGAACAGAGTCAAATTCAAAGACCCAAAATACTCACAGAAAATATTGACTCATATAAGTCTTACACATTATGCCTGTATCAGGATGTGCATGTATGTGTGTAACGCTAGTTACATGATGTCATCAGATGTTTGTTAGATGTACATACCTAATGTCAAAATAATGTATCTGCAATAAATATCCATTGTAATGCAGTATTTGTGTGCATTTGTGTGACTGTGTGATCTGACTGTCACCAACAAAAGCTTTTAAAGTTTTTTTAATAGCAGACCAATTTGTGTATCTTAACATTTAACAAGAAAAAAAAGAAAAAAACATTTTCCAATATCCAACATAGGATGTTTGAAACTGTCTCTTAACAAAAAACGAACTACTCAGAATTCTTTAGTGCTTCAGTATTACAAGTCTGCGTATGCGGGGCCAAGCTAGAAATACTGATGTCTCAAAAGGGATATCAATAATGGTGCTAGCACCTCAGTCAGTGAACTCACTTAACTGACCGCAGTACCTGTAGCTTTAGAATAAAGTACAAATTTTGGAAAATCTTTAAAAAACAAAATACTTTTTTCAATCATGGTGGATTAAATTTTCTTTAATGATGGTCTATTATGAGCTTGTTATGGTACAGTTGTGAAAAACGTACTTTTTAATTCAAAATGTACTCCTCCTCTACTTCAGTTTTTGTAATGGATGCAATATCTACATTCAAATCATTATTATATATATTATATCATTATAATAACTGTTGCATTAGTAGCATGTAGACTTATTAAAATTCAACCCAATTTGTATCCTACAAATATTTACATTGAACTATTTTTTTATCGTTCATTACATGCAGTGGCTTTTTTTTTTTTTTTGATTGTTTTGTTGATTCAGTTTTAATGGATAAAAATTGCTATTTTTTACCCATCAATCTAAAGTCAGTAATCCCTGATCAAAACATCAAAAACTTAATTCTCTCATTTACCAAAGTATTCAGACCCTTCGCTGGGTTACCCTAATCTATGTTCGGATGCATCCTGTTTGCTTTAATTATTCTTTAGATTTGTGTAGAACTTTATGGGAGTTCACCTGTGGCAAACTAGCAGAGTTTCAAGAGTCCCCAACAGAGTTGGGAAAGCCTACTGATTATCTCAGCAGCACTCCATCAATCCGGCTATTAAAGCAGAATGGTTGGACAGGAGCCACTTTAAGTAAAAGACATAAGAGAGCTTGGAATTTGTCAAATAGTATTTAAAGGACTCTAAGAGCATGAGAGAATAAGATTCTCTGGTTTAATCAGACAAAAATTGAACTTTGGGCAGAACTCCAAACACTATATGTCATAATCCGACTGTCTTTGTGGTTCCCTGCCTGAACTTTGTGCTATTATTTCTTGATTTATTTTGAAATTACTTGCCTTATGCATATGTCTTTGTGTATTTTCTCACCTTTGTGATTTCCAGCCTTACCCAAATTAGTTTAATCTTTTGTCTATTTTACTTTACTTTTACTCACTCTTTGTCAGTTCATTTGCTTTAGTTCCTGTTCATGTTCCTTAGTTCTCCTGTGGATTTAGCTTTGTTCTTTTCCTAGTGTTTGGATCACCTGTTTTTTTAGATTCCTTTCACCTGTACCATTTTGCTTGCCCATGTTACATGACAATTTGTTCATCAGTCCACCAGTTCCCAGTTATTTCAGTAATCATACTGTATGCACAATAGATTGGGGAACTGACCAATGATAGACCCAGCACACACTTCTTTCAAAGATGGACTTTACAAAGTGTCATACACCTAGTTAGAGAATTTTCTTTTAGGTTACACAGGTCAAGCATGGGCATTAAAGGCCTCAGATGAAATAACAGTAAATTCTTCTGAAAGGTAAACTCTCTTCTCTCCTTTAGACACTTGGCAGCTGTCTCAGATTATTAGGGGAAAGTGGAGAATTCTTAGACATAGTGCATTGACGTTTTACTGAGGACCACCAATAGTCTAACTCCACATATTCTAGGGGTTTGAAAACTGACCACAGGGGACTGAGCTTTAGAATGGAGACGACATGACACGAATCAACATGTATTGACAACTTCTCCATTCTCCTTGTCCAAGTTTCAATAAATCTTTTCAGCATAAGACATCTTGGGCAATTTTTCAAAATCTTCAAAACAACACCCCCTGTGCTCCTATGTTGTGAGTGAAGCCATTCTTTAGAGTACAATAAGGTTGCTCTGAGGAGGACGCTAGAAGTTCCCAAAATCCTTGATTGAAGAATTTTCTTACTGGCGTCAGAGCTTTGTGGACACCACTAATTACCAGCCAGTCTCCCTGCTTGGTAGCATCCAGCATACTAGTCACCAGCATCCTAACCTTTGGTCTGCTGACCATCAGCCAGACCCTGAGTTGGCAGTCCCCACAAACGTCCCCTTTGTTCCTATGTCGGGGGTCCCAGTCAACATTAACTCCTTTCCTGCATTTAGGGTTGCAGCCAGCATTCTGTCGGTTCCTGTATCGGGGGTCACATCTGACATTCTGTGCTATCCTACATCAGGGGTCCTAGCAGACACAGGAACTGACACGACATTGGCATGGACAGCCGACACTGAAACAGGTAAGACCTGGTTGACAGATATCCTTTAAGCAAAACAGTGACCTGAAGCATACAGCCAAGACCCACACAAGCCCCAAAAATTCTAATAAATGTGATCCTGATGTGTCAGTTGTGATTGGGCCTGCTATATGATGAGAATGAAGACCTGTTTGAAAAAATCACATTGAAGTCTGAAATGTGCTCAAATGCATCTGATTTACAGAATTTTTTAAATATGGTTGGTTTGTGTTGTTATAGGTGGTGATTCAAAATACAAATGATGCATTTCAGAAAGAAATGTTTGTAAGAAGTACATAATAACTTAGTTTTGGTTTAGTAGGAATATGTTAATGTACATAAATACTTGGATGCTCTTGTCAAATTTGTGACTCATGAGGTTGGAATAGGGTCCTTTGTTGACTCTGTTCAGACACCGCTAGGATCAGTTGTTAATAAACTGATTTAATGTAACAATATCATTATATTCTATATTATATTCTATGTATACCACATTTTATGATGTATGCATCTCCCCTGTACTGAACAATCTTGCAGGGATATGGGGCTTAAAGAAATCTAAAATCGTAGACTCAATACAAATTAGAGCTATACCATGTTTTATGGGGGCTCACAGATTTTCTCCTATTCCAACAACTCAGGGGGACATGTTCTGGGTAGCAGGATCCGTGCAGCAAAAATGTGAAATGTGAAACTGTTGAATCAGCTATTCAAAATGGCAGAGGACAGAATACATAAGAAGAGGTTTATACGGGGTAAACATCACAGTTCTCCATGGGCAAAAGAGCTTTATTTAGTTTTTAAGGAGGTTGATATGTTGTGTATCAACAGGAATAATTCATAGTTGTATTTATTCTGATTTCTCCATTATTAAATAATATGTGTTTTTCAGTGATTTATGAACTCTTTTGATTTATTGAGAAAGGTGTTTAATTTGCTTCTCCACACTATTTAAATGCATGACACAATAAAAATTGAATTCCTTACTTTTATTCATAACAAAAAACGGATTGGTGTGTGTGTGTGTGTGCGTGTGTGTGTGTGTGTGTGATGGTTAAGGTTTGGGTAAGGGGTTAGGGACGGCATTATGTCAATGACTGGTTGCTGCGGATATTTTAAAACAAGTGTGTGTGTGAGAGAGAGGCAGAGAGAGGGAGAAAGACACAGCAAGAGACAGAGAGAGTGGGGCCCCTTACATCAACATGCATCCACAGGTTGTGTCTGTGGCAGATGTCTGCAATTCCACTGAGAGGATCAAAGGCACCGTACACTGTGGTACCTGCTGTCGCATTCACATAGAACGGGACAGAACCCTGGTGACAGAAAATTGATGTTGGCCTCATCATGTGTGCATGTACTGTTCTGTACTATACTGTATGTTCCAGCAGTCTGCACATTTTCAACTGTGACTTTGTCAATTATACATATAGACAACACATTTCAGAGAAATTTGGTGAGATGATGTTTAGGCGTATGTCTTAATATTTAGAAATAGGCAAAATTTTTAAAACTTAATATTTAAACATGATAATGTTATAAAAACATTTTTTGTTTACCATTCATACCTTTTCTTTAGCTGTAGCAATGCAAGACTCAAGTTCAGCAGGAATCATTTTCCCTCTTAAATGACCAAAAAAGAACAAGACAGAGGTTCAGTAAACAGTAACCTACTCTGCACAGGTAACAATGCTTCCTGTATCTGACATACCCCTGACAGCAGCTTGTTTTCTACAACCACTCTAAAAGACTGCAGTCAGCATACAGTTTGCAAAATAAATTGAGAGAATTATTTAAATATCTAGCTTAAAACAGCAAAATAGTCAAATGTATTCTAAAAAAAGAAGAATATTCTATCCAGTGAATATGTAATATACAGTACGTGTACAAGCCTACATGCATGGAAAAATTTCCACAGACCACGCATATGGACACACATAAAGCTGCACCAGGTGAGCAAACATTGCTTTTGTCATGCATCAAATTTACTATTAACAAACAGATGTGTACTTAGTGGGTCTCTAACTTACCAACCTTTCATCACATTTCACCACAACCACATTCTCACTGCCAATCCCCAGCACGGCTGCAGATTTCTTTACTGAATAGTGACTCTGAATGGGTGAAAAAACAGCCTTTCATCTTCATTTGTCTCATTTCAGTGACACTCAGCTGAGAGAATAGGCTTGATTGTTTGGTTCTGAAAAGAAGTTCCCGTTTGTGCATGTCAAATGAAACTGGATACGGAGAGCATCAGTGCATACTGCACAGAAATCAGGCTGGTGCAGTACTTGGGAGAAGGAGTAAGCTACTATGTGGACATTGAATGATGACTGTGTAAGTCTGGCGTAGCTAAGATTATGCTCATTGCTGTAAACCGCTGAGTGACTGGAGATTATATGTCAGGGTTAAAAACAGTACATTTATCAATTACAAATCCTTGTTTTGACACAGTCATCTTAGTATATAAACAACATATGTAGAATTACATGTGATACAGGTTTTTTTAATAGTAAGGTGTTGCCTGTGTGTGGATGTGCAATTGCTTTCACTTTGTTGGTATATAGGCAACTAATACAGATTTGACATTAAAAATTGCCATCTGGAAAGTTGTTTGTTTGTTTTTTTGTTTTTTCTTTCTAGGCAGATTAAATTTAACTAAATATACTCAAACTGGGAGATCTTTTATAACCCCAGAAAGTAGTTTTTGGAACACAAAATGCATGATTTTCCTGGTCATCCGTGAATAGAATGAGCCAGTAATTTTTGAGTAAATTATTAATATTTCAAAAGATTAATTTATATTCATTTATGAAAGTGATACCATGGAATTTTGTGATAACAGAGCTTGGTGCTATTGGTTCCCTGAAGACCTAACTGAATAAGAATCTTCACAAAATTCCCTCTTTAAACCCTTATATAAGTGCTTTGTATGAATGTTAAAGGACCCATGGGTATCACGGATATGTTTGACTCAGACAAAGTATCATAAATTGAATATTAAGGAGGTTTTTGTTAGTGGCATGATATCTTCCAAAATGTATGAAATTGTTTCTATCATTTGGTTCCTTATAGATTTCAGTGCATAATGTATCAGATTTACATAGTAGATTAAAAAATGAAGGAAAGGAAAAGGACTGCCAAAATTCAGCCATTGTGTATAGAAAATCAGAGGGATTTACATGCCAAAAGATTAATTCTCTCGAAAATCTGTAAAGTTTTTAAGATATGAGGGAAGTAAGTGGAGTTATATTTTGAAGTTCTAGCACCTACACAAAGCATTCCATGGAAGAAGAAGAGAGCTGAGTGCATACCTGTATATTCATGAAATCTTTAACGTTTTCATTTTCATTTTAATTGATATATTCCTAATATCTTATTTTTCATTTTGTATAGAGCCAGCATAAATTTTATCTAAGTGTGAAAAAAGGACTAATACCTACAGGTCCAAATAAGGCTAAACCCGAATATTTCAAAGAGTCTATTAGTGCATGAGATGGGATTACATGTTCTGAAGTGAAGAGGGCCAGCCGAGGGAGAGCTTCCATCCCTCTGGTCTTCACTTCCGGATAGAAGTGAAATCTGGCCAACAGGATGCTGTACAGGTTGGATATGGTGCCTCCTTCAGAAAACAGAATGGGCAAGTAGCAGTTACACCTATATATTTGTTCTGTGCCTCTGTTCATTTGTTTGTTGTTGAGTCTCAGCTCTATACTACTATCCTAGTAAAATTAAATATACACTATAAACTGTATGTTGTTAGTGTAAGGAATAACAGGTTCTTTAATACTGAGTAGAGAAAAACTTTGATCCCTTGGTTCATATGAGTTTTCTTTAGTTTCAGCAACCCAGTCCTACCACTGAACTCTGTCAAGACATTGGTCAAAGTCTGCATTTATTATTAGCAATAAGAAGCAGTCAAGGGTGTATCAGAACAATAGGCTCCACAGCTGTTCAAACTGATAGTCTGTGCACATGAATTCACACTGAGGTGGTTAATGTCTTGTTAGTGAGGATACTGCTGTTAAACTATTGTTTAGTGGGACGTTCCCTGGATTTTTGAGGTAAAATAAAGGTTACATAATAATCAAAATTCTGCTCAGTTTTACTTTTAACTCTATCAAAATACCAGTCTATCTATCCACCCACTTCTACCGTGTCCTCCTTGCATGTCTTACCTGGACAGAAGATTCCATCTCCTTGATCTTCAGACCATCCCACAATGCTCTGCATCTTACTCAGCAGAACCTCCTCCATGAGGATGAAAACAGGAGACACCTCATATGTAAACCTGGTAAAAACATACATTGTATTATGTTATGTTGTAAAGACAAAGACTTCCCATTATAGCTACTCTGGCTTCTTGCAAACATCTCATATTTAGCTTTCTGAACTGCAGATCAGTTTTCTTTAAACATTCAACAGTCAAGAACTGCTTTTAACTATTGCAAATACGTTTTAAGAGCATTCCTACATGTATTTTCAGGTAGTGTAAAGAGTGCTCCACTGCTGAGGTGTATGCAGTGGCAAGTTTAAACCTGCACTTATAGAAGGTACGTGTATGAAGAACTGAAGGCAGAGTATTATGAGCATGTGCAACAAGAACAGGGAGAACAGTTTTAAATGTTTCCCTTTTTTCTGTTGAAGATATGATGTGGGTAGAAGAATAGAATAAATCTTGGAAAGACGTCAATTCTGGGGCCCTGTGTATCAAGTAGATTACATTGCACACCATGTGCCATAATTAACCCCACAATCAATGCTAAACGCTAGTAAAGAAATATCCCAAGCTTGGAAAACCTTTTCTTTCCCTTAAACTCTGCGTGTCTAAAAGGGTCTGCAAAAAATAGTGTGAGTGTTCCAAAAGAGCTGGAATGATAAAACTGCTCACTCACTCCTCGGAGCTAGTACGAAGACGTCTCTCTTGCTCTTTGCTAATATGCAATTGCATTATACCGCATAAGGCAAAGCAAAATAGTGAGGGGGAAGAACAGATGTAGAAATTATTTTTATCTTTACTTGTCACCAGTTCATTATTGTACAGAGACAGGGTACAAATGAGAGGTCAAATAAAACCACTGGATTGACTACATATGTGATCACAGTAACCATCTGCATTGTTAGTTAGGGACCAGTTCTACTGACTGACTAAATAAATTAAATAAAACTCTATTCATTCTACAATTCAAGGACTCAATTTCACATGGGCACCTGAAATGCCTTTTGACAGTAGCAGGACTTTGTAGCAACAGCATTGATGTCCTGCACCTGACAATGTGTTTCTGTAACCGTGATGAACAGCAGTGGAAGATGTTATGAGATCTTTTAGTCGAAGCATGTATCCACCATCACCATCACCCCTCCCCCTCTGCCCACACATAGACTCAACGCTGTTTGGGTTTGTTTAATTTCCACACATATATTCTTACATATACAAGTATTTTTACTTTGGACAAAACCATAGTAACCCGTCCTTAATTTATTTGTTTTTATGGTGGCAGCAATATGCTGCTGTACAGGTTCCTCACAAGGGTCATAAAATAAATCTGAGGGGTCATGAGATGATTAATTTGGGAAGAAAAAATAATGCTCTCCTAAATAAATGTTTTTTTTTTCCTTTTGAATTTAATTGTAATCTGTTTCATTTTTTTAAAAAATGGCTAATTTTACTTCGTAGGGCCATGAAAAGTTATTGAAATGGTGGTGGAAATTTCTCTTTACTGGAAGGACCACTGAAACATAGGGCCCCAACCAGATGCTGCTTCTTTGCAGGGGCCCACAATACAGAAATACTGGAAACCACTAGTTTTATCTTTTGCAATGCATTTTTTTCATAAACTTATGCTTTCATCTCATAAAATCTTAATCTGAAACTTAACTAGTAATCAGATGTCAACTAATGAAGTGGGTAGTAAAATATTTCCCTTTTAAATGTAGTGGATTATAAGGATAAAGTAACTTATATTGGAAATACTTAAGTAAAGAACAAATACCTCAAACCTTTACTTAAGTACAGTTTTTAAATAAATGTGCTTATTATTATTGGTATTTTCCACTCGTGACCACTGGTGATGAGATCTTACATGTTAGTGTTGGCTGTAGAAGTCAACCACTCGCCAGCAATACCAATTATATCCAGACCTGAAGACAGCTGGTTGAAGAAGCGGGGATGGCCTGGAATATCAAAGGTCAAAGGTCAAGTAAGC
Organism: Istiophorus platypterus; assembly: GCA_016859345.1. Lineage (NCBI taxonomy): Eukaryota > Metazoa > Chordata > Actinopteri > Istiophoriformes > Istiophoridae > Istiophorus > Istiophorus platypterus. Next base: position 261,508 of record CM029113.1, on the reverse strand, counting down.
AATTAATTAAAAAGAGATAAAGCTGCTGCCTGGGGTGTGCAAGTGGTGCTTTGTTTTTGCATCTTACTATACTTCAAAGTGAATTCCCTGTCTGCCAGGTAGTCTGTGGATCTAAATGACCATATAAGTAATTTTGCCCAGCTTCAGCACTCAGATATGACACAGGACTGTACCATCAACAGGCATGTGGACCTTTGTTGTCATGGTAACAATGACAAACATGCAGTTAAGTTTGTTGAACAGTCATGGATAAAAGAAATAACGTTGACACTCAGTTTTACAGGAAACAAACAGTTGTCTCCTGTATTAAAGCCCTTTATTTTATGGATGCATTCATCCACCCCAGCTTCCTCCTATGTTGACACTTTCACTCTATATACAGTTCGGTCCATAAGTATTTGGACAGTGATAAGGTTTTACTGTACACCACCATGACTAGAGACTACCATTGTTGTTGTTGGCTATATAATGCAGTATAAATGTTATGCATAATTTTATTGTCTAAATGTAGCATGGTTCAAATTGTGGTTAATAATGCTGGTTTTGCTAAATGCTGCTTAAGGTTAGCATTCTGCCGTTCTAGCGGTGTGTAATGCTGTTGTGAGACTGTCCTCTCATAAAAATGACCCTTTAAGTCACTTGTGAAAGCAACTTACTACCAGCCATAGCTATGTTTTATTCTGAAGAGACATCTAGTTGTGTGAGACAGCATCACGTTTCAGCAAAAGCCCCAAACAACATGTTTACATTCAAGTGTCAGTGCACTTTAGAAATTAAGAGATGAATAAAGGAAGAAGTAAGGTAGTTCACAGAGGAAGGAGGTAGAGGGTAAATGAATGGGGTAAAAAAACACTGAATTTAGGACAGCGGACCGCTAATTGTTGCCTGTTTCAAACCTCCAATTGACATTGATTCTTTTAAACTTGACCAAACTCATTCAGTGACTATCTTTGTTATTGTGACCATGATGAAAGTGTTACTCTAACCTTAAAAAAGTACATATCTTAACCCGAACCATGATCTCTCCTTAAATCTACCCAAATCTTTTGTGCCTGAACCTAAACAAACCTTTACCATAGCATTGTCACATTATAAATGAGTTAGTTATTAATTTTCATCATTGATTTATAACAGTTTATCTATGGTGCTGTATGGGCACTAATTCAGATGATGGGTTCAGAGAATTGGGGCAAACAATCTACTGTTTGTGATCATCTAGGGTTGAAGCACTTGTAAACTGTTGTAGCGATTTATTGCACACACCTCTTCAACAAATTAAACAAAATACTTAGCGCTGTTCACGTACATTCAGCATTTTTTTGTAATATCTTATTTTGCATTTAAATGCAATACAAATGGAATATATTATCTCTGAAATTGTGCTACGCAAGTAAACTTAAACTAGAAATGCAACAGAATGTGTATCGTACCGTGGTCCATGTATATTTAGATCATAATTAAATAGTGACGTATGTATATCATATTTTCCCATGCCAAGTATGCATGTGCCTTTCACCACTCCCCAGATGACTCTCTAGAGCAATAATTATAAAACTGTGGTTAAGAAAATTTGGTTACTGAGCAGATTTAGGGGAAGTGGGTAGATGATTTTATATTTACCATTTCTTTTACATAATGTTATGCAGGGGTAAAATGAACTGTAGTAATTTTCTCTTCATAGAAAAAACTGTTCATAAAAAAAACTGTTCCTCCTGAGGTATCCTTCTTGCTACAAAGTTTTGAAGCAGGCAAAGCATACCTTTTGGTTGCTTTTGTACAATATTTAAGTATATTGCTAGCATCATTTTGGACATTTTATATCTATATTCTATTATATCTATATTATTTCTATATTCTTACAGTTGAAGTTGTACAAACACACACACACACCTGTACTGACACCATACTTGAGTGTGTCTCTACAGTCTACTAGTATCTGTTCCAGAGTTTCAGGTTGAACTGGCAGGTCCAGACTGAAGCCCTCCAGTCCCTCCATCAGCTGGTGAGGATGGTGGAAGTCCAGGACCTACAAAACAGGGAGCAGTATTTTGTGTCTCAGATTTATTAATGTTGGTGGCACAGTGGTACATTGGTTAGTACTGTCACCACACAGCAAGAAGGTTCTGGATTTCTCTGTGAAGTTTGCATGGGTTTCCTCCAGTTTCTCTGGTTTCTCAGATTAGCCTGATTGCTGACTCAGAAGGTATCAATGTGAGTGTGAATGGTTGTCTATGCCTATGTGTCTGCCCTGTGATAGACTGGTGATCTGCTCAGAATATACCCCACGTCTTAAGGTAACAGGGATAGGGTCTCCAGCCCCACAGGACCTCCAAGGATAAGTGGTTCTAGCTAATGGATGGATGGATATAAATTATTGTACATTAACATGAACACTGTATAGACGTCCTTCTAATGAAACCTCTTCACACATTTTCACAATATATTGGGTCTCCATCCATAATCTTTACTATATTTCACCACATATACCACCGTTTAATGACTACTTTAGTCATTAAAATAAGAAAAAAACAGCCTATACTATACCCATGATGATCCCAGCATAGTAATCTATCTTTTATCATATTAGAATGTGCTTAAACAATCATTCGTATTTGCTTGATAATTTAAATCCTTTCTGCTCTGTCAAATTTCTCTACATCTTTCAAATATATACAACCAAGCTCATTTCACAAGATATCATGAGCTCACTCTGGCTGTGCTTTCAACAAGAGATGCATTGTAAAACACGTTGGATTTTCAAAACCAAATCTGTTCTCTCTCTGATTGGAGAGCTTTAAAAAGCTTGTACTTCTTGCATTATATGTAATTTGGGGAAAAACATAGTACTGATGGAATATACATCTAGGTATCAGGGGTGCTGTGTCTTACTTCACCTTTTGTCTTTCAGCATTTCACTTTTATTTCTTTCCTTTATCTTTCTTCTGCCTTTACTTCTTTTTCATGTCTATCAGCAGTCTTCACTAAACTTAACTATCTACTTCTGGAATAACACTATGTTGTCTCATAATGAAATGTCCCTCTACTTGTGTGCCATATAATCTATTTGCTTATTATTTCCCCTCCTGCAAATATACTGAAAAGGTTTGTATTTCATTGAGCAGCATGTTGATATAGTGTAAAGGATTCAAACAGCAATGCTAAAGTATATTGTGTTTTTAATGTTGATGCAAAAAGTTAGGTACCTTGGAGCTCCTCTGACTTGACTTGAAGATATAACCTAACAAGATGTTAACCAGCTCCTGCAGAAATCCCCTGGTCATCTCCTCATTACCTGAAACTGGGAGTAGATCTGTACACACACAAAAAAGACTCAACAAACACACACACAAACACAGACACACACACACACACACACACACACACACACTCATACAGTTGCCTGGTCTGGGCACATCTTTGCATAAACATATTTAGCTATCAGGGGTCTGCAGAGAGCAGGCATGAAACAAGCAAAATTATTCACACTGTTGACACAGACTAAACAAAAGTGGCTTTCTACCATTTTGTTGTTAATAAATTCACTATAGTGTTGCCACTCTGACTCCTAGAAATTTAGTTCATAGTTCAGTACTGATTTTCTATGGCAGAGACATTTTTCAGAATCATAATGCTGCCCAGATAATGATTGTATCACTATTATGAGGTTTACAGTCATGCCCTGGATTGACCCACAATAACAGAACTGCTAGCGGAGAGGAATGGCCAGAACTCATTAATATGCTCTATATGATCAATTACAACATGATTGGGGTGGTCAAGATGAACCTCGTGCAGCTAAAACTGAACATGCTGCCCATCGGTGACACAGGCGACCAGTGCTTATCCTCCCTTAGATTGTCAGGAGGTACACACCTGATTAACCTGAGCTCTCACCTTTGCTGTAGATGCTGCCGAAGTCAGCAGGTGTCTGTCTTCTGTCTCTGAGTGCTGCAGAGCCATTTGGCTGTTTGTCTGTCCCAAGTGATTTATCAGCTATTCTGTCTGAAAGTCCAAAGCATACAGTATATGTTGGTCAGAAAGTTAGATAACAAACGTCCATTGTAATATTCAGAACTGATCTGATTGAAATGTTTCAGCACAAGCTGAATATGTTAACATAATTATCAGTCAGCTGCATGATTTGGTTCTCTCTCTGATCAAAGAGAGTGCATAATGTTCACCTTACCCTGCAACTGTAAAATGCTGACTACTTCAGTATCGACAAATTTACAAAATTTAGAGCCTATCTCAAAGATGCTAGCCAGAATATGGTTACCTAACAAAGTTCTGAACAAGTTAACACAATAAAACATTTTCTGCAAAAACGCATAAAAAAGTTTTTATTTGCAGAAAATAAGTTATTGGTAGTAGCGTTCTCTAAAGTCACACACAAAGTTACTTTTAAGTGACAGGACTTATTAGCTTACCATGCAGTCATAAGAGAGAGCAAGGCAGGCTTTCTGATCCAATATGTTGGGGTACGGCTTCAGATCAAAGGTTAACACACAGACACACACACACACATATACACACACGCGTGTGTGGGTGTTTATGTGTGTGTGTGTGTGTGTGTGTGTGTGTGTGTGTGTGTCTGTGTTAACCTTTGACCTCGGCTTGGCACTCTCCAGTGCCTCAGGTATAAACAGTTTATTGTACTTCTTTTCCTACAACTTTCTGTAGCTCAGAGAGTTGTATAACTTCTCTTCATGTCACCTTGATCTCCACCAAATCATCCAAAGTGTACTTTAAGTGGCAAGGTAATAACATGACAACAGATCCACCCAGGGCTGAGACTGATCAGTATTGGATGACCAAAATGGAGAAGGAGCATTGCATAAAACCAGTGCTCAGTGGCTAGTAAATCTAAGAGCAGATGACAGCAACCTCCCAGAACAAGAGCCTGTAACCATCACAAGGGCAGACATCCAAGAAACAGTTACAGGTATGAAGAGCTGGGCAGCACCAGGCCCTGAAATGATCCACACTGACTAGCTAAAGAAGCTAACTGCACTCCATGAATGCCTGGCAGCACAAAAGAACCAGCTCCTGATAGATGAGACCCGTCCAGAGTGGTTATCCCAAGGGCTGACGGTCCCAATCATTAAGGCTCCCCAGAAAGGTGTGACACAGCGATCCACATCACCAGGATCTACAGTAACAACAATGGAATTTCATTTGGACTAGATAAGTGTGGTTGCATGGTATCAAAGAGAGGGAAGATGATCACAAAGAAGAGGGTTGAACTACCAGAAGGCAGCATTGCAGATCTTCAGGACACCTACAAATACCGTGGGATCCCACAGGCAAATGGGAACCATGAGGAAGCTGCAAAGAAGTCAGTCAAAGCCAAATGCCTACACAGAGTTAGGCACGTTCCAAAAAGTCAGCAGACTGAGAAGAAAAAGATCATCAAAATCATCAAGACAAGGAAACTCTTCACTATGCATGGAGAGTTCCATCCCAAGTCCAGCACCCTGAGTCTGTACACTAAGCGGAATGAAGGAGGCATAGGACTGGTGAGCTTCAGAGCTACTGTCCAGGACGAAACAACCAAGCTCCAGGATTACATCAGGAAGATGGCCCTCAGAGATGAGCTGCTAAGTGAATACTTCAGGCAGAAGAAACCTGATGATGCAGAGGATGAGGAGGATGAACCAACATGGAGGGACAAGCCCCTGCATGGCACATACCTTCAACAAATAGAAGAAGTGGCTGAAATTCTACTAGTGGCTGAAAAGGCTGGAATAAAAAACAGCACAGAAGCACTAATCATGGCAGCACAAGAACAGGCACTTAATAGATCAATAGAGGCAGGGGTCTACCACACCAGACTGAACCAGGTGCAGGCTGTGCAAAGAGACGGTTCAGCATATAATAGCAGGGTGTAAGATGCAGGCAGGAACATGGAACATCATAACCAAGTGGCCGACATAGTGTACAGGAACATCTGCACTGATTATGGGCTGAAAGTCCCAAGGCCAGAATTAAAGACATCTTCTAAGGTGGTTGAGAATGACCCAGCTAAGATCATGTGAGACTTCCAGATCCTGACTGAGAAACTGGTGATGGCTAACCAACCAGACATCATGTTGATCAACAGACAACAGAAAAAGGCAGTGGTGATCAATGTAGCAGATCCCTCAAACTCCATGGCCTCTGGTAGAAGCCCCACCCTTGAGGAAGGAAGATACACCACCCCCATGGGCAGGTTAGAGAGTGATTATTTCTTTCTCTCTCTCTCTCTCTCTCTCTCTCTCTCTCTCTCTCTATATATATATATATATATATATATATACATATATATATATATATATATTTGTAAATATATTCATAATCACATAATCGCAAGAAATGATTACTGAGTATTTAGATCCGGGTTGTCAACATGTTGACATGTGGGTGATTCTTTTGCAAGGAGGTCTCTTGTTATCGTGTGTATGTTTTTTTAGATCAACAATACACAGATGGATGAAAAATTAAAGAAAAAAAACAAAATAAATGACTGCAGATGCTTCTACACAGTCCAATCCGTCGAGTCATGCTCTGTGGTAAATTGGAGAGCAGGTCTTGTTGACTCTGATTTTGTATCAAAATGGCTGGAGGAAAAGATCTAACTTTGAAAAATGCTTCATTGTTTGGGCAAAGATGGCAGGAGCTTCAGTCACAAAAAATGCTCAACTGGCTGGTGTTTCAGTGGGAACAGTGACAGCTGCATTTAGAAATATGGGAAAGACATGAAATAGGGTCAGAACCTGTGGTTGACAGCACACATTCAATGCCCCATCCATAGGCCAGTTGAGGAACTTTTGAAATTGATTCGTGCAGAAAAGGGTAGCCTTGTGCATTTTCAAACATTGTCATTAAAATATTAGCCATATTATACATCAGGAAATACTTACAGTGTTACATGAAAACATGGCTAAGCATTTTTACTTACCTTGTTTGTAAATATTACTTAAAGACTTGGTAATCTATTACCAAGTCTTTCTACAGGTAATCTATTGTCTGGTGTTGTTTGTATGAACTGTTTTGAGAAATGCACTCACGGTTCTGTAAATGTTAAGTATGATTGTTTGAAATGTACCAAAGCAACAGAGGAAAACTGTCATTCTACAGTAATTTACTTGAGATAAATTGCTAGTATAATGATGTCATTTCTAATGAGTAAGTGAGTAAGTGAATTACACAATTGTGTAATTAGTTCCACGTAATATACTTGGCTGATTTGACCATTATTTACTAACAGCTATATCTTTAAAACAAATTAGTTACAACCTGATTAGGATTTGCCATCTACTCTATGTTGTATAATGTCCATACCAATCAGGCACAACACCAAATCAGGCTGACTGGAGTGTATGGAAATTAAGCTAGTATTTAATTTCATTTGTCAATATATTGAAAAATCATTTGAAATAATGATTGGGAATATTAGTCATAGAATGTCATTTGTCAAAGTTTAATTAAAAGATACTGCTAGTCATATTACCAGCAGTTCAACATCGTTTTGAATACATCTTCAAAAGCATTAGATCTCATGAAACTTCACATGTATCAACCAACATGGTCCTAAAAGCAATACAAAGGTAAAGGCTTAGTTATTACATAAAACCTTTTTTTTAACTACACTACATGATACTACATTTATTTACATAAATAGTCAAAAATTATATATCTTTCTGCTGAAAATGCAAAAATTAAGGCCACAAGTGAGATCTTAAGAACAAGAAACATTTAAGAGATTATTTAACAGCTGTGATCTGTCAAACAACATGGGCATCAGATGGATGTTTTTCCAACAGCAGATATAAGAATTCACAAAAAAAACCTCTGAAGAGACCATGATAATGTTAAATCACCCCAACTAAAAAAAAAAACACTGCCAAGAAATATTTAGCTGGAGGCGCTGATATATTAAAATTACCTGGTCATTTTAGCAGAAGTAAATACATCCATATACAACTGGCTGCATCAAATCGTAAAGACGTTGAAAATAATTAAAAAAATTTTGATACAGAGGTCTAGGACCAGGCTTGTAAAACATAACATTCCTATATACATCAGTGTCATGCACAAAAATAAACTACATTACTGCTGACAGACAGCAACAGTGACAGTCTTGACTCAAACTGAAAACTTTAGCATCATGTTTCTGTTGATATCATATAATGAGGCTAAAAACCCCTTGAAGTCAGCTAGGGTACATCAACATTGACAACAGCTAAGCTAATTCTTTTTAGCATAACTGACAAATATCATTACTGTTACCCTCAAAAAGACAGCTAGTTAGTTACCAGATAGTAAAAATAATATTTAAATCAAATGTTAGTAATCAGCCACGTACCTTAGCTGACTGTAAATCCATTGCCACTATTGTTATCCTGACTGTTCAGTGTCCCACAATACAATCCTATATTGTATTGTTATTGTATTGTTGACATTTACAATAGTCTATGATAGATTTAGCCCAGAGGTCCAGCGTTCTGCTGAATTCTTACAACAATATGCTTTATTATTGAAAAGCATCCAGCTTTCTGTAAAATCATGATTTGATTGTTACAGCACGCCATTACAGTGTAATATTTGTCCAGGTGTTTTCTGTCATGGATCTCTGTGCAGTGAAAAGGTTAGCTTTGCTTTTCCTTTGAAAGGATACTCAAATTTTAGGCCTTAACTTTGACTCACTCTGTGTCATAATTAATATAAACTCACTTGAGAGACTGTGAGCAAGGACTTGACTCAAACTTATTTCTTGTCCATACAAAAATCTTTCTGATTCCTAAGTGTACTGTACAATCACATTGAACCTTGTTAATCATAACTCAAGAAATAAGTATAGCCTGATTTTACTTTCTAACAGCATTCCTTTGTTCTACTGATCATGAGTCTCCTCTGGTGTCTAGGAGAACATGATCTCTCTATCTCTCTATCTATCTATCTATCTATCTATCTATCTATCTATCTATCTATCTATCTATCTATCTATCTATCTATCTATCTATCTATCTATCTATCTATCTATCTAGCAGGTAAATTCAAGATGGTATAACATTCTATGTGGTCATTAACTCATGTTTCAACTCAAATAAAGTTAGTCAATGTTTTTTGCTTATTATAGATGTCTCTCTAGAACCTATCAAGGGCTTGTTAGAAACAACAGTATAATTTTGGAGGCTGTGGCACTATTTTGCTATCAGCATTTTAGAAAGTTTACAGTCTGTTTGAGCTGTTGACTGTTGGGTGAGCTGTTATTTTGAGCAGTCGTGTGCAATGATTTGATTAGGGGTTGCTTTCATTATTTACACTGTGGCATAATTTGCAAGCAAACAGCCAACTGTTCATTTATGTATCCATTTCCACTGTGGTTTTTAACATCTCTGAAAAGATATGTTCATGTTCTGCTTCTTACTAAACCAACCTGCACATGTCCTGGTCAGTCACATCACATGTATCATTGACGGCACATAAAGTCAGGGGCACTGACAATGGCATAGCTGCAGCAGTTGATGAGTCATCAATAAGTAGTTCCCTAAGGACTCCGACACCAGGACTATGAGGCACATAATGATGAGTCAGTAGAGGACAGACTGGAGGGAACTATATTAATGAATCATGAGTTGATAATTAGTTAATAAATATCTGTGATTAAACCTACTGACCACTTTCTTCTTGAGTTGTTCCCAGTGAACTCTGAACCCACTGTTAGTAGCAAAAAACTAACTGCTCATGTATTACTGGTAACTGAAACCTTACCCTTTTGTACACCCCATAGTAAAGTGATACATCCAACTCTTACTGACTAGTCCCCATTATTTCACCATTTGGTCACAATGAGTTCTTGAAAAAAAACAAGAGACAGTATAAGTATTGTAATAATAATAATATCAAGGCCACATATACATAATACAGTGACCATTAATACATGAGCAGTTAGTTTTGTGCTTCTCAGCGGTGTGTTCAGAGTCAAACGGGAACAACTCAAGAAGAAATTGGTCAGTAAGTCGAGTAACAGATATTTATAAATGTATTATCATCTCATGAGTATAGTTCCTGCCAGGGAACTTCTTATTAAATACTCATCAACTATCAGGTCTTAACTGAATCATTCTTCACTTTTTCTCAATTACTTCACAACAGTTTTTTGTACTACATTGTAAAGCATTAGTTGAATCATATTTGTAGTTAATTCACATTTACACATCACTCATGTATTTTGTAGACAATGTCTTTGAATTGAACCTACCTGGCAGCTGCAAATCCATATTGATACAAATTGCTGTTGGTTCTTCAAAGATGTCTCAAAGAAATTTAGTTTAGTTCCACTGTAGCTGTTTCTTACACCGTAGCCAGATAAGATAACCCAAACAACAAATTTCACAGAATACTCTACATGTATAAACCTGTCAGCCTGGCACTTCCTTAGATGTCTGCAATGGTAATCCACACAGCCTGACACACACTGACAGTGTGGTGTCAGGCAGCTGCATTTAAAGACCATCAGGTAAAGGGAGGAGTGGTCTGCAGCCAGCTGCTGTTTGGCTGGACACTGGACAGCAGAAAGCAAAAACACCTGCATGATGCTTTAGTTATGTTTCATGTGGAGATTAAAGTTTTGCTTGATCATAGTGTTAAAGCTTAAGCTCGCCCAGATAGATCTCTCCTAGCTCTGGTTGCATCTAGCGATGCATTAAGGTTTGGTTTTATTTGATCAGGCTGTGTAGTGTCCCTCTTTGAGATTTCTATCATGCAACACAGTGGTGCATGGCTTTGTTGGTGTTTTTTGTAACATTTTTGTATCAAAATTTTATTTTTTTTACCATTTGCTTTAAAAAAAAAATCTGGACTTTCTTCTGTAGAAATTCATTCTAACGAAAATTGATCTGAGCCTGTATGGATAATTCAAAGTTATGTTTATGTTTTTTATTATGATCAGGACAACCCCAGTTTTGACTGAACCCTTTGCTATTCGCCCCATTCCTACTGTCCTACTCAGAAGGTGTTACAAGCTTGCCAAGAAAAAGAAAAATGACAAGGAAGATCATCACACAAGGTCCAGTCCTTTCAACTTCACTGTTATAGAGGAAGCCCTGCTCATCCAGGATCACACAAACAGCTTGACGTTATAAACTCTTCAGGTTACTATAACAATCAGTTCAAAGTGTGATTAGAAAAGAGCAGAGGGGCAGAAACTTTTTCTGGCGGTGGATCCTAAAAAAATCCATAAAGTTTTTGTCAGTTTGATGAAGAGACTAGTCTCTAGAGAGACTAAATAACCGAACCCAGGGCAGGTGGGATAAAGGGCTACGACCACCTGTAGTTACAGGATAATGAAGAACAGTGATAAGACTCTTTCGGATCCATATTCCAGCTCAGAAGGTGGCGGTAATGCGCCAACAGCCTTCTGTCAACCGCCAAAAAACAGAAGAAGAAGAAGGAGGAGGAGGAGGAGGAGGAGGAGGAGGAAGAACAAGAGGAAGATCAAGAAGAAAAGGAGGAAGAAGAAGAAGAAGAAGAAGGAGGAGGAGGAGGAGGAGGAGGAAAAGAGGAAGCTGGAAGGAGGAAGTTGAGCTACCACAACACATCTCCGTCACAAATATAAATGTTATATTCGTAGGCATGGATTTTATCCTCACCACGTCCTTAAATGCCTGAGGTACGATTCTTTCTTGAGTTTGTGTAATGAGCTAGTCTCACAGAAGGTAGTGTCACCTTTTGCCGTCCGTTGTTATGTTATCGTATGCTGTTAAATGTACTGAGCTGAAGATTTAAGTTATTTAGTAGGATTTGCATTTTTTTATTCGACACATTGTGTGTCACGGTGATAAATCTGTCCGACCGCTGTGCACCGGCTATTAAAATTATGACAACGTTAGCTAACCGCTAGCTCGCTAGCTGTCATTACTTTGCACGGTGCTAGCGTTACACGGTGCTACACTGAAACCCCCGTTTACCAGTGTGTCACTGCTGAACAGCTATGTCCCTCTATGCTTTCTGGTCACAGTTTGTACCACGTCCCATATTAAATGCTGAGACGTGAAAGTGTGACCGGAGTGAGATAAACTCTTCATGAGCGAGCAGAGCTCTGAAGAAACACTGTTGAGGTCGAGAGGTTGAGATACACGGCGACATGAGATGAGTTGCTTTGCCACGATGTCTTCGTAGAGAGAACAACGATTGTTATAATCGTTTGAACAACCAGTCCGACGTTGCTCGAGTACAACAGTATAAGCAGCTGTTCCTTGTCCCTTGTCCCTCTTACCCACTCAGCCTGAGCCGGTTGTGTCGGAAGCCTTCACCTGTTTGAAGGGAATTTTTCCAGTTCGTGGCTGATATTTTGGGTTTCTCTCTATAACACTGTAAGGTCTTGACCTTACAGTATTATTTAAAAAAGTATGGTATGATTTAGTGCTGTTTAAATAAAATTGAAATTGAAACAGTGTTTTGTGACCTTATCATACCCATAGTTGCAATGTGATAGGAAAACACAGAATTACAGAATAGTGATTGATGTATTTGCTTCCACAGACATTTTGCCAGATGTTTTTTTTCCTATTACCATGACAGTCATAATTCAATATATTACAATTAATCTTCTTGAAACCTTTTCCTTGTCTGTCCTGTGTAAAATGCAAGAGCAACTGGCAATCTATCACTGTGTAAAAGTTTATCATTTGAACAGGGTTATGTCTTACATACAACAGTAAAATCCTTTTTGTAAGTGTGGTTTCAAAAAAATGTCCACAATATTTTAGTGCATGTTGTTTACAGTTGAAAAAGGTTATTGTTAATGTGTATGAAACAGACTTGTGACGGTCTGTATTTTTTCTCTTTCAGCTCAAGAGCATTTGCATAAAGCCTTTGTATACAACTGGTACTTAATAATCTTGAGAAACACTATGGAGGAGACAAGTCGGGAGGCAGTCGCCACTGCGGTGCAGCGTGTGGCAGGAATGCTGCAGAGATCAGACCAGCTGGACAAAGTGGAGCAGTATAGAAGAAGAGAGGCCCGCAAGAAGGCCTCTGTGGAAGCCAGACTGAAGGTGATGTGTTTCTAGACAGCATAGTTCAGTAGTTTGCATGTATTTACTCACAGTGCTATTACTGTGAATTTGGCTGCATTTAATTACCGTATATCATCTTTGTTGAAATTGTTGCCCCCCCTGAATTTTAAGTACAGAATCTTAAAGTATCTTCAGAAATAAATGCAATTTAACCAATTTTATATAGTCAGAATATTAAATAAAACAACAGCGAGAAATTTTTCATATAGTGAAAAAATGCAGAAATATACAAAAACTATACAAAATACATACATAAAATGGACACTTGACAAATTTACTGGCGCCATTTTGACAAATTTGAATTAGTTCCTTAAACAAAATAGAAATAATTAAGAGTCACTTGTGCTTAATTTTCATTGTTTACATGACCTCAATTAACCAATGAATTAGGACTTTACTGCATAAAAAGGGGCAGATTTTTGCCAGTTTCCAAAGATGACATTATTGACATTTGATAATGTCAAAAAATGACATTATCACAAAACCTAACCATTCAAAAGGCTACAAGGCAATCTCCAAAGATCTTGAAGTCTATGTTTCAGCTGCTCATAATGTTATCAAGAAGTTTTACAGTCATAAAAACATTAAGACACTTCCAGGACATGGTGCTTAGAAGGAACTCAGTGAGAGAAGTCTGTGACGGTTGATGTGGATGGTGGGAAAAACACCATGTGAGACATCTAAAGAGATTCAGGCTGATCAGGATCGATCGATGCACATTTAACCAAGTAGGACTCCATGGGCAAAGCCAAGGAGGAGACTGCTATTGATTGAAAGGCACAAAAAGGCAAAACTAATATTTTCAAAAACTTTCATAGATGAGCCACAGTCTTTCTGGGATAATGTTCTGTGGACAGATGAAACCACAGTAGAGCTCTTTGGGAATGAAGTGAATCAGTTTGTTTACAGGCGACAAAATGAAGCACATAAGGAGAAGAACACTCTATTTTTGGTAAAACATAGGTTCTATCAGGCTATGTGGCTGCTTTGCTGCCTCTGTTACTGGAGGCCCTGAATGTATCAAAGGAGTGATAAAAATCAAACAGTACAAGTAAAGTGCGTTACCCAGTGTCAGAAAACTAGGTCTGAGGTGAAAATCTTCGGTCCCAAAGCAAACAAACGACAGCACAAAATAGTGTTTTAAAATGACCTGCAATGAGTCCTGATCTCAATCTCACTGAAGACCTTTGGAGAGAACTGAAGTCTGCCACTGCAAAAAGGACTCCTGCAAACTTAAAAGAGCTTGATTGCATAGCAGCGGAGGAGTGGTAGAAACTACCAGCAGACAGTTACAAGAAGCTTATAGATGGCAACGTCTAGTCCATCGTTGTTGCCAAAGGTTCTGCTTCTTTTGCTCAGTAATTAGACTTTTTTTTTTAAATATTTTGATTATACAGAATAGGTTACTTTCCCATTTATTTCTGAAGATATTATAATTGCTGTACTTGAAATTCAGGGGTGCCAATAATCTCAACCAGGACTGTATGTGAGCACATAGAGTAAGAGAGAAGAAAACAGAAAAAATGGCTGAAACCGGCTGACACTAGGCTGAATGCAAACACAACCCAGTGGCTTTGCTAATATGGGTATTATGTCATCTAGTTAAATTTAGTGACTTTTTGAGCAGGATTTAGCTACGTCTTCATTCTTGCACAGTGACCATGCCGGTCCATCCATATACTGGGTTTTGACCTAGGGCCTGATAAGAAGTGAACCACTGCCATAACCCTGAAAACACAAAGTTAAACCTGAAGTAAACTCAGCAACCCCAAACTCTGCTTGATATATCAGGCTTCCAGTCTTGTTCCATTTGTAAACACTTTTATTGTTTAGGGTAGAGGTCTGGATTATTTAAACTTGGTAACAGCTAAGTAATGATGCTTTAATATACAATATAACTGCGACAAAGCCTACGCTAAGCTGTTGTACATGATGTGATACACAGTAAGAAAACATTCATCAAGTATCATTGTTATGGACTGACACAAAGAAAGCATATCAATAATGATAATAACTTCAGTAGGTAACGATTAGATTTGTCTCTTGATGACCACTAATGTTCTTCAGGCAGCTATCCAGTCTCAGCTGGATGGCGTTCGCACTGGACTGACCCAGCTGCACAGTGCCCTGTTGGACGTGAAAGACATCCAAAGGTCATTGGCTGATGTGAGTAAAGACTGGAGGCAGAGCATCAGCACCATTGAGAACCTGAAAGATGTCAAGGACGCGGTCGTTCAACACAGTCAGCTGGCCTCTGCTGTGGAAAACCTTAAAAACATTTTCTCTGGTAAATTTAGTTCAGCCCTTCTTAAAGATGTCGTTGATATGTGTCCAATCACAGACAATATACTGTTACTTTAGAAACATCCCAGGCTTTAGACAGGTTTCAGATAACAAGCTATCCATGAAGTTTGACTCTGACTCATCATGGGAAGAAAAAGTTGTAGTCTTGACTCTGATTCTGTCACAGATGAACTCCTCTTCTGTTCTTAGTAGTCTGTATTTCTTTGTTGCTTTGCTGTATGTACAGTGCCAGAGATTGTGGCAGAGACACAGCAGCTCATAGAGCAGGCAGAGTTGCTGCAGGCCCATAGGAAGCTGATGGAGCTGGAATGTTCACGGGATGACCTCATGTATGAGCAGTACCGTATGGACAGCAAGAACACCAGTGACATGAACCTCATCTCCATCTACTTCGAAGAGGTAAGTTCAAGTGATAGAGGATTAAGAGAGTTTTAACATAACTTTGAAACATCTGAACGTCATACATATCATCATCACCATTAGGGATCGACCGAACTGACTTTTACCCTCCCAAGGTACTGATAAAAAAAATTCAACTCTTCCTCCATGTTAACTTGTTTTATGTGTTTGTGTGTGTTTGTTTGTTGTTACCTTGATAAAGTATAATCAATATGATGTAGGTTTCATACTCACTTTGTGTTATATTGAAAATATTGAAAATATTGTTTTCATTTAATAATTATTTCCAATCAATTTGATTTTGCACAGTTTGGATCCCTGCTAACCTACACTCCATGATTCACCAGTTCCTGCTAAGCTGTTCCACATTAGAAGTCTTCCTGCCCTCCTTGTAGACTTTTAATGTTGAAAACTTGCTGGATATACCAGGCTTCATTGATGGCAACTTAAGAGTAATCCAAAAACGGAAGCATTTAGAAATAATTTGTGAAAAAACAGGATTAGTGTTAAAGAGAAAGCGTTTTCAATAGAGTGGTGAGTATGACCTGACTGTTGTTGATGGAATTAGTGCTGTGGAAAAGTATATTATTCTGAATATAGTGTGTCAGAGGATTGGTAATTTCTTCCCCTCACCATTTTCTACCCTTTATTTATTCCTGCAGAACACCAAGCAGAATTACCAGCCTTCAAATTAGAAGTATTTTTCTCTGGGTTTATGATACTGCATAGTCACAATGCATCCACCTCCTGACCTGAGTACAGACACACTATCACTGTTATCCTGTCTAATTAATAAGCTTTTGGTTTACTTGTATAGTGCTTAGATGCAGACCACTTTTCCTATACCTACTGCTGTTAATCCACTGCAGGAAACATAGTAAAAAAAATAAATGAATAAACCCAGTTTAAACAAATATTCCCATTTATAAATATCCATTTATTTTTACAAACAATGAGCCTTATTGTTGTAAAGTTGTATAACTGATTTTGTCCTGAATTAGAGTCATATACTTTTGAAGACATTTTTCATTATTATGTCATCACATAAGTCAAAGCTTTAAGGCAGTCAGTTTTCTGTCTTTTTCTGTTCTCTTCCAGGTTCAGGTATTGTCAGATGAGCTCTCCAAACAGTTATGGATGGTACTGCAGAGGTCCATGGTAACAGTTCGTCGTGACCCTACCATGCTGGTGTCAGTGGTTCGTATCATCGAGCGGGAGGAGAAGATAGATCGGCGTATGGTAGACCGTAAGAAGCAGACCGGTTTCATTCCACCGGGGCGACCCAAACGGTGGAAGGACAAGATGTTTGAGGTAAGATGAGTGATCAGATTAATACTTTTGAAATACTCAGGGTTATGAAGAATAAAGCTGATAATGTCTTTGTACTTTTTGAGTTTGTTTACTTGTTTTTCTTCACCTTAAAAATCCACCTTGCCACGTTTTGATTCACCTAAGACTTCATCATCTACATCTGATGCTAACTCTCCTTCCTCCTCCTCTTTGACCTGTCGTCTTCATATAATTTCTCCTGTTCTTTTGATTCTTCTTCCTTATCTGACACTTCTCGTCTTTTCATTTTCTAAAATCATCTTTAATTCTTTCCTCATTTCCTTTCCTCATGCATCTCTTCTTCTTTGTATTTTTGATTTCTTTTTGTTCTACCTCTGATCTTTTGTCTGATTGTTCTTCAGATTTTTCCGCTATCATACTCAGACTCCTTCTGCCCATAAGAATGGCTTCCAGCTGGTTTTGCAAGTGTTTTTATCTTCTGTTGGTCTCCACTCATCCTTCATCTTTGTAAATCATCAGTTGGTTTTTAAACAGTAGTCTATTCTAGGTCTAGTCTCAAATCATCCCCACCAGAATATCAAGACCATACAAAGGCTGCTTTGAAGGCTAATTGTAATGTTTTACATTACATGTTATACAGTAGGCTGTAGATTGCTTTTCAGTTTCAGCCTGCAATTAAATGTAATTACATTTTGTGAGTTTGGAAATTACAGAAAACATAGGAAAATTTGATTTGATTTGATTTGCTGTGGAATAGATGTTAATGGAATTTCTAGTCTGATAGACCACTCAAAGCACTTTACACTACTGTAATAATCACCCTTTCACACACACATTTATACAGCACTTTTTTACACACACTCAAACACCAATTATACATCGCTTCAGTATCTTGCCCAAGGGACAATTCGACATGCAGACTGGAAGAGTCTCATCTAGACCTGCTCTTTATGAAAAGTACCCTGAGATAACCTTTGGCAGTATATAAACTGAATTGATTTGGAGGAAGCGGGATCAAACTACCAACCTTTCAGGTGATGGGTGACCTACTCTACCTCCTGAGCCATAGCTCAGGTCTTTCGTGGAAGTTTTAGTTTACCCTAATTTAGTAAGAGGTGGTTATGCTCAGCCATGAAGCACCTAATGAGCTTTTGCTGAAGTCTTGGCTTTGTTTGTGTTGCAGGTATTGGAGGGTACAGTCAGCACTCGCATTGAGGGCACCCAAGCAGTGACGAGAGAGGCCGATAAAATGTGGCTAGTGCGTCTTCTAGAAATAACTAGGAAATATGTTCTGGATGACCTTATCATAGTCAAGAACCTCATGGTGCAGTGCTTCCCCCCTCACTACAACACTTTCAACAGGTAACAGATACAACATTCAAAATCAATCAGTCTGTTGTTCTGTAAGCTCAAAACTGGTCCCAAACACATAAATATGGAACCCATCACATTCAGAACAGAGGAACTTGTTTTGCCTGGCAACTGAATAGCCCTTCTGTGGTACATTTGTACCGTCACATGTTGGAATCAATTGATAATGGAAATGGAAGTCATATTCTTGTTCACCTCTGATAAATTATCACATTGTGAATTAAATTAAATCATGAATCTTGTGAACTGATCAAAACCTACATAAAGTCAAAGTGTTCAGTTATACATATACATTCAGGTAAATGTTAGCTCATACGTGTGTATCCATGTGTCAGGTTTTTCAGTCTCTACCACAATGCTGTGTCTACTCGTGTCAAAGAACTGGCTGTGGAGGACTTGGAGGCTAATGAGATTGTGTCCCTGCTAACCTGGGTCCTCAACACTTATAAGAGGTACAAACACAAGCACAGACTTTCACAAGTTCTACATGTATATCGTATGTATTTTAGGACATTCAACCGTTCAAGGACACAACTTTATTAGTCACAAGCACATAGGTGAAACAACTTTGCCCAACAATGGGACTTGTGAATATCTTAATCCTAGGCTACTGCAGCTGTCAAAATTCATTTGGTGAATTTTGATCCAGCAAGTGTTTTTTCCACAATATAGCCTGTGAAGACACTTGATTTGTGATGTTTTTCCATGGTGATCTCTGTAAGGGTATTAGAAAATGAATCAACATACTCAACTCCATGATATGACATGTATAGATGGATGCTGAATCCTCAAAAGCAAAAATGAAAAATCAAAATCAAGAGTGCACCACTAGTGTTTCTGGAAGACACCCTTCCTCAGTGTGTAAACTAGCAGCAGTGTCCCAGTGACACAACAGGTATATGCGCTAACAAAAGACATTGTGATTGCCATTATTACCACCAGTCCTTCTGGCTTTACTACAGTAATTAAACTGTATAAGATTTTGTTGTTAGTTTGATTTTCCTGGCACATCTGGAGTCTAAATGGTCTGCTGTTATGTGATTGTAAAACTCATTCAGATGCAAATTTGTCCACCCAGCATGAATAAGCATGTTTCCCAAAATGTTAAACTGTTCCTTTAGGGAAAGACATTATGTAGTAACTCATAGCATCCTATCACAAGCTCACAGAATTCGAAAAGCTGCTGTAGATGGACCTGATACATAGTTGTAAATTCTGTGTGTTTGCATTTGTGTGATTCAGTGTGGAGATGATGGGCCATCCAGAGCTCCACTCAGAGTGTGACATCAGCAAGCTGGAGCCTTTGCTGCCTCAGGATGTGGTGGACGACCTGCTCAGCAAATATGTCAAGACTTTTACAGTAAGCACCGCACACTAACAAGGACACTAATGAATGTCCCATTCAAGTAGGTAGTTTTTTACACACAGTATACATGCCTGTATTTCACTTGGACCTCTTGGTGGAATCCCCACATCATTAAACTGTGTGCACTGCACTTATAATGTACTGTCCTGGTTGAAATGAGTAGTACCACTGAATTTTAAGTACAGAATTTAGAATGCCCTCGCAATAAATGCAAATTAACCAATTTGTATAATTAGAATATTTAAAAAAATTTGCAAAGTTACTGAACAAAAACAACGATTGGCACCTTTTGATGAATTTAAATTAGTTCCTCAAACAAAATAACAAGCCAATATGATTAAAATTTTCTTAATTTTCAGTTTTCACATGACCTGAATTAACCAATGCATGATGGCTTTACTGGGCTGATTGTATCCAGTTACTTTTTCACAATGGTTATGAGCAGTCTGAGAGCATCAAAAATGCTACTATCAAAAAGCATAATGATTCCATAGGCTACACTGCAATCACTAAAGATCTTGAAATCCATGTTTCAGCTGTTCATAATGTTATCAAGGACTTTTACAGTCATAAAAATGTTTAGAAACTTCCAGGACATGGTGCTAAGAAGAAACTCAATGAGAGAAATCTGTGACGGTTGATTAGGACTGTGGAAAAACACCATGTCTAAAGAGTGGAATGGTGGTTTCAGCCTGGACCATACACTGAACCCTAAACCAAGTATGGTTCCCTGGGTGAAGGTCAAGGAGGAGACTACTATTGAGAGAAATAATCAAAAAGGCAAGACTAATTTTTGCAAAAACTTTAATTGATAACCTTCTGTCACAGATTGACTGTTTTAACGCGGTCAGCAATGAGTCCTGATCTAAATCCCATAGAAAACCTTTGGAAAGACCTGAAGTCTTTCTTGGCAGAAAGGACTCCTGCAAACTTAAAAGAGCTTGAACACATAGAAATGGAAAAAGTGGCAGAAACTACCGGAAGACAGGTGCAAGAAGCTTCCAGAAGGCTATAAGAAAAGTTTAGAGGCTGTCATTGCTGCAAAAGGTTCAGCAACCAAATATTAGGGAAGGTGCCAATAATTATATCTGGGGATACATTGTGTGGTTGTATTATTTGACTACTATGCAGGTTTTGTTCAGCAGACTCGGGCATTTTATTCAAATATTCTGATTATAGAAAATTGTTTAATATGCAGTTATTCTGCAAATACTTAAAATTCAACAGGGGCAATAATTTCAACCAGGACTGTACCTGTGTCTCGGAAGTCCAATCACAGTAAATTGATAAAAATGACCAACACCTTGCTTCATGCTACCTCCCCATGTAACACATGGATGTAAAGTGTCAGATAAACATTCACTTTAGAAAAATACCCATATGTTATAATGAATAAAAGTTAACCACGTTACAGTGACACAGAGACAGTGTTAGAAACAATCTGTTTGTTAAGAATGGACCAGGCTCTCTGTGACCATCCGCATCTTCAGTCCAATATAACAGGCTGGCTCCGGAAGGCCCTGGAAACCGATAAAAAGGACTGGCAGAAAGAGACAGAGCCTGAGGCTGACCAAGACGGATACTACCAGACCACACTGCCCGCCATTGTCTTTCAGGTACAACATGCAGCCACTTTAGACCAACCCTGGATGCAGTATTCCTGACCCTGATTAAGAACGAGTACATACAGAGAATAAGTGGATGTATTTTCAGCAGACTGAAAGTACACGTCCAGAAAGGATATTCAGTGACCCTCAGAAACTTTTGCTAAAGGTATTTAAGGTTTTAAGTGCAAGTTACTTACAGGCAAAATTCTGCCAGCTTACTCCTGCAACATCATAGCTTGTAGCTACTTAGGAGCTGTGCTTTTGTCCTACTGCTGGTGAGCATCCACTTTACACATAGCTGCTATAAATTTTTCAACACAGGAATATTATCTGTCAGGTGTTGAACTCTACAGTGTTGAGTTTGTGGAGACTAAATGTAAGCTTAGAGGACAGCGATTATGAGATTTTCATTCATCATAGACACTACTTTGACTAAAAATGAAGGCTGATATTGTTGGTGCTGTGTCTGCGGAGTGTGTAAATAGCCAGATGTTTGCTTGCTAAAATGTAGTTGATGATAGGTTAGTTGTGTGTTTAAAGCTGGTTTTTGCTGCTCCCAAAAAAAAAAAAATGTTAAGCAGATTTAAATTTACAAAACAAGAACTGCAGAACAATTGGATCTATTCAAGTTTTGGTTTGAATATCACAACATATAATATGAATTCATATGAATGAGGCACAGTATTTGTGTATTTCAATTTGAATACATCTGTGAACTTAAGCTATACTCAAAAAAGTGAAAGGTTTGATACTTCCTGAAGCCACTGTGTCAGTTTGGTCTCTGATCTATATGATGAAAACATTGATTTCACTCATCCTCTTTCCTCTTGATTTTAATGTATCTTCTCTCTACTCATCATCAGATGTTTGAGCAGAATCTGCAAGTTGCTGCACAGATTGATGGGGACTTCAAAGAGCAAGTTCTGAAACTGTGCTTGAAACAGATGAACAGTTTCCTTATCAGGTATTTTTTTTAAACCTGCGCTTTCAATTTATGGGACTCATTTCATCATCACTGGCAGCCCAAAATTTTAATTAAGAACGATATTAGAATATCAGATTCAAGGTCCAATTAAAAATTTCTCAAAACAACGTACTTTGTATTAAAACCTCAGTAATTTTCCCAGACTGTTTATGGTTGTGTGCTACCAACATTAACTGTCATAGCTGTCATGATGAATTCATATGTCCAAAATTAGAGGAATTACTATTTGAAGATTCTTAATATGCAGAAAGCGATAAAATGAATTAACTACTGCAATAATTGTAACACTCACTGAGTAAACTTTACATGTGTGTCATGTGAAGGTACCGGGAGGAGGCAGTGGCCTACAAAGAGGACCACCTGAGAGACAGACAGCTGCCTCAGTTCTACGTACAGTACATGATAGCCATTATTAACAACTGCCAGACATTCAAGTAAGATTCAATCTTGTACATCAAACAATGCTTACACTTTGGTCACAATGTCAAGTGGAGTTTGATTAATGTCTGTTCCAGAAAAAATTGTCCGTCATAGCCTCAGTGAAAGCAGTTACAACCAGGAAGGGAGAATTCATGAAGTTTTGATTTTTGGGGGGCGTTGCATGCTAGTTCATGAGATTAGTTGTTCCCAGATCAGTTCTGGATCATGAAAAAGTTTGAGTGCCAGAGCAGCGACGTTTCAAGGTTGACCTTTGTAAGTACAAAGTGGAAAACTGCTTCAGCTATCATCTGTTTACTGCAAAGGATTTCTGTGTAATATTTAATTGTAAATTTCTCATCAAGCAAGATGAGAATTAAAATGTGAGTGGAGACATGGAAATGATCAAAACCTGTATCCCTGGATCTGGAAAAAAGCATGGATTTCTCAATGGCTGATTCAACAGAAACCGCAGCATAGTATTTACTATATTGTCTGGGTAAAGATAAATTTTATTGTCACACCCAGAAGAGACAGTCTCATTTATATCAATGGTGAACAGGACAGGTCTCAAAATGAATCACATTGGCATAGCCGTAACTGGCCTGTATTCACGTTTGGCTGTTTCTACCTTGACACACTGATGACAACCAGATAGATAGCTACTGAAGTCAAAGGCATTGGTTCCGGTGTATGTCTTGCTCTCTGGTTGGAAGTAAATCTTTTGCAGACACTTGTGAGGAAGGACTCACCAGTAAACATTGGCTAAAGTCAGATTCACATCAGGAAAGTCATGAGTATGAGGGATATTAATAAAGAACCGATCATTCAGGAAGGCTAGTCTTGATTCCACAAGATGTTTGAGCTTCCTTCTTTTTTAAGCCGTGCATGACTAGATTTCATTGGATTTCTAATTTACCAGTTCGCTAATGTTGTCTCTAAACATGAGTCAAGCTAGGTTTTGAAATTCCCTTTGAAAATACCAGAGCCGCAGCTATTTAAGTTAAGGAGCAAACCAGAAAAAAGAAGCATTATCTGTATATGAGCATATACATTATCGTATTTTTTTTTGACCATACCCTTTCAAAATCCAAATCAGTTTAATGATCAGTCTCCAAAGAGAATTATTCCATCAGACCGTATGGTTTTCCTGCCTAAACTTTTTATTAGAGTTTTATCCTTGAAGTGTGCAGACTTTACCAACAACTATCTGGGCTTCCCTTAGATTTCCTGGCTCAGCTGAATTCTGACCAAACTAAATTCCTTACACCACCTGATCATGAGTCCTGGACAGCATGACTGGAGCACAACAGTGATATAATGGTCATATGTCACCAAGCAGTGACATACTAGTGGTCAGTAGTGCCAGTAAAAGCCCCTGGGGAACGGTGAATCACAGTAGAAAAGGAGTGACAAAGGATTTAAAGGAATGACAGGTTGAACAGCAGTGACATACCACTAGTCAGATATACACCATTAAGAACTGACTTCTGACACTAAAACAAGGATAACACAGCACTGTGATGGTAGTGAACAGCAATATCTGTCAGAGAAATCTGAGAGACAAGTTGTTTTATAAATTTGCACACAGCATCAGCATTCTGTTCATAGATAATCATAATCAGAAGTGGCATTTTTGAGCACCCCCCCTCATATCCAATAAAATAAACGTTTAAATAGTGTTTCATCATAATGGGTTGAGATTGGATAATTTCATTTACACATTTTAATTAGTGTATTCCCTTGATTATTTATTTCAGTAGCACTTTGGGAAACCATATTTTAATACATAACAGATCTCCTGTGTGTTTCTCAGAGAGTCTATCAACAGTCTGAAGCGAAAGTACTCTCAGTCTTCAGAGCCCACTGACAGTGATGCTGCCATAGAGAGGACGCTCAACGAGGTGGCCAAGGAGGGATGTCAATTCCTGCTCGATGAAGTCTTCCTAGACCTCGAGGTAAGAACTGAATTATATTAACTATATATTTAAAAAAGGGCTTGTTTTATTTGTAACAAAGTCTTTCTTCTATTATACAGAGCAATTTGATTTCAAAATAAAATAATATTTAATATAATAACACTATTATTATTATCATTATATACAATATAATATAGTGGCAACAATTATATTTACACTTATACAACCGTGAGAAATGATTGCAAACCAGACTGCTGGATTAGAGAGCGACTGCCCCCCCCCCAGTCTGTTACAGGGCCAACATATAGAGAGAAACAACCACTTCAGGAAGATATTGCTTTGAGCAGTGCCAAAGCCCACAATGATAATAATAACAATAAAGATGATAATGATAATGATAATAATATTTGATTGGAAGAATGAAGAGAATGTATAAGTTATACAGTGGCGTAAAAAAGAAGTTGCGCATCTCTGGTCGAAATTTCTGTTACTGTTGAATAGCTAAGCAAGTAAAAGATAACAAGCAAGTATAAGATTAAAGATAAAACATTTCTTTAATAATCTGAGCAGTTTAGTAAACAGAGTGAGGGGTAGAGTAGGATGTGGCAGCCTAAAAAGCAAGACAGATTATCAGTGATGTCATGCCTTAATTGTTTCACTGGTGTGTGGTCCCATGTGGCATGCAATTAACTGTCTGTGATGTTTTGTGTGGACAAATTTCACTGTGTCTGGCATTGCTATCCATGCACATTCCAGAAATGTTAACAGAGCAGGGTGTCCCTCTCTATCTTTAAGAATCTCTTGAAGACTCATCTGCTCTGAAAACACCTCATCTCCTACCCTAACATGCCTAACTAGCACTTTTGGTGCACTTTTGGTGCACTTCTTCACCTGACTTCCTTGCACTTTGTCTTATTTACCAGATTTAGTACCTAGTACTTATTCTAAGGTTTCCGACTGGACTGAACCTCTAATTCTGTCCATCACTTGTAAGTTGCTTTTGTCTGCCTAGTGAGTAAATGTGATGTAACTGTTATTTCTGTGAACCAATTTCACTGATGTTCTAAATTACTAATTTAACTCACTCACTCATTGAACTCCCATTGATGGTTGGTTTTCTCTGTGCGTGTGTGTGTTTTTGTGCGCGTGCGTGTGTGTGTGTGTGTTTGTATGGGTATATGCACATAGTATGTGTCTGGGTATGTTTATGTAGAGATCAGTAGTGAAGTGTTCTTCCATTGATATGGAAAATTAGTTTGTGTGCACATACGCGTGTGTACAACATTTTGGTCTGGAACCATCATTGTGAGGCCATTTTGACTGGTCCTTGAAACTTCAAGCGGCCGTTAGAGAGTTATAACTTGGAGCTTGGGTATAGGTTAGAAAAAGGTTCATTTTAGGGTTAAGGTAAGGGTTGGGATTAGGGATCTATTTGTGATGGTTAATGTAAGGGTGAGGGGCTAGGAAATGCACTAGGTCAATGAGTGTCCTCACAACTAATGTGAGAGAAGTTTGTTTGTTTGTGCATGTACATTTGTGGGAGAGAATGGATAGAACTAGAAGTAGACAAAAATACAAAGACATAAACTTCTAGTGCAAAGGGGACAGGTGAAACTAAGGCGGATTTTTATGAGTACAGATCAGCATCGCTGAGGGAACAGGGAGGAATTAGGGGGTAGAAAAAGAGAGACATTGAGTACCTAGGACTTACTTCAAGGTCTACAAAAGTGTGACAAAAACTAATTTCCACACCTTAAGTATCTCATTTGTATCAAGGGTATGATTATAAATGTGTGTGAGAGGAAAAGCAACAAGATCTGCAGCAACCTTTCTACATATTGTCGTGACCAGCAGTTTTTCCTTACATCTGGTTTTACTATGGCCTTATATACTTCAGTGAAGGTCAAGATCTAAGTAATGCATAAATGGGCTCAAGATGGATCAAGTGCCTTTTGCTTTTCATCTCTATTGAAAGTAAAAATGTAAAAAAGCAGCTTGAAGCATCAGGAAAGTGTACTGATAAAACAGATTTTAGAAAAGCATTTAATCACTGTGATCTTGATGTTGCATTGACCAGCATCATCTGAATGAGCTGCTGACCAGGAAGTGGCTGACAGGCTCTCATGCTGTGGACACTATCTGTGTGACAGTGGAGGACTACTTCAATGACTTCAATAAGATCAAGAAACCTTTCAATCAGGTAGGACTGGAGCAGATTGTAGGCTCTCAGCAAGGTATCTCCATAAAGGCTTAATAAATTCCTATGAAACTTCATGGAAGTGTTTGTCATGGATGAGCTGACTGACTTTAAATGAATCCACCATGTGGAACAAGTATCAAATTCTCACAGATCCATAGTTAAGTGCCATCTTGTACTTAAAATCTAGATTCTACATATGATCTTATAAAATGTTGGCTGTGGTGCCTGCAGGAGATGACAAGTGAAGCGCTGCGCAGGGTGGTGGTGGAGTACATTAAATCAGTGATGCAGAAGAGGATCACCTTTAAAAATGCCGATGAAAGGAGGGAGGGAGCTGAGAGGATGATCAAAGAAGCGGATCAGTTCAAGTTTCTCTTCAGAAAACTGGCTGCTGTGAGTTCACACGTAAAGGTTTCTCTATGCTGCAACACATGTACCACAGTTGTAACTATTAACTACTGTGTTGAGTTTAAAAAATGTGACAACCAATAGCAAAGCTGTAGAAACACTTTCTAGTATCAGGCGTACACACTAATGCAGGACTGCAGCTGCTACTTGTGCTGCTCTTACTACTCAGCCAGATTAGACATGGTGGAACAGTTGGCTGGTAAGGAAAGAAAAAAAATTCTGTGAAGGAGAAGCAGTTCTAACTTGGTTGATTATTGCATGTAGGGTGAAGACACTGACCGGCTTTGTGGTGCCATCGCTGCCATTGCAGAAGTGTTTAAGCTGACTGACCCCACACTGCTGTTCCTGGAGGTCACCACTCTGGTGTCCAAATATCCTGACATCAGGTACACACAGTCACACACTACTACGCACATACTTCAAGGAGCATTAAACCTGGCATCCACATAATTCATATGACTTAAGTTAAAACTTGTTTTTTTGGCATTGAGAGCACCTTTCCATTAAAATGAATTGTAGACAATATTGTGTCATACATTATATTATTGTGTCTACTTCTGTTGTAGCACAGTAGTGTTTACACTTCCTACTCTCCATAGGGAAGAGCACATCCAGGCATTGCTGGCAGTGCGTGGTGATGCCAGCAGAGAGATGCGCCAGATGATCATCGGGACTCTCAGTGAGAACAAAGTGTCCTACTCTGGTGTCACACAGCCCATCTTCAAAGACATCACCGTTCCCACTATGACCATGACGACCATGACTACCATGACCTCCATGGCAACTGCAAAGCTGCTCAAATAAGGCCAATCACATGACACTATTTCCTTCATCTTCAGTTTTCAGACACGATAACACAAACTTCTTTTTCCAGTCCCTGTTGTTCTTAATTGTTTAACAGAACTTGCTTTGTTTTCTGTCTCCACTTTTTATTTGTTTATGTTCATCCTGATCCCATGTCTGCTTCAACAGAATAATAAAATTTTAGTCATAAAAATGTACTGTGGTTAGACTACTACTACCCTTCTCCTCTTCCTTTTCTTATTTTACATATTCAACTTGACACAGAATGAAAAATTAAACATTTGAAACAAAGTAGGCTGTATATGATGCATATAACACAACATTCTACATGTTTATCTGTGAATTTTAATATGTAACTTCAGCCCCAACTCTGAGTGTAACTCCACCTGCTCCATAAATTTGAAAATCCTAAAAAGTGAGCAAGGTTGTGGTGTCAGTGTTGGTGGGAGGATGAGGCAGGAGATGGTCAGTGACATCCCTAAGCCAGAGAAAACTGGAGAGGACCATGGTGGAGGATCATGGTGGAGGACCATAGTATCTATTGCAACCACTGGTTCCATCCCAAGTAATGCCTGAAGCCAGAGTTCTCAGAGCGGAGCATGTAGTTAGAATAGCAGTCTCATGAAAAAAGCTAGTTGCAAATGTGAGTAGCAGTAGGTTGCTATCATGGGGCCTGCTGCCATCCAGAGCCAGTGCTGAGCCACATGAGGGTCTGAAAGGACACATTGCAGTCCAGTGCTTCTACAGCCATCAGAAGCAAAAGTGTGAACAGCTTTGCCAAAACTGAAAAATACTAACTGGATGGTTGGTAAAACATAGTGAACAATCCTGTGAATGATGAGTCTGGATCAGGATATATTTGAATATGACTACACTTTCACAGACTTCCACTCAAGGACAGGTGCTGGGGGAGGTGGGGCACCCGCCTCTGATTAGAGGGCATTAGCAATCTTTTTCTAATATAAATCTTATAATGTGAAGAAGTCTAGAATGGCTTACTCAATGTCTGCACTGGCCTTGAAAGATTCAGAATGATTCAAAAAAGTAGATGGTGAAGAGGGCGTCTGCCTCCTGGACCAAAACCAGAAGATGGTTCCACAGTAGAGGAGCCTGAGAACTGAAAGCTCTGCCTCTCATTCTGCTTGTGGAGACTCTAGGAACTACAAGTAGTCCTGCATTCTTGGAGGGAAGTGTTCTACTGGGATAATAAGGTACTATGAGCTCTTTAAGATAGGAATGTCCCTGACCATTAGGGGCTTTGTGGGTGAGGAGGAGGAGAGAAGCTAACACAGGAGATATATGATCTCTCTTTCTGGTTCTTGTCAATACTCTCACAGCAGCATTCTGAATCAGTTGGAGACTGATTAATGTTTTATTGGGACAGCCTGATAATAGGGAGTTGACATAATCAAGCCTAGAAGTAACAAAGGCATGTACTAGTATTTATGCATCATTTTGAGATGAGGATGTGCCTGATTTTTGCGATATTACGTGGGTGAAAAAAGGCAGTTCTTGAAGTTTGATTAATGTGGGAGTTAAAGGACATGTCCTTAGTATAAGTACATCATTGGATAATGTGTTTCTGAGGTGTGCACAAGTCATTATGGTGTCATCAGCTAAATTCACACCTTCTGATCAGTGGTCCTTCTGAAAATAATCTTATTTTATTTAGATATTAGGTCTCAAAGAGAGGTGTGTTTAAATGATGCAAAACCTGTCTGGACGAGATTGGGGGGGTCATTGACCATGTGATGTGGTTTAGTTGAATGAATATTGTTATTTCTCTATTTGTCAGTGGAGTAGACATTTTGTTTGCTGGCTTGTTTTAATTAGTTTTAAGTTGCTCTTTGTTAGTTGTGCTACCAGACCCTCTAAAGATTTAGGTATTTTCATCTTAATGCACTTTTCATGCAATTCTAAATTTAAGTATATTTTGTACAATGCAAGACAAAATTCTGTGTGTTTTTTCCAGGTTTTTCGATCAGAGAAGTGGAGACAGAGTCACAGTGAATATGAATCATGGGTGACCTTGCTAATCAAGCCAGCTAGCACTGGCGTTGGCTGATGAGTGAAGATGAGGGATGCCAGGGGGAGAAGAGAGGACAGCAGATGATGATTTAGAGCTAAAACAAATTCACAGCTTCTAAGACTTATTTACTGCAATCTAGATTGGATTTGATTAAATATAACATTTAAACTGTGGGACGGATTAACTGGAGGAAAAAAATCCCTCATCTAAATGTAAAGTGACCACAGTATTCTTCAAGTACATGGTCATGTTTCCAAGACGTTAGATTAAAAATAACCTCTGATGTTAATGTATTACACTGTGTCCTCTGTTACACTGATGTCTTTCTTCCACTTATCTGTCTGATATTCAGTATGAAGACCTTCTGTTAGAAGGGAACTTTGTTTTAAGATGAACTATACACATGTTAGAGTCTCTATTTAGAAAACCTGTCCTTTCACATAATGAGTATATCACAAAAAAGTTATTAATGTGTTCTTATTTACAATACACAGTGTATTAATACTGTAAATTCATACACAGTAGTCTTCAACTGAAGTAGACAGTCATGCACCAATCCTGACCAGCTGGTATCTGTATGTGATTCATCATGATTAAACGGGTCTTAGCTAAAGTGTTTGTTTTCTACTGTATTTCAAAAGGAATCCACATTGTGAAAACTGAATGACAAGAACCAAAAGAGGGATGATCAAATCTATGGAGCAGTCTATTTGGGCCGTTAATCTGGTTGTGGAAAAGGGAGAGTGTATGGACAACATCATAACTTCTCAAATAGGTTATGATGATGCCAGAAAAAACTCATCAGTTTCAGTTTCCTCTGATGAAAGGACAGACCAACTTCTTTAAGTTTATTGCTCTCTTACCTTGCTGTTTACAGGTTTAGATTTATTTCTGCTGTTGTTAGACAGATGCTGGCAGTAACATTTATAACAAAACTTGAATTAGTGGTGGACAAACTCAAGCACAGTCATCATACTACAGTTATTGTAAGGGAAACGTGTTTAATGTTACCTTGCAATTTGTGATCATAATTTCTATTCCATTATATTTCAAATAAACCTACTGTAATTTAACTGCACCAAGCGAATTTTCCATTAACTACAGAACTGTCTTACCTCTCATTAAAATTAATACATAAGACCTACATAAGGAAAGCACGAAGTTTAATATCTGTCTTCCGTCAGTGTTTTCTCATATGAGTACATCACATTGCATGTTGCTATTGTTAAAATTCATAACAGATATGTACCACAAAAAACTACCAAATCTTTGGTAATAGCTCCATAAATATAAAAATAGATATGTTTTATTGTACATAAAAAACTGCATTGATTTCAACAATTTTATTATTTATCAACACAACAGAAATCTGTATAAAAGGATGTAATAAATGGATGAATGAAATATAAAGTTGGGCTTTAATGAATTCAGCAAAACTGTTGAAAAAAATTTAATTTCACCTAGTAATGAAATAAACTTCAATATGAATTTTAGGGTGATGTACAAACCTGCCACTTATAAAATGAACGTACAGTTAGTAGCCATAACACTGTTCACAAACCTGTGAGCCTCGTAAGTCAATCCCCAGACTGGCACCAGCCTTGCACCGGTATCTCTGGGTGATACCAGAGAAGGTGATTTTCGCATTTTAATACAACAGGCGGCAGAGGTGCAGGACTTCCTTCCTGCTGTGACGAGGCTGATGCTGGAGACATCCCTCAGGTCATTCCAACTGCAGTGGATGAGGAGGATATCCGGTATTGGTCTTCCTCATAGGGCCTGGTTGAAGAAGGGAAAAAAGCTTTTCCAACTCTGATTACTCCAGTAGAACCAATGTAAGGAGATACCATCAGCACCAAGGTTGTTCCCTGAGGTGTCTATAGCTCCCTTGGCCATAAACCAGACATAGCTGTCCCCACTGATTCAGACCATTGTTGTAAGGAAAAAACATTGTAATAGTGCAAAATATGTTATATTTTAGGCTACAGAGAAAAAGTCAAAGGCAAAAATAGCATACAAGGACTGAAGCAAAAAAAAAACAACATATATTAATGCACACTACACTCATAATGTTAAACCATGTGTTGAACTCTACTTCATTCATTTAACTGGGAGAACACCAAAGAACACGTGAATCCGTAGTGTTCTGTGGTGTAAAGTGAACTTAGTTAAATGAGCTGATTTCCCCCTGCTTGTTCTTGAAAAAACAGCATTAATTATTAAATAATCGGTTTATAGCCAGACTATACATCACAGTAAATCCACATTCATACAGAGCAAACTTGTGACTACTCTAATGTAAGGGTTAACTGAAGGCTATTATCATTCATTCACATCAGTTATTCTAAAATGCGTTGGAGCTTTAAACGGGAACTTTTTATTTTAGCTTGTGTTCAGTTATTCTTTCTTATGAAATAATCTAACAGCCTTGACCTGTGGTGTTTTCAGACTGGGGCTGATACTATTCATTTGCAGTAAACTGTGCCCGCTGGTTCCAGTTGAGGGCGCTAATGCACCTGTAGCTGTAATAATCACCAGTAAACAAGCGGACGGGGCAGAAGAAGTGAGACCCAGGACGCTGCGTCTGATCGAGAACCTGCTGAACATGAAGAAATCTGTTTAGCTCCTGTCTCAGCCTCGGGAACACACGGTCTCGGTTCTTCATATCTGCTCATAGCGAGGACAACGGGACGCGAATCGGTGAGACCGTTCGACATCACAGCTAATGTGGCTACTGATGTTTACTGCCGAGCTAACGCTCTAAGCACCGTGATAGGTTCGCTAAAAGGAGCAGCTAACAGCAGCTACCATCAAGAACAAAACCGTGTCAGGGAGATTATAATATTCATCAGGAACTGCCGGACACACGGTAACTAAAGCTGTGCTGTAAATAAACCTCGTTAGCGGATCCTGCTTCGGCCGTTTCCTGGCTATTAATGTTGGCCAGGTAGCATCAACCACTCAGGGTCAGGGGGAGATAAACAAGCTAGCGTCTCTGTGAGGCTGGGGAAGGGTGTACGGAGGTCAGGGTTAGATGTCGGTACAATAGTCGCTCAAATGTCAGACATTCTCACAGCAAAAGTCTCAACATGTCGCCAGCTGCAGAGTAAAGTTGTTATGAGTAGCAACAAATCCCCAGTACATCAGCACTCAGCCCGACCATAGTTACTGTCGTTGTTGGTAAATAACATCAACGTGGAGCCTCCACACGGAGAAATGCTGTAAAACGGCTGAAACAGAGGAGAAAGAAGAAGAAAAGCCATGTAGACAAGAACATCCTGTAGAAAAGACGTGTGTTTGCTGTAAATATGACACGAAAATGATCCATATTGTAATCATTTAAGATTAAATCTCTAGAGTATCTGTCAAGAATTGAATGCTTTATATAACTCAGTATAACTCATAAGCTTCACATGCATGATAAAGAGTTTCTGTTGTGATCAGATTGAAGTACTGCATTAAGAGCAGAGCTCATACGATCAGTTAGTTGGTGAATGCAAAGATTTAAATCATTACAAACTTCCTACCAACTCTTAAATGATGCATGTAATCATGGAGCTACGCTCACATGAAGAACGTGCAGTAGTAAGTATTTAGAGTTTTGTACTGTACACAATGACTGATACATAAATACAATGCATGACTTTGATTACAAAATTTACTGTGTGTACCAGAGGCTCCTTTATATACCAGTTGTTACAAAGGGCCCTTTATTAAACACAGAACCATTTGTATTTCTGTCTTTGCACAATAAATTGAAACAGTCTGAGAAGAGAAAATTAGTCTTCCCACAGACAGACACAGCCTCTAATAAAGCAGCACAGGTAACACTGCTCAGCTATAAAGGGTCTAGAGCAGAAAATATTGCTTTACCTCACAAACTTTATCATGTGTCAGTTTTAGCATTTTCCCTCTTTTGTTGATCTTATTTTAGCTTTTCTCAAAACAATCAATATGGTTAACTGTATATTGGTTATATATCTGTCATCACAAGGATGCTGTAAAATTGTTCCAGACAGTGTGATCATATCTGATCTAACAGAGCTAAATTAGTTATTATTGTCTGCAGCCATCTTTACTATGAAACTCAGGACACTAATCAGAGAGGCTCACAGCACCAACTGTCACATCCATGCTCTGTTGGTATTTGGCAAACGGTTTTCATTTAAGGCTGCTGTATCTGAGACTAGTCAGCAGATTCCTCTGTTTTTCAGGTTCATCAAGCTCGTTGAAGTTTTTCCCTTAATCCACTCACCATGGTGGACTACTACCAGGTCTTAGGAGTACGGAGAGATGCATCTGCAGATGACATAAAGAAAGCGTGAGTTAATAAAGTTTATATCTCAGCTGTGATGATCTGAAATAGTGTAGCAGACACCTCCACAGTGATACCATCACATTATCTCCAGAGGCTGAGACTGCAGCAGGAAATACACCCTGAGCCAGTCGTTTGCTTCTTCCACATACCAAAAATGTGAAGAAGAAAAAAAACGTTATAGTGTGGATATAGTTTTTCTTGGACAATACTTCTAACAGTCACACTAATCTCTGTGACAAATGCAGTTTTTTTCTGGCAACTTCACATATACGCCGCCCTGTGGTAGACCATTTAATCATTTTCAATGTGAAGCAGCAGCAGCAGGAGATGTTGATTTTGCATTAGTAGTAACTTAATACATGTGTTAACTACTCTACAATACATGCAGAAAATGAGCAGTGAACAGGGAGACTTCTGTAACGAGGAGATAAAATTGTAGACAGTAATTCTAGAGTAGATGCTGCTTTGTCTCCTATGAATCCCAAATTTTTTGCAACAACTGATGCATAAATACAGTTAGGTCCATAAGTATTTGGACAGTGAGCCAAATTTTGTAAGTTTGCCTCTGTAAACCACAAGTAGAACAAAACCATCAAGATGTGATTGAAGTTTAGACTTTCAGCTTTAATTCATGGGGTTTCTCAAAAATTTCATATAGCCATTTTTATACATAATTCCCTCATTTTCAGAGGCGCAGAAATAATTGGAGATTTGAAAGTTGATCAGTTTCATGGCCAGGTGTGGGCTCTTCCCTCGTTATTAGATGACAAATGAAGCAGTTAAAATGTCTTGAGTTAATTCAAAGTGTTGAATTCAAAGACTTTGCATTTAGTAGCTGTTCTTGGGAACTCTAAATATGCATTCCAAAGAGTTGTTGATACAAATGAAGGATGCCATCATTAGGCAGAAAAAACCCCAAAATAAACCTATCAGACAAATAGCAGAAGTGTGGCCAAATCAACAACTTGGTACGTTCTTAAAAAGAGGAAATGGAAAGGAGAGCTCAGCCACACCAAAAGGCCTGGAAGACCACAGAAGACAACTAAAGTGGATGATTGCGGAATACTTTCCTTAGTGAAGAGAAACCTTTCACAACATCTAGTCAGCTCAAGAAAACTCTCCAGGAGGAAGGTGCATCATTGTCAAAGTCTGTAATCTGGGGACACCTTCATGAATGGAAATACAGTGGGTTTACCAAAAGGTGCAGACCACTGGTATCACCCAAGAACAGAAAGACCTTATTTTGCTCTGCCAAAAAACATCTAAGAATGCCTTAACAGTTACTGAACACGATTGATGAAATCGATGAAACCAAGATTAACTTGTACCAGAATAATGGGAATAGTATGGAGAAGGAAAGAACAGCTCATGATCCAAAGCCACCACATCATCTGTTAAACATGATAGATGCAATGTTATGGCATCGACATGTATGGCTGCAAATGGAACTGGGTCACTGGTATTTATTGATGATGTTACTGCTGATAAAAGCAGCAGGATGAATTCTGAAGTGTATAGGGCCCTACTGTGAAAGTGTAAGGCAGATATTCAGTCTTGGTTATTATCATTTTCCAGAAGTATTCAAGTTTAATCCAGATCCAACTCAGACAGGGGCTCTTTGTTTATTGTGATGAAAGGAGACCAAGGACTCTTCATTCTGTATATGGTAAATGATCAGTGAAGTTATATAAGGTGTCCTCCTTCCTATTGACATGGGGGGGGGGTGTATACCTAACTGATCAACCAGGATTGATTTTTTTGTTCTTAGATAACATAAGAATGATAGTTTGAGATAGTTTGTTGACTCTGTGTAAGTTACTGTCTCCTTTTATTGTTGATCAATAATAATACTCAATTTAAACTTCAAGTTCCTCAGTGCTTTAGTATGTTGTGTGTCCAGAGTGTTGATATAATAACCATGACAATACAATCTGCTCAGATTCAACCAGATGCTGCCAAACCTATATAAGAGTACTTCACAGTAGAGATGACTAAAAACCCAAAACATACTGCGAAAGCAACACAAGAGCTTCTCAAGGCAGAGAAATGGAAAATTCTTCAATGGCCAATTTGGTGATCCAAGTACTAAAAATGTCCTCATATTTATAACTTTGTTACTTGTCCAATTATCCCCCTTCATTAAAATCTACCCTTCAATCACATCTTGATTAATTTGGTTCAAATCCATTGTGGTGGTGTACAAAGGTATGCAAAATTCTGAAAATGATCAAAAGTGTTTCCAAATACTTATGCACCTAACTGTGGCATCTCATAGTGTGCTTTGATGAAAAGTATTTTCTTAAGGATTTGAACTTGAAAGAAAACAAAACAATTTAATTCTAGTTGAATAACAATGTTTAGCATCATACATTTAAGATATTAAAAAACAAAATAATACAAATACTAAAATTAATGGAAAGATGAGAAAATTGTAATAGGGCATAAAGAAACAATTCAATTGAGTTTTATCCATATAGCGCTAGATCATAACAGAGGTCATCCCAGGGCACTTTCATATAGAGTAAATCTAGACTGTACTCTTTATTGTTATTATTCACAGAGACACAACATTCCCCCATGAGCAAGCACTTGGAAAATGAGCCCTTTTTGTCCATAGGAATGCTGTTAAGAACTATGAAAAATTAAGAGAGCATTGCTGGGTGTTTTTTTTTTTTCCTCTTGTTGGCAGTAAGTAGTATCATGACAGCTAGATAAAAGTTCATAAGCAGTATGTTATTTTGTCATTTGAGTCCTCTATAGCAGCCGCCATCTTCCCTCTGTCCTGGTACAGGTACAGAAAGCTGGCCCTGAGATGGCACCCTGATAAAAACCCAGAGAATAAGGAGGAGGCTGAGAAGAAGTTCAAGGAGCTGTCAGAAGCTTATGAAGTCCTTTCAGATGGTTTGTATCACAGCTGTCTTTACAAATCTTCTAATAAACACCAGACACCAATGAAACACTGCACAGTAGTTAATTGAGTGAAGCTAATGGCAACAACACAGGCTCTGGGTGAGCAAAGCAGTTCCCCATTCCTCCTGAGTGATCCTTCTGTTTCTGACCTGTTTGTTCTACTCTCTTTGTTGTTCTATTTTCCCTGTCCAGCCAACAAGAGAAGCATATATGATCGCTATGGTAAAGAGGGACTGACAGGGAGCAATGGAGGAAGAGGTAAGTGCTTCTTCTAGGAAAGCAGTCAACTTACCATACCCCAACCACTCCACTTCTATGTATATTAAAAGCTGTTTTTAGTTTGACCTTAAGAGAACTTATGTATTAACATATTTATCAATTATGACATTACAATGGATAATGACTCCTGTCCAACTTGTGTTTTCCTGGGAAGATTCAGTGGTGAGGTAGCAGAGGAAGAAACTGTCACTGTCCATTACTGGTTCCAAAGTATTTTAAGCAAATGACAGACAGCAGCAGTGTATGGCTTATCAGGATCTTAGCAGGATGTTGAAATCGATTGACATTTGACAGCAGGTTTTGTTTATTGTTGCTCTTAAATCAGACATAACTTGTTTGTAAAGTGGCTAACTGAGTTAGTCAGTAAGGCCTAACTATAGACAGTTCTGACAGTCAAGTAATCAGAGTGGGGTTTTGCCTAAGGCAGGTGGGGAAGGAGGAGCTGATTTTGATTTTTTTTACTATAGGGAAATTAATTAAATAGAAATTTTACATGCAGAGACTTTAGCTTTTCACTGTGGTCAATCAATAATCACTGCAGTAGGAATCATTCAAAATGGTACGAGACAAGGTAATTATCAAAATGATTTTCGGTACTGTTAATAGAGAAACAAGGGTTGAACAGTGATTTGATTAACAATGTAATAAAGCAACTAACTGTCCATGGTCATTGGTTGGCAGTGTCAGCAAATGATAAACACTTAATTACATTTACATCTTCTATCTTTTAACTCGATCATTTTATTTCACAGAATCATAGGTGAGTAATATCAATTGAGTTACTGTATAGTTAAACAACTGATTCATGGTAATTACAGACATGTACTTTAAACAAGGACAAAGTCAGGACGTTCACCTGAAATGTTTCTTAAATTTCAACAACAATGGAAAGGATTGAGACAACTGGAATGGTGAAAATGAACTTATGGAATTCATCTTTTTATTTCTTTGGTTTTGGTCCAGGTTTATACTGTTTACATAAGTTTTCGTTGACATAATGTTTCAGGGGGCCATTTCCACAATGGAGATCATTTCCACGAACAGTTCACATTCCGTAACCCAGAAGACGTCTTCAGGGAATTCTTCGGTGGCAGAGACCCATTTGCGGATTTGTTTGGTAAGTCCTGCTCTTTCAGTATTGCTGCATCACTAAATCAGCTTTTACCAAAATGCAGATTTGAAGAGTTTCAGCCAGTTTCGTTTCTGTCCTGTTTTCTCAGGTGCAGATCCTTTTAGTGACGATCCTTTTTTTGGCAGTGGCCGGCAGCACCAGAGTCGGGTGAATCGCAGCCGGACGGGTGGCTCATTTTTTGGAGGCTTTGTTGGTTTTCCTCCCTTTAGTGCTGGGTTCTCACCTTTTGACCCAGGTAAGAAAAGCCACAGTGAACAAAGAACGAAAAATGAACACATTGTTGCAAACCACTGTCCCCTATTGACATGAGACTCTATGTCGTGTTCATCTCAGGCTTTGGTTCTTTTGGCTCCATGAGCACCATGGGTCACATGGGTCACATGGGTCACATGACAACCATGGGCAGTCTGGGAGGTGGAGGTTTCACTTCTTTCTCCTCCACCTCCTTTGGGGGAGGAGGTGGAGGAGGCATGGGCAACTTCCGCTCTGTTTCCACCTCCACCAAGATCATCAACGGCAGGAAGATCACCACTAAAAGGTAGGTAATGACAAAACGGAATATCACACGGGGCAGCTGTGGGTCAGTAATGGTCCCTGGCTCCTCCTGTCCACATGTCACTGTCCTTTTGCAAGACACTGAACCTCAGCCTGCTTCCCAGTAATTAGTCAGACGAGCACTGTGCATGATAGCTAACAGCCATTTTTTTCTGTGTGTGTGTGTCTTTAAATGGGGGAATAAGAGGTAAAATTTCAAGCACTTTGTTTAAAAAGTCCTGTATAAATGCAGCCTTTTAACAGTCATATCTCAGTGACTGGTGTCTGTCATTAGAATATAAGGGAGTGCACTGTGGCTTTAGACCTTCTAATGTCTCCAGTAATTGCAGTGGTATAGCTTTATTTATTCTTTGGAAATGGTATTTATTCTGTAGATGATAATAAACCCTGAAATCCATCCTGTATCACTGAAGTAAGCATAAGGAAGCATGCTAATTGCAAGAAATCGATAGAAACTTTGGAGTTTCCAGCTGCTCAATACTACAGTTGGTCAAGTTATTATCTATACAGATGTGGAAAGTTAAACCACAGCAGGGCATCAGATCAGAGCTAGGAGTCGCTCATTTGAGGGGTTAAACCACAGACCTGGTCCCTTCCTCTCCTGCTTCTTTTTTGTTGCCATACGTTGAAGGTTCTGAAACAAAAAAGAAAAGGAACATGCAGTGTTCAATACAAAAGCAAATATTAATAATTCTGTTCTGTGCAAATATTTTGGAAAAATTATCACTAGATTAATGTATAAACCAATAGTTTAACCTTATCTACTATAAGCCATCTTATATTATAATGCAGGCCTTCAGTGGTAACTGCAGCACTGTCATGCAGCTATTTGCCTCTCCGAACACAACACAAGGCATTAGTCTAAGGCAGTCATTGCACTAAACAGCAGTAACCTGCATCTATTTCTCTAAATGTATTCATGCATTGTATGAAAAACTTCCACTACTTTTGCAAAAAACACTGTGATTTAAAGGAAATGAAAGCTAGAGTATAAACAGCGAGAGCATTTATTACTCACTTTTTATTACTCACTTTTCTTCCATACACACACCCAACTCCTGAACTCCCAAATATATTCATATAAGTATTTTTAATCAATCCCAAAAATTCTGTGTTTTCAGTGAAATGTCTTTTTTCACCACCTTTTCTCAGATCAAAACTGAACTGAGTGACAATTACTCAGATTTTAGAAACGTGTTAATATGGATAAACTGTGTAACCACTAAATGCTTTTTAGTCAGACCACAGATTTGAACTCCTTTAACAAATAACCAGCTGAGGTTTTTACTTACAGCAGTGGTGATCGTCTAATCTGTGATATTTCTTAAACCCTTCAAACACAGCTCAAGTCTGAACTGAAGACTACAGCCTGTTACATTGTCATCCATTATGCTCAAAGATAAGATTATTAGTTTCAAATCAGCTTAATAATAATGATCAGTTTACTAGCACAGTGAATGAATCAAATTTAAGTAGTTAAAGAAACAGTTACAACTTACAATTTAAGAACTGAAGAAAACATCTTCATCATTTTAACGCATTTAGAAAATAGGTGCAAATAAAAGAGACAACACAACCAAATAAATAACTAGTTTGACAACACACACGAGAGCTCACTAAAAACTTCTCACACATGAGTGGAGCCTGTATCTCCAGTTATATGAGAATCATGCAATTAACATTACTAACATTAGATCATTTTCTAACATAACTGAGGAGAGGTGGACCTCACAGTCTGTCTTTAGTTTCTGTTGTGTTTTCTGAACTTTCAGTGTGTTTAGTTTTTTTGGCCGCTATCAGTCTTCCGCACATTTATTGTTCATTAATGCCAAGTGCTCATAGTTCAAATATCCAGAATAATTGTTAATAGGCAGCTGAATTCAGTAGTCTCATCAATAAATCGTCAAAGTGATGAGGAAATGTGGGTTCGTTAGACCCGTGAGACATGGGGGCTAGGTGACTGCAGTCCCCCTGGACACAATGACAAATGTCATGTAAGCATTGTGGCTCTTTCAGCAAAAATTTTGAAGCATATAAATAAAGTCAGGGTTAGCTCAATGAAGAAAAAAAAACTCCTTTAAACAGATAGAAAGCCAGTGTTACAGTTTCCATGTGTTTATTCTCACTCAAGAACTGTTTCTCATTTTTGTGGGAGAGTTTGTGTCCTATTGGAGTCCGCTACATTCTCTACTCTCACTCCTATTTCTTCCTTGTGGGTATCTTTGCCTCCAGGATTGTGGAGAACGGTCAGGAGCGGGTGGAGGTGGAGGAGGATGGGCAGCTGCGGTCATTAACTATCAACGGGAAGGAGCAGCTTCTGCGACTGGAACACAAGTGAAGACGGGAATATCCCCTGCTGGAGAAGTGTTACCTCAGCACAAACATACCAACAAACTTGACCTTTAAACAGGAGGAAAAAAGCAACAAAGCGATGTAATAATAATAATAGTGCTACTATTGTTTGGATGTACATATTTAGGTTGTGTTTATTCCCCTCTTGTCCTCTCCCTGCTGACTCTCATTTGTGAAGCAACGATTCAGAGCAGATGATTTGATGCAGACTTTTCTATGCATTTTGTTAATGTATTTCTGAATTGGAGCTGTCATTATATTTTGGCTCAGGGTGGTGTTATTTTTCAGTGTTTGGGACCACAGTATTGTTCTGAAGTATGACCAGACCCCCCCCCCCCTTAGTACTTTCTGTATGCACTCCGCTATGTGTCAGTGTCTGTGCCAGCAGCACACACACTTTGTTAAGAAAACAAAACATGAATTTGCTTTTTCATCTAAATTGTGAAAAGAATGTCAAATTTGATTTTAAAAAGTAGATAAGAATAACTGAAACATCTTCCCCATCTCTGTTTACTGCTTGTCTAACCTCTTCTTAGTAATAATTCTTTTTTATTAAAAAATACAATACTAGTAGGATGAGTTATGCAATTTTGTAAGTTCTAATACCATTGTGTTTTTTGTTTATTTAATTATGCATGTACACCTGTTGATGTCGAGTCTTAATGTCAAAGCTGCATTATGATGCACAAACAATGGAAGGCATTCTATAAATGATATATGAATATAGAAGGAATTTTGTGTACTTTATAAACCAATAAATCTGAGTTTTATCCTGTTTTCAGGATGCTGAAATCTTGGCTGGTCTCTGCTCTGTTTCCAGTGAGGTGATAAAAAGTCACTGGTAATAACCTGAGGTGCTCACACTCAAGATTTCTTAGAAATGTTCCTTGAATCAGACAATGGACAGGGTTTCACATATCTAACAAAACAATGTCACATACAAACATTTGTATAACAGTGAAACATTAAAAGTCATGCAGCTGATGTTCAATCAGTTTCATTGTTTTCTTCTTCCATTTAATCAGGTTCACAGCTCCTGCTGTTCACCTTCAATGCAACATGACCAAACATGGTATGTGGGATGGGGGACAGCCAGAGACAACATCAGTATATGCAGTTTCCTAGCGGTCAAAATAATCTTTCCTTAAGATCTACAGAAAGAAGATATTTGCACATGGAATGGTGCCATATTGCATTATATTTTTACATAAGATTGGAACAGAAATGAACTCAGTCTCCTAAGAACATAAAGGAACTTTGCTGCAGTGATTATCTCTATTCGCACTCTGAGATATGACAACATCAGCTTTGGTTTCAAAATAATTAAAAGAAGAAACCACTTGCAGTAACTGATGGAGTCATAACTGCTGGAAGACGGCAATGATCTCTAATGTTTTCTATTAATGAGAGGAATCCTCTTAGAACACTGCACTAAGCTATCTGTACACTGCTGATTGATAACAGGATCATCTTCAGTTCCTTACAAAGACAAAAGTGGAGTAAAACTTCAACATACCTTATTAGAATATTGGTTTTAAAGTCATTTTATAAAGTGAGAACAGATCCACTTGCACACTCAGTCCGAGATGTTCCTGAACAAGTGACAATCAAAGTTGAATATTTATCTTCGTTTCACTTGTGTCTGGACCTTGGAGCAGAACCAACAATCCTAATGTTACACTGACACACATCAGTGGATGTGGTTCAACATCTGATCAGGGCGCATCCTCAGCACCTCCCTGTGGACACCTCTGACCAAGAGAAGACAGGGGCAGAAACACCCCACTGAATCGATTATATGTCCCCTCTGACCAGGGAGACCACTGTAGATCCTCTGAGAGGAACCAGTGAATGTGTTGAGGGAGTATATGGTCCGGGCTTCTTCTTGTAACCAAGATCCTGATTAGAGTTGGAAAGTGGATGAATCGATTTAAGTAAAAGTAGCTTGCTACGTTTCAAAATTGCTCTCATTCTAAACAAAATGCACATACTATAGTAACGATAGACTGTTTATTTGAAGCTACAGTTTATTTTCTCAGTTACCACTAACGTGTACATAAAATTTACTGTTGAGTTATGTCT
The DNA here is from genome assembly GCA_016859345.1 of Istiophorus platypterus. Taxonomy (NCBI): domain Eukaryota; kingdom Metazoa; phylum Chordata; class Actinopteri; order Istiophoriformes; family Istiophoridae; genus Istiophorus; species Istiophorus platypterus. The sequence continues at coordinate 217,720 of CM029113.1, read as the reverse complement.
AGTTCGATGTATATTAATTTGGTTTATTTGCTGATTTGTAAATAACAACTGCCCAAAGCTCCCATTTTCTTAGTGATTGACATAATATGAAGCACAATGGAAAGTGAGTACTATAACAGGATCATGTGTGTACTACATTCATTAATAAGTGATCAATAAGTAAGAACTGAACCTCCCAATGAATACAAAGACAAATTCTCAAAAAAAAACCCTCATTGCCTCTGAGTCAGATTTGAATTTCACTAAGTTTAAAATGTCCCTTCCAACAGTTGTCACCTCTTTTTGGTGGGAATGATGGGAGGATGCTTATATCTCATATTCTCCTGCTCTTTTTTCAAATACAAGAAAAACATCATCATCATGTATAGTGGAGTGGGTGGGGGCAGCTATTCACTGCAATGTCCCCATTTGGAGACTGTTTGGGAACTTTCAACCCCTTATTTCTAGTCAGGTCTCAGATGTATACTCTCTCAAAAAGTTATAAGAAGAGAGCAATAATGACCATGTTTAAGGAAACAAATCATGAAAACTTCAGTTATCATTGTCACATGACAAGTTTACTCTTGGCTCTGAGACTGTTCATCCACTTAGTGTAAATGAAGACAGGGTGGAGTTTACAGCTACAGTAAAATATTCATAATGCCTTGATTAAATGTATTGTCATCATCAATCATAACAAATCAGAACAGGTCCCACCACAGCTCAGATATATTCTCAGATATATTTTACCCAAAACTACACCAGCATCATTTCATCTTTGGTTTACAGCCCGTTGACAGTCAGCCAAGAGGATACTGGGCTATCACCAACAGATATCATATTCCACATAGATAACTGTTACTCAGCCTCTAACAGCTCAGCTCAGTTCCTTTCACATTAAACCAAGTTTGTCTGGGAGTGGAACCAGGTGTGGAGTAAAGTTGGTCCCTGCAGAAAAGCAGCGATGGCCTGAGGTAAAAGTGAACTACTCTACTGTTTTGGGCCCCGTATTTAAGTCAACTGTGCATTAAGTCAACTGTGCATAACTAGTCCCCAAAAGATAACTGTTATGTGAAATCTTAATTTTCAACTTCCACACTAGCAATAAATGTTGTTCTCATCAGAAAATTGAACTAAAGTTGGCTGGTTCATTTTTAGGTACAGATTAAGAGTAAGGTTTTTTTTTTTTTTACATTGCTTTCTGCTGCCAAAAATGGCATTCTGGTATTTCTTCAAACAAGTTCATTAATTTGGGAATGGACCACTGTAAAACGCTCACATCTAAATACAATTATTCAAAAGAATGTTGACAAACAGCCCACCATGTTTATATTGATACATACTGCCTATGTAGTTAAGATATTTTGGCTCATTTCTGGGGGGAATCTCATCAGTGAAATGGTGTTTGCCTGCCCATATCCTCCTCCCTCTGACTTTCTCAACATCTGCTCTTTCCAACTAATTCACTGGAAACACTGAGCCTGCAATACAGAAGGTTTTAGAAAAGGGGGGGGGTGACATCACACATCCACCCCCCCCTTCGCTCAGGAAAGACTAGGCGCGACCCACTGGTACAACACGCAACTACAACATGTCAGCATCTTCACTGATGAGGTTATCAACGGATCATGAAACAGGCCATGAAACTGGTCCAATTCAGGCACTCTACAACGAGCTAACTGGGCTCTCACCAAGAGGGGCCCGGAGGGCTGACAGGCTGATTGTCATAGGCTGAGAAATCCTTCAATCCGCGCATATATGGATTGGTGAAGTTTTTTTCATACAAATATAATAGCGATACATTGCAGGTCTTGGTTCAACCACCGTTTTATATGTGACAAACAAACAGACAAAGCCTCCACCAATCCAACAACCCTGAGGGACCTCGAAAGGCTCGACAACAAGGCGAATCAAGAAAGAAAAGAAAAGAAACGTCATGGAAAGAAACAAGTAAAGAAACGAAAAGAAAGGGAAAGAAAAGGGAGCGATCAGGAGTTGAGGTGGAAACAAGCTGTTGATCTGGAGCTGTCCTTGGTGCTGAACGCCCCAATCCTATTACCCCCCTCTCTCTCTCTCTCTCCCCCTATCCCGCTCATCCCTTTAGTCTCTCTTCCTCGGGACCGGTATCTCTCCGGTCCAGCCGGTTACCACCTCTCCCCGGCGCTCGGCGCGGAGACTCTTCCAGGGACATTTCCTCTCCTACACCGATTTATTTTCGCCAAAATGTGGGTCTCCGTCCGTCTGTGTGCTGTCGCTGGGCTTCATGAATCCGCGGCTGAAGGGGGGGCGAAGCAGCTGGGATAACTACCTGGTGCTATGGTGGGACCTCCTGGAAAGGCAAGAGTTCGGCTTTTCCGAAATATCAGTTTCCACAGAGGTAGGCAACACGGAGGTTTCTTACTTAGCAGGCTCTTTTAATGTATTTAAAATTTGGAATAAGAGCAGTAGACTTTGTTGACGATGTTAATCAAAGAAAATCTAACGGAACAGAAGTGAAGGTGATTTTTACTGGTCCAGATATACTTTCTGTCCGTTTTCTTTCTTCCTTGTCCCTTTTAAACGTGGTGTGGACTTAGCTGCACAATCACCGGTTAATCCCGAGTCTCCTTCATCTCTTGACAACTAATTAGAAATGAACGCGCTCACTTTCGACTCTAATTCTGGATCCATGTCCAGGACTCAATAGATCTATGCAACTGATTTTGTCTGGTTTAATAAAAGATCAAATAAGTATATATTACACTTAAAATTCGTGACAACTAAGTGAATATAAATAAATAAATTAAATAAATAAAAATAAATAAATAAAGCCAAGACATAACTTGTATAGTCAGTTTATCAATCTGAATGTTTATGTTGAATAAAATTAATAGATATTTATATTAAGGGGAGGGACTGGATCAGAATGATTATTTTAGTTGTGATGTAGCAGCTTGGTTCCTGACGTAGCTCCGTGTCCTATGAGTGTCCCAGGAGGAGATAGACGGTCTATAATTACCTAAGACAGACTTTGGCTGAAGGAGACGAAGCCTAATGCCACTACTGGGATTTGTGGAACTCCATTACACAATCAGATAAAGATCCCACAGTCAGAGAACTTCAAATGGCAACTTAAGCCCCTATATAGACCAACAGGTGAAAGGCTTTTCAGAAAAACAAAATGCAGTTTAGATTCAGTTCATTCACTGAGAGTGGATTAAAATCGGTATTCATTACATAAGAAAACCATTTAAATGATAAAATGTTTCAGGATTCTTTCTGATTAAAATACCATTTTTTCCTGGGTTCTAATGAGTCTTCAGAGTTTAAATGGACTATTGGGTATCTCCAACCATCTGAATAATATAACAAGTCCGCTCTCAACATGCAGGCTGAGCACTCATGACACTGATAATGACGTTTTAGTAGATTAGCAGATTTAGCCTGTCGACTGCCACCCAACCCCAGCTCTCTTCTAAACGTCCAGTAAGCATGGCCAGATTAACCTGCAAGGGGGCTCCTCGGCCTTTATTGACCCTTCCTCCCTCCCCTCTCCTCTGCATTGTCTACTGCACTATAGTAAACAAATGAATAAGTATGAAAACTTTTGCAAGTAATTAGTGGCATGTGGTCTTGAGACACATAGGTTTTTATTACCTATGAGGCCAAGCTTAATTGCCCAGAATTCCTGGTGTCTCTGAAAGCTCCAGGCCTACAGTGTGTCAGCTGAGTTGTGCTTATTTGATTGGAAATATGCGGCATAGGACCACAATAGTAATGGACATAAAAAGGGCGTGTGTTGTAGAGGGGCCATGTGTCAAAATCAAGTTCAAGACCTTTGTTAGTTTTGTGCTTACATGTTTCATATTCATAATATAGTGAATGTAGACCAGATCATTGCAATGAGAGTGATTATTATATATTGTAGTGTTGGTGGTGTGACCCCCTTGAGCAAGACATTGAACCATGAATTGCTTGGAAAAAGTAACTCTGGAAAAAATGAATCTACTGTAATGCACAGAGGCTGATGGGAGGGAGGGCAGGGTGGGTAGAATAACAGGGGCCCAGCTTTTCACTGGTTCCTCAGGGCCCCAAGCAAGTTGATCCAGCTATAATGAAACCGAGTTGTTTTTTTTTCTGTATATCTCATTATCTTTACAAATATTGATAGCAGCACATATGCTGGTCACTGAGGTGGCTCTAATAATCATTTAGGAGAATTCTGTCATGGAAGTGCTTCTGGACAGACTTGTATCATGTATGATGTCTTGTTTTCCAGCCATGGATCTAACCAAGAGCTTAGTGGTCTGAACACAGCCAGGTCAGCTTGGTGGGCCAGGGCAACCTTTCCCTAACCATCTCATTGAGCCTCACAAACTCCAGACACTCTGGGAGAACATCCACAACATTTGTTAGACCCACCTCCACAGAAAGACAGCAGCACACACAGAGCAACCATGACAGACAGAGTGACTTTCAGTGCACCTAAATCCAACCCACGGCCCACCGCAGCTCCTGTGCTCCCACCTGAGCCGATTGACATCATCCGCATCAAGGCCCGCTCCCGGCGGGTCAGGCTAAATGTTGGAGGTCTCACACATGAAGTCCTGTGGAGAACACTGGACCGGCTTCCCAGAACCCGTCTGGGACGGCTAAGAGACTGCAACACCCATGAGTCATTGCTGGAGATTTGCGATGACTACAGCCTCAGTGAGAATGAGTACTTCTTCGACCGGCACCCGGTGGCCTTCTCCTCCATCCTCAACTTCTACAGAACAGGGAAGCTGCACATGATGGAAGAGATGTGTGCTCTGTCCTTTGGCCAGGAGCTGGACTATTGGGGTATCGATGAAATCTACTTGGAGTCATGCTGCCAGGCGCGGTACCATCAGAAGAAGGAGCAGATGAATGAGGAGCTGAGGAGGGAGGCAGAGACATTGAGAGATAAGGAAGGGGAAGAGGAGGACCATGGCTGCTGTCCCGACAAGAGACAGAAGCTCTGGGATCTGCTTGAGAAACCCAGCTCATCTGTGGCTGCAAAGGTAACAAAATCTGCACACACTGTATAAACATGTTTAAGTTCTACTCAACAACAGAATCCTATCTCAATTCCTTTGGTATAAGATTTGAAATTTGTGAATCAGTTACAGCATCTTCCAAGTCACCAGGACAGGAAAACGCCCTTGGCTCAGGCCAGGTCGGAAACATTTTCAGGTTCATAGTCCTGAGTGCCTTGTTCAGTGGCAATCAATTTACACATTATCATTTGTCCCTTGTAGCAGTTGCAGTTATATCATATCCTCTCTTTCTCTTGAGGGGTGTGTAAAATTTTTTGGAAAAAAGACCCTGGTGATTTGTAGTGATGTCATCAGGAGTATCTCAGCTTCAGTTTTTACTACAAGTTTATAACATAAAAAATTACAAACAGGAAGTTTGGAGTTTGCATTGAGTTGCATTATGGGAAATATAGGTTACAGTGTTTTTGATGCTTGATATATACAAAGGACTGTAAGTCAGGCTATGACACAGATATCACACATCTTAAAAATTTCTTTTAAGTATTTCTTCCTATATTATGATTGTAGAAAGAAAACATGGATTTTGAGATGACATGGACAAAGTTAGACTTCTCAGCTCGACTCAAATCAATGATTATGAAATGACCGTACATGGTCACACATTCAAAAGCCCCAGGCCACCAAGACATGATTAAACTGTCTCTTATGAGTCCCCTAACTTTATTGAAGTACAATACAAAATCACTTGTTATGTTGTTCACATAATGAACTCAGGTCATGGGAACGACCTTAAGTTATGTTCAATTTTTAAATAATCAAGGGTTAGAGTAGGAAACTCGGAAACTGGTACAAAATTTTCAAAGAACTTTACTGTATATTTACATTTTGTCCTACGTTAATTCTTAGGAGTTTGGTTTTATGTTTTCAACTTTTTAATTTAGGAAGTGATGCCTGAATCCTTGCAGATAGGGAAAAAAAATCACCCAAAACATGATGATCTTTTAAAGTATGTTGTATTGTTATCAAATATACAAAAGTATGTTGTTAAAGTTTGCACCAGCTTGACAATCTACAATACTGCATCAAAATGCTGCTTACAATTTAAGGAGTCAATATTAAGGATGGAATCATAATTATATAACAATGAAAAGGTCAATTCTGCATAATCAGAATTTTTAGGTTTGATATTTGAAATGCAATTTCCTAATGAAACTCCTGATAATGTAACACTGTGATTTTCATCATTGTCACTGGAAAGAATAAGCAGAGCTGCAGCAATAATTAGGGTCCCTTATAACTGTGATTGAATTAATTGCACATCAGATTGTTCGTCCTCCTCCTTCTCAGCTCTGCCTGCCTTTGTGATTAGCAGCCTAATGTAGATCCATGTAGAAACATAGAAAAGCCATTAGAGAGCATTAAGGAGCACAATCTTCCTTCACCTGCAGAGTACAGAGACAGTGCGGAGGAGCAGGAGGAGAGATCACTGATCCTTATTCTCCTGCATTCTGGATTGTATCACTGTCCTGTAGTCTTCACTAGTGGAAAGGTAGAAAGGGTTTTATGTTAAAAGGGTTAATTAAACCAATTACAAATCAAACAAAAACAAACAAAAATACACAACAAATTTTTCACTTTTCAGTATTTATCCCTGCCAATAGTTTGGGTTTAGTTTATTTAGTTTATTTTCATGTATCTGTCTCTGAGATTTCTTCCTTCAACTTCAGCGGAGATGGATGGAATTTCGTTGTCTGGCTCACAGGCCTGAAAAAGACAATTTCACCTGAGGCAGTGTACCTGTTACTCTGGATAATTAACAAAACACAGTGTGGGAAGTTTTCATTTGATTTTCTTTCTGCTGAGGAAACAGTCCCTAAAATAACTGCTGACAGTAAGGTCTGCAAAATATACGGATGTTCTTGATAATTGTGGTGAAAACCTTCTTTAATTGTGTGATTAAAAGTCTTATAATATCCTTGTCAAATCCTAGTAAAGAACAGGGAATGACAGAGCCAACATATTTGTGTTCTGACTGTAGAGCTGCAGTCTGGGATCTGTCACTGCAGACCATCTATTGCCCCATATATTAGTCTCATTATCTAATATTGTTATTAGTCTTATTAATATTATTAGTTTTATTGTTCTTATGCGAGTCCTGATACTAGTCCTATTATTGTCTTCTTTCTTCTTCTTCTTTTTCTTTCTTCTTCTTCTTCTTCTTCTTCTTCTTCTTCTTCTTCTTCTTCTTCTTCTTCTTCTTCTTCTTCTTCTTCTTCTTATCATTATTGTACATATTTCTTTGGAACCTGTGCTGCTGTATGTGTGTGTGTGTGTGTGTTTTCCACTTTGCAAATCGACTGTGATTGTTTTCTTTAAGCTTTGTGTAGTAGTACACACTAAGCCTAAAACTGTTGTTTGAAAGTTTTTTTTTTACCACACTGGGCTCACTGTGGTTTTTTAATGCAGCAGAGCAGACAGACGGTCATTAAAAACACAGTTCAAGTTTCAAGCAGACCATTAGTCCATTACTACCGATGTGACAAAAGTGTATATTTGTCTTTTACTGTTAAGTACACTGCTAATTGCAAAGCCCTATTACAAGAAGAAATACAAGAAGAAATACAGTTGATTTTTTAGTTTTTGACTCATCAGAATAAGAAGAGCAGATAAGGCAAAACCAGTCCAGTTTTCTACGGCATGATTGTGTAACACATGGTTTACGTATAATGACAATGTTGAGTGTCAGTGGAGGAAGCAATGTGTTCCTTAGCATGTGGAGGTTAGTGTGGTTGATGTGTGTTATTTGCTTCCCAGTTGTTTTGCTCATTTGATAAGTGATTGGGTTGTTCAAAAGGTAACTGTCCTGTTTTGTGTTTGATTCACATTATGGTTGACATATGGTTTCATGTGAATCAAGAAAGGAGGAAAGAAAAAACAGATATGACAGCATTTGGACACATACACAGAAGCAAGTGGTTAAGGAAGACAAGAAAGTGGAGGGTGATATCATTAGTTGGTTTCTATGTTTTCAGCTGACTGACTGGAGATCAGTCCAGAAATCTGTGTGACTGAGGTGTGACCCACAGGCTACCACAACAGATCTGATATTTCTATCTATCTTTATAACTACATTTACATCATTTCAGTCAGAAGGAAGAAGTTGATTGATTTATTGATTACATTTAGTGGACAGAGCTGAGCTGTCTGAGCTCTCTATGAATCTGAACTGCAATAAGAATTCTGCTTTTTTTTAATTGACTACCATTTTTTCCTTTGGTTACCACTTATTTCAGTACATGATGAAAATTACATTTACAGAGAAATGTTTGGTTTGATTTAAATGTGGTGTTGAATGCACTTGCCACACTGGCACAACTCTGCTGTGTTGTAAGGAAATCCAGACAAAACACACAAGAAGCATACATTCACTAAAAAGGTTTCTGCCGAGCTAGTGAGTCTAATCTAAAAATAATCTATGAGTGACTTTCAGTGCGACATTATTTACCCCACTGATTGGGCAATGTCCATATATAATATAGATTCGTATCAGGATATTTACAATTGATTATTAATATTATTAATTCTGAAAGGCTGCCCAGTAGAACAACAGAGAAATTTCAGACTTCTCATTGCATGTGGAGTTTTTCTTTTGAAAAATAGTTATCTTATGTGTTTCTGATTGACTGACATGTGTCAGGACATTTCAGTGTGAAAGGTATAAGGAATTACAGAAGCTATAGCAGCATACCTGGTAACTAATTGGTGACACCCACAGATTTAACATATTACAATTATACTTTAAAAACAAAAATATAGACACACCCTGACTGCTTTTGTTTGGCAGATGGTTGTGGTGAATTACCAGTGAAAGCAAATGTGGAAGCATCATTCCAAAAATGTTGTCGTCCTTGAGTTGACTGAAAAGGCTCATCGTGTCCACACTAACAGTCATGGAACTGGAGAGACTGAAAGCATAAATAATGTCAACTTCTACCGAAAACCCATAAAAGTCCAATCAAACCAATTTAAATCACTATAGACAGTGCTCTATGCTCTATAGACAAAATGAATGAGATTTTCAACTGACTATCTAAATTAAAGACTTCGTGACATGAACCTCAGAATTAAATAGGACAATGCTCCCCAGGAATGTGTCACTGTACTAATGTTTGAAGCTTTATGCTCCAGGTTGTTGTTGGGATGTTTTAGCTCTATACACTGTAAAAAGCATCAGCTTCTATTTGTTGGAACAAATAAAGATAATAAGTTTCTAGGACTTTTAGGTTAAAATCAAGTTTTGTCAGCAAACACAATTTCTCTCTTTCTTCAATTCAAGGGAATTATGATAACTTAGAATATTTAACTGGGACTCACTAAAAAATGAGATAGTTCCATGAACTTCTGTTCTTTCTCTGTTGGACACATGCATGTTTAGTTTATATCTGAATATACAGTAAAATCTGATTATCATTGACAATGAATCACCTCTTGTTTTTAAATTAACTTGCCTCCTATTCAAGTTAACTTAAATAGTTCAGTTTTCACTTTCAGGCCTTGTAATGATGGATTCATGCTAATGTGATTAATAGCAATACCATAAAAGCTATTATGATTAGAATCGTACATGGGGGATTAAATTTAACACCATTTTTACCAACAGTAGAATAAACATAACCAAGTTAATCTATGAACTGAAAATTTAAATGCAATTAAAGTTATTATTACTTTGAGGATTTCTATACTGTAAATTCAAAAAGTTAAATTCTCTAATTAAATTTCTTATTTTTAGTGCTGCCCTGAAATTTAGAGTTTTTCTCAGTAGTCTCATTTATACTGTCATCTTTTTAAGCGTGGTCTCCAAACCTACACTGCATGACTGAATGGCGTTTTTATGTATATAAAAGTCCAGTCTACAGATAGTTTATCACACTATAAATACAACAGCATTGGCCTTTAGAGGTCCATGTGACCATGTTGGAACCGTAGTGTCAGCAGGAGGAAAGCTGCTTAGGCGACACTGAACTGAGACCAGCCGTGTGTCACTCTGTGGCAGAAGTGATGCAGCTCAGCTCTTAATCAATAGGAGTTCCACTTCCTGGTGACATGTACAGCTCAGTGTTACTGCTGATTAGAACAGAAGCATTATCTGGCCATTTGGAAAACATGGGGCAGCATACACACACACACACACACACACACACACACACACACACACACACAACACACACGCACACACACACACACACACACACACACACACACACACACACACACACACGCACACACACACACACACACACACACAAACACACTACACACACACACACACACACACACAGTCCAGATGGACGGCTATCCATAATAGTATTGAATTTTATTGGATGATGTGAGTAATAAATGTTCAAATAATACAGATTAGTTTCATACACTTTACATAATCTGTGCAATCTTCTTAGTTTTGGCTCTGATTATATTTTTTGCACTGTCTTTTGCATTCAGGAATAAACACACACACACACACACACACACACACACACACACACACATACATAAACACACACACACACACACACACACACACACACACACACACACACACTCACACGCACACACACACACACACACACATGCAAACACACAATTGGCCAAAGCAACATTATAAAGCATAATGAGGTACAAGGTATAAACACTGTATATTCTCATATCCTGTACATACAGTGTCTTGGAATATAAAATTGAAACTCCGATTGAGTTTGAGTTGAACCAACATTGAGTTATGAGCACGCCTACAAGCATGGTCACCTGTTCATAAAGGGCACACACACACACACACACACACACACACACACACACACACACACACACACACACACAGAGCGTGTATAATTTAGGAGTATAGCTTAATCTTCTTTGGGACTTTTACCAGGACTGCTGCTGTAAATAGACTAACTGTTGGCAGTCTGTCCACTGTCTGATCTACCAGCGGGATGGAGGTGGGAGCAGAGGCTGCAGGTGGATGGAGCAGAGGGATGTGTATGGTCACTGTAGGCTATAGACTGAAGAGTCACTCTTACCTCAATCGTGTATAATGACAAACACAGTGCAATAACATGTATTAACTGATGGCAATATGCATTGCATTAAAACATCCAAACTGTGCAATTCAATCACGGGTCGCAGCTTCCCACAGGGTAGTCAGTCATCAGCAACGTTTTTAACTGAATCATATTAAAAAAGGTTCCAATTATGGCATTTCCAAACTTTAAACAATATTTAACTGATTAAATGACCTAAGGATGACACCCTGGTCTCAAGTATTTATCAATATTTCTTGCACATTCCTTTAGAGTAATGAAGTAATGCACCAGTCATTCATCATTAAGGAATGAATCACAATTGTCGAGAGACATTATCTTGAGTTTCTTGAGGCCCTTATAGGCACATACTGTATTATACTTATACTATACAGGGAGTACTTGTTTACCCAGAGCGCGCACACACACACACAGAGCGTGTATAATTTAGGAGTATAGCTTAATCTTCTTTGGGACTTTTACCAGGACTGCTGCTGTAAATAGACTAACTGTTGGCAGTCTGTCCACTGTCTGATCTACCAGCGGGATGGAGGTGGGAGCAGAGGCTGCAGGTGGATGGAGCAGAGGATGTGTATGGTCACTGTAGGCTATAGACTGAAGAGTCACTCTTACCTCAATCGTGTATAATGACAAACACAGTGCAATAACATGTATTAACTGATGGCAATATGCATTGCATTAAAACATCCAAACTGTGCAATTCAATCACGGGTCGCAGCTTCCCACAGGGTAGTCAGTCATCAGCAACGTTTTTAACTGAATCATATTAAAAAAGGTTCCAATTATGGCATTTCCAAACTTTAAACAATATTTAACTGATTAAATGACCTAAGGATGACACCCTGGTCTCAAGTATTTATCAATATTTCTTGCACATTCCTTTAGAGTAATGAAGTAATGCACCAGTCATTCATCATTAAGGAATGAATCACAATTGTCGAGAGACATTATCTTGAGTTTCTTGAGGCCCTTATAGGCACATACTGTATTATACTTATACTATACAGGGAGTACTTGTTTACCCAGAGCGCGCACACACACACACACACACACACACACACACACACAAACATGGTGATGGGCCAGTGGTTTCTCTGATGAACCACTGGCCCATTGCTGAACGATGAGTGTAACTCTGGCCTCCACCCCTAGCGCCAGGCTTTAAATATGTTGTTTTTCTATTCAAACTTGTAGGCTGCCCTATGCAAGAGGTTTGTCACCAGATATGGTTGTTAGGAGGGTTTCTTTTATGCACAAACCTGATGGCTCTTCTCACAGTCAGTAGCTTCTGAGAAGTTCTGTGGTCTTGGTTATACAGTTTTTTGCTTATGTACTGAAGTCAATTGTATCAGTGCAGATGAGTTAACATTTCTACTTAAATAGGTTAAATAGATTCTGTATTAAATATACCATGGGTCCATTGTGTTTGAGCATGTTAGATAATATGATACAAAGGCTTAAGAAACTGACAGGATGTCAGCAATGTTGTGATGAGATGAGGCTGCAAATCTAGCATCAGATTTAGTTTTCAATAAAAATATTGTTTACATCACTTTTTTATGTACATTTTTTCAAAGAAGTTTTGGCCTATGTTCCTGTTGTGTAGTTGTTTGGTTTCCCAGATGTGTAGCCCTGTGAAATAAGCCACAACAAGATTTGTGGTTCAGGAAAAGTCAAACAAAATGTAAAGACAAGTTACCCCCTATGGGTTATTTTTCATAACTATCATGGGCCTATGCCAGTTATCAAAATATAAGCAGTAATCTTTCATAGTGTGATTTTGGTATTAAGCCCTTTAAACTATATGTCTATGTTAAAAAAATGAAAAAAAGAAATTGAAAACATCACAAAAGTCAAAATTGGTTGTTTGTGCATTAAGTGGCTCTCTCAGCATTGTGAAACCAGCATGTTATCATAGACAGTAGTAAGTAGCTGAATGGCTACCCATGTCCATAGTTTACCGGCCCTGTGCCTTCGGAGAGGAGCAGCAGAATGATGTGTATTCATTAATGTATTGTAGCATTCCAACAACAGATGCTTTAATTTGAATGAGAATTATTTTATCACTCAAACAGAAAAAATCTGCTGATCCAAAATGGTTTGCTGTCTAAAGTAAAGTCCTATCGAATGTAAATTTTCCTTTGGCCAGTGTTTCCATCTGTTAGTGTAGTACATCTTACAAGCTGCCTAGCCATCTTTTTGCCTTGTTTGTTTGTTCACTACTCTATTTTTCTTAAGTTCAGGTGAGATATCAGGGATATTGATTAATGTAAATATTATTACTGGGTGCCTGTGATGAAGCACATTTAGCTACCTTCACATCCATTATGAACTGAGTTTTGGCCTTTTGTCAGTAATCATGTCAGGTCCAGTGTTGCATAGGTTAATATCCTGCGGTGGAATAGAATAACATTAAAAGATAAAACCCCTGATCTTGAAACAAAATAATACTGTACAAGAACTACAGCATTAATAAACATTAAACTCCAGCTTCAAAGATATTTCGCTCAATCTTGCGAATGTATTCTCTGGCAGATGAGTCACTGCTACTATGGCTGGTTGTTATGGTCAGCAGTCTATCACAGCTGTGACAATGGGTTTTTTCTGATGACTACTGAATCCACCTCTGACCTATATCCTGTTTCACAGGAAATATAATCACAGGAGCTCGAGAGAAAACTAATTACATTCTCAGCATAAACCAGATAGACTTATATGCACAAAATATCTCCATACCCCTGTATCTCTAGTCTGTTGTAATACTATTACATCCTCCCATACGGATGTACTTGAGTTGGCAGTAGGTATTGATCCAAAACTCAGTCGACCAATTTACCAACAACAGCTTTGCATGGAAATGCTGTAAAAGAGTTACCAATGAAGATGCAAAGGGTGTGCTCTGTGAATGAGTAATTAAATGTGCTGTAGTGAAGTTGGAGCTGCATCCAAAGTTTATATCATGTTCATTCTGATGTCTATTTGCATAAATAGAATTCTTTTGCTTAGATGGTTATTAATACCACCATAATAATACATGAGAGCAGTCATGCATATTTTTTATGCATATTTCTCCTTATTGCATTTAGTTTTTTTGAAATATAACCAATGTGTTCTGACATTAGAACCTTAAAACAAGTACATTTCCTGGAATTCTCAGAATAGAATGCTTCTGCTCCAGGAAAAGAAAATGTCTCATTTTCAAGAAAAATACTGATCCCTTCCAATGACCTTCAACATTGACTTGTTCCAGCATTACGTTGTGTGACATAAGGCCACTGGATGTGTTTGAAACAGGCTGTGGGTCTTTACTACATTCAGCCTAAAGCCTACAAGCTACATTTGTTTCTTTCTCACATGGGTGATCTTAACTTCATCATATGAATTTTGCTCTTTCTCTAACAATTTCGACTTTAAATATAGGGAAGTTTAATTCTTTAATTCTTGATAAATAAATACCCAAGCATGAACAAAGTTACTGATTTTGAAAAAATTCTCCAAAAAGTACAGTACACAAAAAACGACTTTGTTACAGTAACGAGAGTAAATACAACTCATTGCTTCCACTCATGCTAAATTTGTAGCTGTTTTAATGAAAAATTGTTATTTTGGAGGTATTAGTTTATACAGATAACACTGGTGATTAGTACACATTGATTCCAACCATTAGTTGGTCATTCCCTATTGTTTGACTCAATCTACTTCTTTGTAATTCGATGTAAGGAGCAGTATAGCTTACATGAGACATTCTGTAAATCAATATGGCCATCTAAAGTTTTTGATGCGCGAGGTGTGAAATGAAGTTGAAGTCACCATGGTATTTTACAAAGACATAAGCTGTATCAGCAGCATCTAGATACATAATGGACCAGGAGTTCAATCAGGTTCAGTTCCTGTGATGCCACTAGATGTAAAGATTTAATTAGCCATGCAGCCTTTTCTGTTTAATGATTCCTACTATTTTTATCAGACAGCCAATGATTTTTTTCTGGTTGGTTTTAAGATGCACTACTGTTTTGGTTTTTCATCATATCGCTAAATTGTATTTGTGTTGCAATCAAACCTGTCGATGGCTCCGTTTTAGACAACTGAGTCATGAACCAATTTGTTCAAACCCATTTTGTATCGTTGGCTAGTGAATCCTCAGAAGCAACAATCAGATATAAGAAATGGGACAGACTCTGCTTAAGTTGCTTATTCATGTACTGTACAGATATTCTGGGCAGCCTCCCTTCCTCAGTGTGCAAACTGGCAACAGTGTTACAACCAAGCATAAGTTATTTGTATAACACAATCGAATGCAACAAAGTAGCTAATAAAAGAACTTTTATAGAAAAGAACACCAGTACCAAGAAGGAATGTAATGGAGCATAAATATTCCATCAGGAACCGTGTTGAGAAGTCTCCTGTAGCCGAACATTTCAGTGCTTATAATCATACTTTTAATGACCTTTGCTTTATGGGCACTGGAACTGTTCAAGTTCCCAGAGAACGATTGAGAAAATATGTTACTTATCATTTAGTTCAGTGTTGGTTTTTTTTTTGCAAGCACCTTCTTGGTTTTACATTGTTGCCAGTTTTGCAGGCTGAAGAGTGGTGGCTGCCTGCAACATCTGTGCAATTTATATTTCAGACAATACCAGCAAAGAACTGCACCTTTAAACTTCTCTACTGTAGCTGGAAAATGTAGTCATTATAATAAAATGTAGAATTGTTGGTAAATTGGTGATGTATTTTGTTTATCTGACTGATGCATTATGTATTTGCTAAGAAACATTTAAGTGACTATGACAATAAGTGATGCTGCTTTTCTTTCAGAACATCGGAATCTCAGGATGTGTAGGGGTTTTGGGATTGTGTTCAAAGTGTTTGTAAGCATTTTCTGCAAAACTGTATGCCACCAGAAGCATTGATTCACCCTGTACTGGTAATCTAAAACTTGCTTACTGCTCTATATAACACTTTGATTTGTCTTTCAAATGATTCGAAAGATCTCAACATACTGCCTCCATGACACATCAAAACAGATTCTTCAAAAGACCCTAAACAAAAGCTCCAATGTTCCATTTTGGTTCATTGTAGGTGTTGTAGTGATTGACCTGCCTGGATGGCTAATAACATACCAGGTTTGGCTAATTACGGATCAGTTTGTCCCACAAAGCAGACAGAGGCTTCTCTTTGGCATAATTACTATAATTCTGACTCTGTCTTCCTGTCTTTATTCTTTCTGCATCTCTTCCTCCTCTGTATCTATCTTTGTGTGTGTGCCTGTGTATTTGGTGTGCAAAATGCAAGGCTGCATACCATTTTGGCAGTCTGATCCTAATGATACACAGTTTGACATTTTTTTTGCACACTCTAGTCTAGTGGAAAGTGCACATTTTCTGTCTGTAATTAAATCAAGAGTAATTCAAGATTTTACCACCTCAAATTTTCATTTTGTTTGCTGACAACCATCACCACCCAACCCGAACTATGTTGATTAATCCAGATTTTTGAAGGTAGTTTGCCTCGTAACAGTTTCAAACCCCCAGAATTCTGCCTTGCTACAGTTGCTTTTTGCAACAAACCACCAAAACAAAGAGACCTCTGTTCAACAGTGTGTGTCAGGTCAGATCACATTTCACGTGGTCTGTTGGTCTTGATCAAGAATCTCTGTCAAAACAACTGCTGAATTGTTCATTGTTGAAATATTGCAACTTACTTGTTTGCAGTGTGTTACGGTTAAGATTATCCAATCCTCATCATAATGTTAAAACATAAGGCAATCATGACTAAGGAGGTAAAGTAGGTTGTCCATAAACCAGAGGGTCAGTGGTTTGATCCCCGGCTCCTCCAGTCCACATGTTGAAGTGTCCTTGGGCAATGTGTAAGTGTATATAGAATAAAAAAGCACTGTATGAAGGTATGTGTGAATGGGTGAATGTGGCTGTTGATAGGACTTGAAAAGCACCATATAAGTACAGTCCATTTACCACTGACATAACTGGCCAAACAGCCTGTGCCTCTATCATCTGCTGTTGGAGCCAGGTAGCATCAACAGAGGGCCAGGAGGAGGTTTGATTTGAGGATTGTTTATGCTGTAGGGTGCTAAAAAATGCAGCTCTTTATGTGAATATCCAGCAATGAAAAAGGGTATATAATGGTACAAGCCACAATGATAGCAGTTAAAGCATAGCATCTGGATTAATGACTGGATGAAAAAGTGAGTATCAGAATGACCTCAGTGTAACTGCAAAACAAAAAAAACTGTGACTGGTAAAAGCAGAGGCTTTATAAATAAATTGTTTTGACCTCTGAAGAAATAGCAGCTGTCCAGAAGATTCTGCACCATTTGTTCCAGAAATAACTCCACATATTGATCAGGGTTTGGGTTTCACTGCCCAGAAACTTCATCCATTCTTTGATTCTATTTTGTGTTTTCTCTCTCTTTAAATCTCTTTTATTCTCTACTCTGCCATCTGTCTGACATCTCTCTCTCTCTGTATATGTTCCATACCACAGAAATGAGGCCACCTGAAGAATCAGTTATAGTTGTTATAAAATAATAATGATGTTGACATGCAGCCATTCCTGACACTCTTCCAATGTTATAGGGAGAACTAGCCAGCGCATCTAACTTAAAACCAATTCAAAAGAGGGAACCAAATTATTAAAAATGAAAACTTATTTCCCAGTCTTAAGACTCATGATACCATCTACATCATCTGGTGATATCAAACACATCAGTGACATATATGAGATTACACCCAATAATCAAATCATTCTCACAATCACCAAATAGTTTTCTGTGGGTCCCCAAAGCATTGGATTCATCCTCTGGGGCCATTGATATCTATAGCACATTTCATAGGTTTCCAGACATTCGTTCACCCTGTCAAGGACCAAAGTTGAGGGAGGAAAGGTCACAGCCTAACCAAAGTAGATTTTGTTCATAATCAATGGAAGAAAAATGTATCATTAACTCTGAATTTCCTTAGCTTTTTCCTCCTTTCTTTACAGACTGTGACATGTGACAAAATGTTTTTCATAGTCGAATTAATTTCTTTGTCAGGGATTCACTTTGATATGAATTCAAAGTGTTATTTATCAGCTGGATCTTAAATGTGAAGCCTCCATTAATTCTTCCTCCACTGTACAGCTTCTAAAGCAGCTTGTGTGTTCCTGGTACTGCTTTAAATCTGCCCTGGGTGCCAAGGTCACAGCATTTGGCAGCCATTAAGCCATTAAGTCGCTGCAGGGTGGACACCCTTTGATACACTTGCCCTCTAAGTCCCTTTGTCCTGTCTCTCTTTGGTTTCTATCTTGTCTCTCATCTTTTCTCATCTTTCTCTTTGTCTCTCACTTTTCTTTTTCTTGCTTGCCTTTGCAGTTTTGTCTAAAAACAAAGTTTTGTCTGAAACAAAGAACAAATTCATTCAGTCTCAATGGGAAAAAGAAGCAGAAATATTGTACACTCTTTAATGCTGTAATACTCAGTGTCATTTGGCGTAACTCTGTTAGGCCAGTTGGTCTTTCACCAGAAATGGCCAAGACAATCCATTTATCATATGATTTCATGGGTACTGTCTTGAGTTGCAGGGACAGTTGTCATAGCATAAAAAAGTACAGAACACAATATACCTGAATATAGCTGCAAGCTGCAAAGGTCTTGCTCCTTGTATATTGGGAGCATTCGGACGCTTGTTCCTTGTTTAATTGTTTAACAAATGTGGTTTTCATGAAGGAAGGCAGAAATAATGAGACACAGTCAGCCCAAGAACATGATGATTTAGCATTAAGATCAGGTAAAGTAAGGTATAGGCAGGGTTTGAACACTCAACCAAAGGATTGGGAAATTCACAGCTTACCACAGACCTATTTGAAAATGCATGTTCCACAGCATGTCACATAAACAATTTTGTCACACAGGCTAAATAATGAGGTAACTTTTCATTTTACAGCCTTGGTATTTGGGTTTAATGATAAGGAACAACAATATGGGTAATTGTAAAAACTTTGAAATATCAGACCCTCTTATAAAATAACAAAAGCTGACTGTGGTATTCTCACTGATACAGCAATGTGGATTACCTTGGACCATTTGTTCAGAAGGAGTCAATATCAGTATTCAGACTGACCTCCACCAAATATTAAAGCGGAACTAACGCCCAGCTCCATGAAGCATCCTTGTTCCTCGTGCTATCTTTATAATGACACAGTTTTGTAAAGACTGATTATTTCTTTTCAGAAAAGTAGCTAATTTTCTCGGTTCAGTGAATGCTGTAATGATGTATGTGTGTATTTTTTTTTAACGGTTTAAGGTATCAAATTTTCTTGAGCAGATTTCGGCAATGATTTAAAGTGAATTTCTGAAGTATCTAACAGTATGAATGAGTCAATAAAACTAGGTATTTCAGAAGCTACCAGAGAAGTCTGCTGCTCTGGTGTATTTGTTTGAAACTTGGTGAATGTTTGCAGAAAGTCATCAAGACCTACCATTAAGTTTCATGAAAGTCACACTGCATTTCTGACATATAAGACATCTACTTTACTTAGACAGTCTGATGAAGATTTTTTTGATTGTATAATTGAAAAAGGATGTATTAATGTATTGAAATTTCTTTAGTAAATTAAGATCAGCTCATAATAATCTTATAGTCTTGGTCATATAGTTACAAAAGTTTCAACTGCAAATTTTCATGCAGATGTCACAGTCTAAGAGTAGTTAAAAAAGAAGAAATGTTTCAGCATATTTCATTATTTTGCGACAAAAGTGCCACCTAGTGGCTGATTGTTGCCAAATTTTGTCTACAGCCTTGATAAGAGGGTGGAGATGGTGGGTTGAGTCAGTAGAAGTCTTGAGGGGTAGCAGGATGTAGATGGAGGAATATGCCGGGACTTGAAGGTGGGAGAGATTCAGTCTTAATTGGAGGAGATAAGATGGTGAAGCAGACTGGCAGGTGGAGGTGGAGATGTGGAGAATGATGAAGCTGGCAGAGGTAATGAGGTTTGGCACTTGATAGAAAGAACAAACTGGAAAGCAAGTTGTAATCATGAGCACAAGAAAAACTACGAAGAAAGTTAGACTGATAAGACTAATTGGCCGGAGAAGTCTACCTTTCTGGTAGGAACAACAGTGAGGAAGGCAGAGGAGCGCCACTCCCCAGACAGACACAGATACACACGCAGAACATGGAAGGGAAACATGGCAGAAAACACAAGGTAATGGAGAAACAAAGGAAACATAAGGAATACCCAAAATCAGAGCCTAGGCTATGACACTTGCTCATTTTTCGATTTGCAAAATTCCATGCTGCTTTGCTTGCACATTATGCTTGAGTGGCATGCACATTATATGACAGGAACCTAGAGTTTAATCAACCTTGTTTTTCATCCAGCTCAAATTACAAACATGGTGCTGTATGCTGTAGCATACACAGCATGGTGAAAGTGCATGTTAACACACAGATATATAAATAGTTTCTATATAGAAGAAATGGACATATAGCTTTGTATGGAAGCTGATCATTGCTAAATAATTTGAATTACATCAGCAACTGAATACCAGATTTTGACATTAATTTTATGTTTTTGATTTTAATTATTTAATTTTACATTAAAATGTATAGCCCATAAGGCATTTCTATTGCCCCGAATTCCACATCTTTAGGTAGTAGTCTTATATCAACAAATATATAATCTTATCATGAGAAACAGCCTTTTTTAAAAAAAATTGATGCTGATGCCTTGTTCACATTATGTAAACAAAAAAGGGAGGACCTTACCTCTTTAAATACTGCAATAATTTAATTTACATTAGATGCTTCAGTTAGGCTGCAGAATTTTAACCCCCTAAGTATTAATCAAGCTAAACATCACTCTGACCACCACTTTGATTTTATTGCTAATACTTGTTTCTTCTAGTTCAGACTATATTTCAAATGATATTTTTAAGTATTTAAATGGGCAGTCACAAACTCATTATACATTTACAGAATAAGCTTGTCTGTGTGCCCCTAGTGTTTACTTTCAGCATTTAGAAATCCCTGATAGAATCATTCTCAGCTGTAATAGATTCACCTGGGTTTCATAATGACTTAATGACATCACTCACAATGTAGCAGCACACACTGAAAATGAGGCACCATAGCCCCTGTTCATTGAGAAACCGCATCTGTCAGGGTCATGTATAATTCACTTAGCAGTCTGCTTTGACATTTAATATATGTATGTTATATTCTTTTTCTGACCTTTTTTTTGGTGTAAAGCTTTTCTAAAGGTTGTCCAACAATTGCCTGATTCTTCCTGTTTGGGGAGGTAACAGTGAGTGACCACTTCTAACCTCTTTCTATCCTTTCTATAGATAGCGACACAATCCTATTAGAATTATCCTGAAATGTTCTAGCAAGGGCTGTAGAGAGAAGGCTCAGACCTCCAATGCTTCAGCTACCTTTCTCAGTTTGGACATCAGAGTTCCAAGCATTTTTGAACAGACTTGGCAGGTGGCAGTGTTGAAACCCCTCAATCCATTTTCTAGGTGAGCCATACTGTATAAATCACATTTTACTCAGCAGATGAAATATTCATGCTTGAATGTCTGCTGGTCCCTGCTGACCAGTTCTTTCTACTGGGTTGTTGATAAAAATGGAACAATCAGTAAAAGAGGCTGAAACAATTTAAAGCAATTGACACACAAGAGGCAATGAAAAAGGGAATACTGACCTCACAGAAAAAAAATTATAAGTAATATAATATAAATATATGCAATAGTTTGAAAAAAATGTTAAAAAAAAAAGCTTATCAGCTGGTAGAGGATGTAGTAAAGTCACATGCAAGCAGCTTGCAAATATAATGTATACAGTGATAGAAAGTGTACCTCAGTACATTCTGTCTGAGAATAAGTCTGTCCGTCTGTTTTTCTTTCGATTTTCTCCACAACCGCTCATACAATTGATTTAAAGCACGGTTGGGGTATTGTTGAGGACCTATGGAAGAGTGGTATTGACTGTGATGTTTTTTAGATGAGTCGTTTTCCACATCGGTGTCTTTTGATGCTTTTAATTTTGATATCTATAGTTTTTGATGTATATTACATAAAGTTAATTTTCTTAAATAAAGGGATCAATTACATCTTCCGTTACTGAATACAGATACATTTGGATAATATCTTATAAACTGTCTTTTAGGTATATGTGTTAATAACAGAAAAGTTGAAGTGTCTTTGGGCAATATACTGCATTTGGCCCTGATGGCTATGTCATCAGTATGTTAGAGTATGTGTGAATGCAATGTATGATTGTGTTTACAAATGGGTGAATGTGGCATATAATATAGAGGGATTTGAGTGGTTGATGAGACTAGAAAATTACAGTCAATTGGTAATTGTATTTCAAAGAGATATTCCAGTGATTCCATATTTAACTTTCATGTATTTTTATTATTTTTTTTATTTTTATTTTATTTATCCTTTATTTAGCCAGGAAGGTTCCCATTGAGGTCCCAGAGCTCTTCTTTCAGAGATTCCCGGTCAAGATGGCAGAACAACTATTTCATATAAAAAAAGAAAAGAATCTCACATTAGAAAGCATACAGTGCATAAATGAGGCATAAGAGAAATAGTAAAAGAACAGAGGCATACAGGCCATACCAGTGATATAAATTAAGGATTATGTAAAACTGAAGCATGTTTCCTATAGGGCATTTCGTAAAGGACCTTTAAAAGTGTTCAAAGAAGGAAGTGCCTTAGGTAATGCTTTTTTACAGCTCATTCCATGCCCAGGGTGCATGACAGGAGCAAGCAGGTTCACCAAGCTCTGAGAGCATCTTGGGGATACTTTTAAAGTGTAGAGCAGCATGGAATGCAGAGTCAAGTATTTAAATAGGAAAGAAGTTGCATGAATCTATATCACATCATCATAATCTAAAACAGATAGAAATGAGCTTAGCACAATTTCTTTCCGAGCCTTAAGTTTAAAGTGTTTAAAAAAAAAAAAAAAGCCCAATTTTGGCCTAACCTTTTCAATATGGAAAATAAAACCCAACTCTTCAACAAGCCATACATATGTCTATATAAGAAGTGACTACTTGACTTCTTGATTTTTTTTTATCATGGTAAGATAGTAGACACATTTTTAATTATTTAAATTTAATTTTGTGTATTTATTTCTTAATATATAGAGTTGAATCCAAAGTGTTTCTCTTTGCCAGGCAGCATCTCCAAAGGTCCACTGCTGGGGCATTGGACCTTTGTTTTCATGGTAACGATAATAAGCATGGAGTTGTGGAGAAGTCACTATTTGATTAGTTTTAGGAACAAAAACTGTTTGGTTAGATCTAGGAAAAGATTTTAGTTTGGGTTAAAATGAGTACTTCCTTAAGGTTAGAAGACCCTGATTGTCATTACTACAATAATTAACATGTGGATAAAGTTGTAAATAGTCATGGATAAAAGAAACCATAGTGACGGTTGACGTTTTTCACACAGGAAGTAAACAGAAGTTACCTTTGTAAAAGTGCTGAGTAGTGGACCTATACATCCACCCCACGCTGTTCCTTTATGGACTTTGTCACTCTTTTTACAATGCCCCTGTCATAATTACTAAGGTCACTAGATGCTGTATAACAATGAAATGTTACTATGGCTCATAATAAGCTGCTTGCAAAAAACACCTATGGACTTGTTTTTTACAGGTGCTAACCATGACTAGGAAAGAAG
Source organism: Istiophorus platypterus (assembly GCA_016859345.1). Lineage (NCBI taxonomy): Eukaryota > Metazoa > Chordata > Actinopteri > Istiophoriformes > Istiophoridae > Istiophorus > Istiophorus platypterus. The sequence goes on along the minus strand of CM029113.1, from coordinate 193,955 downwards.
GGCTGTATTCAAACAATCTTATCTTACCACTAGGAGTCCTCATAGCTGTTGCTAAATGTTTTTAGTAAAAGAAGTTTTTCTTACTATTGTCTGATAGACTAAGGAGCTACTTTTAGCACTGAGATATTGAATTATTCTCAGACTGAAACTTATAAGTTAGGACTGACACCTCTTATTTGTATGAGTTTTCTCCTACCTAAGCCACTTACAAGCTACTTTTAGACCCTGCATATTTTGTGAATATGGCCCCTGTTTTTTAAAGCAGTCCCCTGACTCTTTCTTTTCAATATACAGTATCCAGCTTTAGTTTACACCAGAGAGAATATAGCTCTTTTTTAAACCGTCATAAGGCTAGGCTGTGGAACACCAACTGTGACTATATTAGTTTTGTTCCTTTTTTTACATTCAATTTTTTGCAAAAACACTTGTGAGAGAGCAAGTAAAGCTTTAGCAACCAAAAATAATTTTTATGAAAGCATTGCCAATGGAGCATGATGTTAGGAACCAATAGAGAAGTAGAGAAGTGTACACATACATATATATAATAATAATGAAACTGGTAATAAAATTGATAATTATAATAATAAGGCTAAAAATAATACTAACAATACTAAATCAAATAGTAATAGAAACAATAATAACAATTTAAACAGTGAGTGTTGAGCATTATCATTGGAACAGTAGGTGGTCTGCAGTTATGAATCCAGACTCTGCAGCATCAGAGGCAGAAAAAGCCATGAGAGAGAAATCAAGTAAGTAACTTGGGTTGGTTCAAGCTGAGCCTGAGCCAGCTCTAATTATACATTTTTTCAAAAAAGAAGGTTATAAGTCTACTCTTAAATGTGATCTAGAGATTGTCTGCCTGCGAGACCCAAACTGGAAGATGGTTCCACTGTAGAGAAAGCTAAGAACTGAAAGCTCTTCCTCCCACATTACTTTTGGAGACTCCAAGAACCATAAGTAAAACCTGCTTTCTGGGAGCACATTGTTCTAGTGTGGTAATAAGGTACTACGAGCTCTTTAAGATAAGGTGCTGCCTGACCATTAAGGGCTTTGTAGGTGACGTTTAAATTGTATTCTTGATTTTACAGGAAGCCAATGCAATTAATTTAACACAAGAGATATGTGATCTCTCTTTGCAATAATCAAGCCTTGAAGAAACAAAAGCATGTGCTAATATTCCTGAGTCATTATGAGATAGGATTTGTCTGATTTTTAAATGTTACGTAGGTGAAAAAATTTTGGCCTTGGAGTTTGTTTTATGTGGGAGTCTAAGGACATATCCTGATCAAAGATAACGGTGGTGCTGGAGGCCGGGGCAATGCCATCTACAGTATGTATAACATTAGATAATGTTATACATACTGAGGTGTTGGCGGTCAAGAACAATAACTTCAGTTTTGTCTGAGTTTAACAGCAGTAATCGAGGTTTAGGGTTTATTTCCTAATAATATTGCCTAAGAGAAGCATATATAAGATGATTAGAACTGGCCCAAGCATAGAACCTTGTGGAACTCTGTGACTCACCAACTAATACAAAAAACTTGGTGCAGATACTTTTTTGATGATAACTGTGGATTTGTGTTGGCATATCATAGGACTCCTTAGAAACTGTGCTATTTTTATAGGGTATTAGGCTCATCTGCAGGATTCATCTACTGAGACCTGACTAAGGTCTGTGCATAATTTTTTCCAAACCATCCAGCATATGATGATATATACTGTACTGAAACCTTTGACCCGCTGGTGGCATGAGATTAAAAGTCAGGGTATCACTGAAGCAAATACGATTCATGTTCTTGGGACCATCCAATTGTTGTGAGGTCATTTTACTCAAAACGAAACACACCAACTGCATGATTCCATTAGAGGAAAAGCGAGGGGCTCATTAGTCAGTCATTAGAAATCATTCTCTGCAGACCATGACAAATGAAGTGTAAAAACAGTAATAACCAACTTGCTGCATGCTACACCGAATTCAGTGAAGGATCAGAATTACTGAATTCCTTCATCTGTCCATGTACAGATATAGAAATATGTATGAAAACTAAAAAGATGCCCAGCTACTACAGTACCCCATAACATTATCTTTGTCTTGCAGATCCTCGCCATGATCTCCATCTTGTTCATTATCATTTCCACCATCTCATTGTCTCTCAACACCCTACCGGAGCTGCAGGTGGTAGATGAATTTGGCCAGTTCAATGACAACCCCAGCTTAGCCCATGTGGAAGCTGTCTGCATTGCCTGGTTCACCATGGAGTATATGCTGCGCCTACTCTCAGCACCCAATAAGTGGAATTTCATCAAAGCACCACTGAACATCATTGACTTGCTGGCTATACTGCCTTACTATGTGACCCTCTGCCTAACTGAGTCTAACAAGAGTGTCATGCAGTTCCAGAACGTGCGCCGTGTGGTCCAGATCTTTCGAATTATGAGGATCCTGAGGATCCTGAAGCTGGCCAGGCACTCAACTGGACTCCAGTCTTTAGGATTCACTTTGCGAAGGAGCTATAATGAGTTGGGTCTACTGATTTTATTCTTAGCCATGGGAATTATGATCTTCTCTAGCTTGGTATTCTTTGCTGAGAAAGATGAGGATGCCACCAAATTCACCAGTATCCCTGCATCCTTCTGGTGGGCTACCATTACTATGACTACTGTTGGTTACGGAGACATCTATCCTCAAACACTGCTAGGCAAGATTGTAGGAGGGCTCTGCTGCATAGCGGGTGTCTTGGTCATTGCCCTTCCCATCCCAATCATTGTCAACAACTTCTCCGAGTTCTACCGAGAACAGAAGAGGCAGGAGAAGGCCATCAAGAGGAGGGAAGCTCTTGAAAGAGCCAAACGTAGTGGAAGCATTATTTCTATTAACCTAAAGGATGCTTTTGCACGTAGTATGGAACTCACAGATGTGTTGGTGGAAAAGAGAGAGGATAGTAAGTGTCCTTTGGACAATCACCTGTCACCCAGCCGCTGGAGCTACCACAAACACTACTCCAATGCAGAGGTTGGTAGCCCACACAGGTCTCAACATTCTCATTACCAGGAAGTGACTCAGCTGGGCTCTCCTGAACGAGTCAAGCTCTCATCCAACAAAACTACTCCTCAACACCTCAACGTAAAGAGGCTGGAAGAAGCTTACAACAAGACAGCAGCCATCCAAGAACAGCATGAAAAAATTATAGAGGAAAAGATAGAGATGAAAACATTGACTTCCACCCAAGAACAACAAAATTCACCTGAGGTCAGCATTGCCAGAAAATTCTCTAATGCAGCTGATGATTTTTCAGTGGAAAGAGGAGAAAGAAGCTCTCTTCTAATAGGTGCTGAAGGAGGTCAAACTGGTGGTAGACACCAGCATATCCCCCCTCCCTTGGATCTAAGTCAGATCAGTACCATGGAAGTGAACAGGGGCTCTGAAAGCATACAGCCAGTGACCATCATCAAAGAGAGTTTGTATGAGTTTGCGTCTAGCCCTAGAGGAAGTGGCACTGAAGATATGGGTTCGATGCCACAGAGTGTGGAAAGCTTTGGGGTGACCAATGATAGTGTCTGCAGCTCCTTGCAAAACTATAGCAGCCCTCAAATGAAAAGAGCCCTCAAGGTTGACTTCATTGGATCCCAAGATGACGTGCTTATGGCAGTGATGACACCTGTAGCAACCACAGCCTCTGCTGGCTCAGCCAAGCTTGCTCAACTACTTTCTGATGACATGGTTTCCAAGTTTTCTCCACCCTCTAGCTCTGCAACACAGGAAGCTAAGTCTCCACTGGCTATCCTGCAATCTCCATCCCTGGCCCAGCAATCTGTCAGTCCAAGCAACTCCCAGGGGGGAGGTGAGGGCTCAGCAGCCAGAAGCTTAGAAGGTGAAGGGCAGCTCACAGGCTTAAGTCCCCAGGGGAGAAATCACATGGAGATGTCTGCTGTCGGCTCAGGCAGCAGTGCTAGCCCGCTGTCATCTAAAGCCAGCCAACCCAACTGCACACAGGAGCTAGTAACTATGGAAGTAGGAGAAGAAGAAGGAGGAGGAGCAGGAGCAGAACAGAGTGGAGAGAAACAAGAAAACCACATTGTTCTGGACAGAAGCGCGACACCGCCCTGTGAGACAAGCATGTAAGCCAAGCAAAAGTAGAGAAAGGTTTACAGATAGGAATGCCAAAAGGATGGATCAAGGAAAAGACTGATGGGATGGAATACAACAACTACCCAGAATAAACTGTAACAACTGTTACCTGTTGTGGGCTTTGCACCTGTTTAGAAAGACACTGTTAACACACACTAAAGTGTTAAGAGTTGTTGCAGTTTTTCCGGAGAGATGCAATCATCATATCCCACAAGACATTTTGGCTCTTTTCTCATTTTTGGCAAACAATGCTGCCCAAAACCAGATATCTCTGCAGTGTTGTAACACACTGTTACTACTGGGCATTGAGGAAAATCAGAAGCACATGTACCTCTGTCTGGATATTGTCTGAAAGGCAACTTCTCATGTCATTTGTTACTGACTTATTCTTTGAAGTCCAGACTAATATGCTGCAGAGCAAAACAGTTACTATTGTATATTCTTTTAGGGCTCAGATGTGAGCATAAACCAAGCCTTGTGTGAATGAGAATATTTACCACTATCCTGGAGAGTTGTTGTGTACAGCTCAACGGGTATAATTTACAGTTTCCTAATGCTTGCTATTTAGGCCTATTTCTTGTGATGGACTAATTATACCAAGGAATGGGAGAAAATGGAGTGAAATATTATTTTTTATATTTGTCTAAACAACTTTTGAAAATGTATCTTTTACAAAACTTGAAAAAATAATGATGAATCATTATTCTGTATTATGGGTCTTTACTCATCATTCTCTCAGTCCAGGTATTAAATTCTTGCAATGGGACCCAGGTCAAACACAAGCACATGATACAAGACAAAAAGTCCTACTCGTATAACTTTGTTGGAAACAAATATAACTGTATAGTCCAAGAGTAAATATGCATCTACTTATCCTGGACACTGATGTTTGTCTCTGTGCTTAAACAATAGATGTTCTGTTTTATGTATCTTTCTATTTTTTTTTTAATTATTATTTTTGTCTCTCCTTTTTCTACAATACCTGATATTAAAGCAGGGTCTTGAAAGTGAAAAGGGATTAGAATAGGGTTGTAAAGGCTATGGTATTCATTATTAGACCAATGTTTGCACACTCCCTAAAATGAAAAAAATTCTAAAAAAGGACACCTTACACACCTTACTCTCATAAGGAGAAAGGTGAAATGAGCAGATATACAATCACATAAAGACAGTCAAGAAAGCGCACAAGGACAGTGGACAAGTGACAACTGATCACCCATGTATGGGCCATCACGGACTGCTATGTCCCAACTCAGGGGCTCCTTCTTCAGTGTCATCTGCTTCTATGCTGAATGTGTTATGAAGGGCCAATGAGGCTTCAGCCAATCCAAAGGAACCCCTAAATATGGTAAACAAATTTGAATCTTTTGTTCCATCCTTTATTATAGCCACATGTTAAATGGTGTGTTCAGGCAGCCCTCCTAAATTCAGTGATATCAAGTGAGCATGAGGTATTAGAGTTGATTAAGAGCACCCAAATACCCCATCTGTTTTGGTCTCTGAGAGACTGGTGTCTTATTAAATGATGTTTATTAAAACTTGGGTCTTATTTTGTAGTTTTGACCATCATACCTTTCAGCAATAACAATACTATACTCACCAATAGCAGAGATCTGGGAACACGGTGACTTCAATAAAAAGACAGGAGCAGTTAGACAATTAGACAGATTGGAAACAAACCAATAGATTAGTTGGTTATACTGAACAGAAAATGAAGGCAAAATGTAAGAATATTACCCAAACATTCATCATTAAATGGGGAAGGGGCTGACATCCAACAACTTTGCTAACCTCTATCTCTAAATAAGGTAGTGTAGATAATCTTGATATATTGTTGGCTTGTCTTATCATTTGACTGGGTGCATTTCTGAACTGAATGGACTTTGTTGTAGTGATGTTGCCATGCTTCCTTAACTAAGTAATTAAATTAGGATTATATTATCCTAGTTTATAGGAAATATGGATAAATCTACTGAAGTAAGACCAAGCAGTTATAAATTAATAATCCTTTAAGGGAGGAGGTGCATGTTCGACCTACTGGCTTCAGTCATGCAGAGGCTACACCTGGGAAGCTCACTGAAGGAGATGGCCCCTCAAGTCATGTGACTCCAAACACTGTTTGTACTGTTCTAACCAACACATGTATGATGATTGACGAGAGATAGAGTGTGTGCCTGTGTGACTTATTTTGCATGGGTGCTGATTATAATGTAAAGGTAGTATGACAGTGACCTCTACAGGCATTCTCAAGGCATGTGAATGAAATGAACTGATGCCTCCTTAGCAACTTGTGTAATCTCATTCAGTGTATATCTTTTTATTAGATCAGTTGTATATTAATTTTTTATGCGTGCTGACAAATTCAAATGCACATATTACTGTGGGCACAACTGATTACTCACATAGAGAGAGCAGAGTGAATGTATGGTAATGGTGCCAGTCACAAGGTCAAACATTGATTATAACTGATTTCCCAAGTATACTTACTCTTTCTAAATGATGATGTCATATTTTTTTGTTGTCAGATAAAACTAATTTATTGCATTTTTATAAGAGGAACTTGGAGCTGTGTGTTGTTGTTAACATCTAAGTAAATTTTAAAAATGCGTGCCTTTTCATAAACAGACAATTTATGAGAAGGTGGAAAAAAACCTGTACAATATGGCTTGATTTTTGTTTTGTTTTTGTTCTCAATTTCTCTCTTGTTTTTCTCTGTTTAGTGGACTTTTTGACATGCAAATCCTCAGTTTCTCAGGGTTTGCATTCCTTTACAGCTTTGTGTTGTTCTCTCACCAACATCGGTGTCAATCATCTAGTTTTCTTGTAACATAGTTTACTGTTACTGTGCCACAATTTCATTTTATCTAAACAAATGAATAGTTTTGTGGAAAGCAGTGGATTCAAATTCAGACTCACTGAAAATACATTCTTGTTTAAGAAACACCCTCTTATTCCTGTAAGTCCATTATGACTTTATACCAAAGTAAGCAACACCATAACCAAACCGTGTATGTTGTACATAAAACTTGCAATAAACCAGAGCATGTGGGTTTAGTTCAACAAAACAGTACAATTGTTTGACCATATACAGCTCCCTCTCTTACATCATTACTAATGGAGTATATTTTGATATTGTCAAGTACAATGCAATGAAATTGGAGAGAGGCCATTAAGGCCCCCTATCCATTCATAATACCACAGAAAATAACCAGACAAAAAGCTTCCAGAAATGTTCCACATGGTCATGACACATTTCAGATAATTCAACAGAGAGTAAATATATACACTACAAAGGGTGAACTTCAAGTTATTGATGTTAATTTACAAAAGCTAGAGGCTAAAGTTTGGGAATCTCTTATCTCAGGCATGCTCTGCACAGATGAGACCGATTCAGTGGTCGAATGCATGCAGTATATCAGTGGTTCCCCTCTGTCCACGTGTGGCAGGAATGCTCTTCTTTGAACCAAAACAGCTCTGCCTACTTTGTTTAATCAGATGTGGCTCTGTGGAACTCAATGTGTTGGTTTGTCACTGCTGGAGATCAGGGACCATATGAACACCGCTTTGGCTCTCCTGTGCATGACCTCATCTCCATACAGGATCTCAAAAATGTAACACAATCTCCATTTGTATTTGTTCTTGTAATCACTTAGGTTTTGTATAGTTAGATAAAATGCATTCATACAAACCAGACACTACAAAACCTGCTTCCTCATCCCTCCCACCTGCTCTTTCTTTATTGTTTCTTTACTATTCCACTCTTCCATCCTCATCTACTTTGTTTAACAGTAGCCTGTGTGATGATTAGTCTCATTCATTATTTCTAATTCAGCATAATAATAGAGAATTATAGGGACTTTGGTTCAGTTACCAATATGCAAAACAAATAAATGTGTTCATGTGACTGACTCTTGTCTTGTGTATTTTTTATTGTGTGTGTATGCTTGTGGATCCAAACAGGGCTAGACTATCAGTGATTGGGAATCAAACCCACAGAGGGCAGACAAGAAATCTACATCTTGTACATTAATTTCATGAATCTCTTTAAAAAGTTAATTTGTATTTTCTGACCTAAGTCTACTCATTTGATAAACAGTGTATATTAGCCTGTTTATTTAAACATAAACAAAAATGTCCACATTATTTTTTAATGATAACAATCCTCAAGATTTTAGAAATAATAAGTCTTGCCCTGGGCCATAACCACTAAGGCCACAGCCTCTGTATTTGGTCAGAGAATCTGTTGGTTTTAGGGACTTTGGGAAGTTTCGTTTCTACAGCTTAAACCTAGACATGAAAAATTTAACAAATTAAAAATTTGTAGCCTTTGTTTCTGGTGTCTGCTCAAACTTTTCTGAGGGTTGGAGTTGCAGATTTATTCTGAACTGAATTTATGAAGTCTGTTTACAAACATGCATAGTAATGAAAGGGGTGTTCAATCTACTCACAAAATCCAATTAAAAAGACAATGGACAACAAAAAGATAATTTCTAAAAAAGCAGATAAATATATTGACTAGTATTTAATTTTATATCATAGTCATGTACTAAGTAAAGAGACCAGGAAATAATATTTATAATATTCAAACCATAATAATAGATTAATAAAGTAGATATACCACAGAAGGGATGTAGAAAAGGAATGCACATTTGTACATTTCCATGGTACAAAAAGAAGATTTAGCTTCAAATTTCTACTATACTACAAGATAACTACAGGTCATAAATGTACGTATTAACTTTTTATAACTGGTGATCTTTAAATGTTTTTTTTTACCAAATTAAAACTGATACATACATCAATACCAGTCATAACAGCTCCGCTCAGATAGGCATCTATCATTTCTCCAACCCAGTTTAGTTGAAACCACACTCACATTAATATTACGAAAGTAAAATAAAAGTGGACTGAACAACTGAAACCCTATCCTTAATCCTAACCAGCAGATCTAATCTAAACTCAGGACTCAGGATGACAGGGATGCATCCGCCTGATTAACGTGAGGTTGAGGAGACCTAACTCATGTTATCACAAATTGTACAAAGTTTGACCAAGAAATACAATCTTTACTGAATCTCCCCGATGGGTTGAGCAGAACGGTTTCTTTGAGTTTATTCGACAGGAAGAGATCAATGGAGATGATTTAGTCCCTGGTGCAAACTCTGGATCAAAGGGTGGCAGTAAAGATCGGCTAACCGCTGTTAAAACCCAGAGAAGAAGAAGAAGAAGAAGAAGAAGAAGAAGAAGAAGAAGAAGCAGAGGAAGAAGAAGAAGAAAAGAAGAAGAAGAAGAAGAAGAAGAAGAAGAAGAAGCAGAGGAAGAAGAAGAAGAAGAAGAAGAAGAAGAAGAAGC
>CM029113.1:141971-181971 GCA_016859345.1 Istiophorus platypterus | reverse complement strand
GCAAAGGTTAAAATAAGCAAACATCCGTATGCTGAGTTGCAGGTCATGTGCTTAATAAGTTAAAACACAAGTTATGCAGCTTTGACACTTTATTGATGAAAAGAGAATTTTGGTTTAATCTTTTCATAGACCATACAAAGTAGAATGTATCTGAGCCACTAGAGACTATGCTGTTTCAGATCTATAAACTTGTAAAACTTTGACAATTTGTTCAGAAATTTAATTTGACATGTACGTTTGTTTACCCCCTTAGCCTCTACAGTGGAAGACAGAGCCCCATTAGGCTCTTTGAATGTGTTGGCACCCAAGTTCTTCTTTGTACAAATCACCATTCATTCTCAGAGGTTATGCAGAACACAACATGCTATCACCATGGATTTGACCTTGTTTATGTTGTAGGTGTTTAGTTTTAACAAGCTAAAAGTGTTCTCAATCACCACCATGGGTATGCTTTTTTGTGATTGTACACAAGTTGCTTGGATGTTTATCATCCATTGGATGAGAAGGGTATTATAAGCCATCCTTTCAAGGGATAGGCTGCATCACCAAGTATACAATATCCCACATCATGTCCACAAAGGATCTTTCTTTCTTCAGTGAGACGTGCAGCACTCTGGCATCGTGCAAGTTCCTTGCTGCTCAGAAAAAAACATTCCAAAAGAGACCCTTTCCCTTCATGACAGCCTGCAGGATGATCAAATGCCAGCCCTTGCAGCTGAGATACTCTGTGGTATTCCTCTGTTCCAAGACTGGGGATGTGTTATCGATCAATTGCACCTACACACTGGCAACCCTCATCTGCAAAAATATGTCACCATTTAACTTTACACTGTTAACTGAATAACTTCCATGAGCACCTTGTCAATGGAGCAGCAGAAATCATGTACAGTGACACACTGTAGTGATGCTGACTAAATAAATGAGAGATGCTCCTGTAGTCTCAGTTAGTTAAAAGTTTCCACAATGCAATGGTAATTCTTTTTCAGTGAGTACACAGTAGTGGTAGTTTGCGTCATGTCTCTCTCCAGCTGTGGTTGTAATCGACAGCAGAAGTACAGAAATGTGTCTTTGGACATCCCAAAATTCTTCATCCATTGGGCCTCGATGAACATTGGAGTCATGTTTTCCCACCACGCCATTGCTCTATTGTGTACCAGAACAGACAGCGAAACACAATGCATTCTGTAATACTCACTTATCTGAAACACACACAAAGGTGCCAATCACAAGTCAATGTAGTCTTCGATAACATCATTCACAGTTGTGATTTACTTGATATTTTATTGTCTTATCATGCTTGTTTTTTGTGCCGGATAGCAGAAGTAGATCTCAGTTATCTAACTGTCAATCCCAAATAGTTCATAAAAGTTTCTTTTTGATATGACATCTACCGTATTTTGGTTGCGTGTATGTGTCATCTTCTCTTGTGTCTGATAGGTTGCATGATGTGCACAAGCTGAGAATGTGTGTATGTATGCAATTAAGGCTGTGCCAGAATGAGGAGTTGATTTGCAGACTGCCCCAGATGAGTGGTTCCTGTCAGATGAGAAAGTCCAGTATAAGAACCCAAGATGGTGCCATCATGCCTCAGGGGGAAATAGTCATCTCCCTCCTGTCTCAACTGGCCTCGCTATTGTTTGTATATTGTAGTTTTGTCATGCCGATTGCTTCTCTGCGTTTAGCAGTTGGTAGGGGTTTGCTGCCATTTCTTGTGACCATGTTTTTTCCTGTTTATGTTAATTAGTAAGGTTGGTTGTTGTAAATTGGTTCTGGTAATTTTTTCTTTTTTTTGGTTTAGTTACCTTTGTCTGCTTTTCTAGACAGATTTGTTTGTTTGTTATTCTGGCCTTTGCCCACCATGTAGCTTTAATAGCTGTTTAATAGCTATAAAATATCATTAATATCACAAGTAGCATAGTTTGCACTGGTACGTAAGATTTAATGTATAATGCTTACTAGGCTCCCTTTTTTTGACACTCATTTGATCTGAGATTTTAAAGAACACATTTATCTGATTGTGGTCTGAAACAGGGCACCACTGTCTGACATGCACTGATAGTGGAGGGGTCCATGTCAGTGATCACATTGTCTACTACACTAGATCTGAGTCTGAGGAGTATATGAACCTGCTTAAAGAGTCCCCTTTAAGCCTGCCATTAACAATTTTATAACTATGTATAGGTCTAAGGCCAAACAGAGGAAAAGCAATCGAACGTAATGTCACTGACCCACAAGGCAATAGCCATGTGTTGATCATTCTCCCATTGACCGTATTCAATCAAAGTGGCAACAAAATTTCCTGGACCCAATGAAAAACAGGCTCAATAGTTATCACACAGATAGATAACCTCTTAGGCAACATAGTATAAATATCTAGATATGAAATAAAATCAATGATTGTCATATGAAGGCCAATGGAAAGTACAAAAAAAAATTATGAATAAATATGAAATGATGAAGGGGTTACACAACATCTTAAAAAAAATTTATAGTTGAAATGAATATTAGAAATTTCCCATAACAAAGTTTTAAGGAAATTCAACTAATCCTTCTTGGAAAAATATACAGTCAACTGATCGAAAACTGATCGGGTTTTCAGCTATTTCAACTATTTATAGCGAGATCGGTGGCAAGTTTCTTTGCTTCAAGTTTTTTATGAAGGACCAAATAACTTCTGTATGTGATAGAACTGTATTAATGCTACAAAGAAACAAAATTTGGTTGCAAAAAAATCAAAACTAGTGGAGATTTTAAAAAAATTATTTGATTATTAAGACATTCAGGAACTATTTACCTGAATACACATTGCAAATTATCCTGAGAGGTTTTTGAATGTTCAGTACAGCCCAATCAACCCAATCAACTAAAGAATAAGAAATTTACAAAAATTTAGCTCCAAGTGCAGGACTTCAAAAATTCATAACTAAGAATGCATTTGAGTAGAGCCTTTGGTCCCATGAGTTTAACAGAAATTTTTATGGGAATTTTTTTCAGAAAATCTATGGCATGAACTGGGAGGCCCTGGGTGAGTTGGTATGGAATGACCCCTATAGTAACGTTACATGGCATCCAAATGCAGCGATGACAGGATTGACTTCTTTACAAATGATAGAACCAGTCCATCATTACAAATTTTTAACGAGGTAAAACTAATATTACATATATTCTGTTGAAGAAAAATGGTCCCTTTCTGTGTGAAATCATTAAGCACATGTAATTACTTTAGCTATCCCTTGCAGTGCTTCAACCTATGTAGGATTATATATACAGTTTAATAACATGCCACCATATTTTGGCATCTGTTTTGTGTTTAAAATCTTTACCTGCAGCATAAGGTATATGTACAGCCATTGATGTGAGGAGATCTGACATCTGAATCTGACAAGAAATATAAAAGTGCAAAGAATAGAAATGAAGTAATGTACATACACCAATCAGCCACAACATTAAACCACTGTCGGGTAAAGTGAATAACATGGATTATCTCATTACCATGGCACATTTGAAGGGCTGGAATATATTAGACAACTATTCATGAAAATATTGTGAATTTGGGGACCAAATTCTTATCCACTCAGGATGAAGGTGATCCTTTTGCTTTTTATCTGGTCAAAATTTCAGTTTGTCCAATACTTTGATTTATCATCAGATGAATAGAAAACTATCCTAAGCCTGCAGTATCAATTGTACTCTGTGTTTAGCACCAGTTATCAAATTTTACCATGCTAACACGCTTAACTAAGGTTTTGATCATAAACATAATACCTGCTGAACATCAGCATATTAGTGTTGTTATTTGAGTATGTTAGCATGCTGATGTAAGCTCAGAGTACCGCTGCACTAAGTACAGCCCCACAGAACCTGTGGTCTGTCCATATACTAAAAGTAGAGTCATGGTTGTATGGTTTGATTTATTATCCCAAATAATTACAAAATGTCAAGCAGTCACTTACACAATTGTGTGTGTGTGTGTGTGTGTGTGCATGTGTGTGTGTGTGTGTGTGCGTGCGTGTACATGTGTGCGTGCGTGCGTGCGTGTGCTTGTGCATATGCTTGTGTGTGTGTGTGTGTGTGTGTGTAGAATGCCATCTCTGTCGGAGCAGCTGCAGGAGGTGCGGAGTCGGGCTGAAGTGTGTCTGTACTCTGGGGGCAGGGTGGTGGAGGTGAGGGCCGGGGTGATGACTATGGCTAATCTGCCTTTACCGCCCTGCTCCAAATACCGTCACATTGCTGCAGAGATGATGGTCATAGAGAACAGCTTTGGCAGCAACAGAAAGGAGGTGAGACAAATCTTGAAGCCTGGAAATATCTATACAACTTCTATCCAGATAGACACTAAGAAGAGGGTGGTTCAGGATACAGGTAAAAATTTGGATAATGTTGCCAATTATCTGGGTAGAAATAAAATAAAATAAAATACACATGGGATATGTTATGTTTGCATTTAATTGTCTTAAAAATGCTCAGACGCTCATCTCAGTTACATTTATGAACAAACACTATAATATTAACAAATAACACACGGATCATTGTTTTCTTCCTATCCACATTGAAAACATCTTTCAAACATTTACAGTGTAGGATTGAAAAAGTATGTGAACCGCTCAGCTAAGGACTTTAACAAAAAATAAGTTTACAAAAAAACATTAATGTGCACCTTAGATTTGCCAAAGAGCATCACAATGCTACAGGGAAAATGTATTGTGGACTGTTGAAAGTGAGGTTCAGTTGTTTTGGAAGAACATGCAGTGCTATATATAGTGTAAACAGGGCACTGCATACCAACATGAACACATGATCTTAACAGTGATGTATGGTGGAGGGAGCCTCATTACTTGGGGCTTTGCTGCCTCTGGGCCTGAACAGCTCACTATCACTGTGTGTTTGTTTGTGTGTGTGTGTGTGTGTGTGTGTGTGTGTGTGTGTGTGTGGGGGGGGGGGTTATTGATCCCAAGTTTGTCAGGGTTGCTTACAGGACAATGTCTGGATGCCTGTCACCAGCTAAATATTGCTAAGCTAAAGCAGCTCTGTAGGAAGAATGGTCCAAATTCCTCCTGTACATTGTGCAGGTCTGATCCACAGCTACTGTATGAAGTAGTTTGAGGTTTCCGCTGCCATGTAACTACGACCAATGGTTCAGTTACTTTTTCCCTGAGCACAGAGAATGTGTGATTGGTCTGCGCTGTAAAGATTCCAAATTTTTATTTATTGTTAGCTTTAGCACGTAGGGGTTGTCTCAACTTGTAACTTAGATGCTTATCAGATCAAACTTTATGCTGAAAAACCGGGAAATTCTAAATGGTTCACAAACTTTTTCTTGCCACTGTAGCTTGATTTGTTGCCTGTTGATAACTGTTGTGTTAAGAGTTAGTCTCCATAACAGCTCTGTAGCTTGTCCTGAAAACAATGAACAACTAAGGGTATTTCATGGAAGAGGGTAAGAAAAGTGAGACTCGTCAATTAAAGTATGCTTTCACTAATAATGAATTTATACTGTCACAAGCTGCATCGTCTTCTAACGTTGTGCAGTAGATTCTTTCATTCCTCTGTAGGAAAAACAACAATTTTAATTTTTGCACAACACAACTGCATTAATTTTCAGACTTACGGACTGTTTCTTTCATTGTGCAATGAACTGCTTTCCCTGTAAACATTCACAGCAAGCCAAAGGAGCCTGAAGCCATTGAGAAAACAATCAGGAGAATTATTTGGGAGGAATTTGCTTCCAAATTATGGCTCAAACAATTCACCCACCACTCAACTGGTGTAGGAGAGACAGACAGCCCCCTGGGTTAAATACTGCAGACAATGGGGTCTCTCCATGCAAGTTATATAACTACATGTATTCTGATCTTTACTCCTATCTTTTGTAGAAATTCTTTTGGTCCAGCCATAGCATACAAGATTTATACATGGCAACAAAATGAAAAATATACAGGTGCAATGTACAATGAAATACTCAAACATAAATCTTTCTTAGAAGTAGAATTTTGTTTAGTAGGTAAACTCATTATCTTACCTTAGTGATCTAATTCTGGGATTAATAATCTATGAGTACCACCCAAGACTTGTCAACTGCATCTTACTCCAAGTTTGTGCTATCTCTGTAATAAGAAGTAACGTAGTAAAAAAAACCTTTATCTAGGAAGGTATATAGATATACAGTAACTTTCCCGATGTCCAGAGTGTCCTGATGTCAACAAGTTATGGTCCCAGGTGGAGGTTATTTTGTGTGAATGACACTTGTGTTGACTGGAATTATTATTTTGACATGAATGTATGTGATAATTTGTTTATACTGAGTTACCTTGGGGGTGACTGAACAGAGAGGGCAGGGGAAATACTGGTAAAAGGGAGGGGTTTTGTAAATTGATTTAAAAATATGATTGCTATTACTATTATTATTTTATTTATGTGTTTTTTTGGTTGGGAAAAAAAGTATTTTTTAGTTGTAACCTACATAAATATTGAAAAGATAGTCCAAAATGACGCTCAACAGTCCCAGGGTCAGTGCCTCGGACTCCCGACCATTCAGTTAGAACTGAAGAAGCCTTTTGAATACAAGGTGGAACATCTTTATGAACCTCAAGCAAGTCCAGTGACCTTTGTATAGCACTTAGAAAGTTTCCTCTAAAGTATACATGCAGAGATTAGTTTGATTAAAACCACCTAAAACCTGCTCCTGACCAGACTTAGCTGAAAGGAAATTTAGTCATGTGGTTGAGCCAGTTTAAATTCATTAAGCAGATGACACTCTAGCATTTGGGCACTTTATAAAACACAGTGTAGTTAAATTAGATATGATAAGATTAGGAAGATCGGAAACACATATATGTCATGATTTTGTGGTTCAAAAAGCAGCAAAGGAAAGGTGAACCCAAATGCAGTGACGGTGACCAATACTTCCTCAAAGGGGCAAGAGACCCCTAGATATCTGGGGGGGAAATTGCTAGGTGAATTCCAAAGAAAGGGGACTGTTTAAGGTCTTCTAGCTATCCCTAAAAAAGAATTGCTCAAATCCAGCAGGGTGGCCCGATGTCACGGTGGCTAAGCAGTCAAGCAGGTGTAGGGACAAAGGCAAGACTGTTTCTGTGGGCTCTGGCTAAGTCAAGACCTGTTAGTGTGTGATGGTAAAGACAGGAACCCTCTGGACAGCGGGTAGGAGGCCATCAGCAAAGATGGGATTTTTCTGGAGGCAGACGAGGAGGGTGATGATGATGACAGGTCCCCTCAGGAGGCAGAGCAGGGGCACGTCCAATCGGAAAATGGCAGGAAGTCTTTTCTTATGTTTTCTGGGTTAAACATGTTTCCTCAAAAGGATATGAAACAGTTTGCAATGGGCTTTGGGGTATGATTACTCTTGGTTGGTTGTTGTGTCAGAGGTGTTACGCAATTGGCAGCGCCGTCGTATATAAAAATGCAGTGTGCATGCCTTACACAACAGTGTGTTCAACACACCACTGTATCAGCTTAGATAAACATTTATCTATGTTTTGTCAATGCTGAACATACCCCTGTATACTGAAATCCAGAGTAGGTGGTCAGAGGGGGGCTAAACAGGCCAACAGGGGAAGAACCAGATACAGTGGAGGCTGGCAGGTGTAGCATCGGGCAGGCAGCCTAATGATCTGGTGGGAGTAGGCTCGACAGCAACAGCTGACTGTCAATTGTAGATCATGACCTGGTGTCGGCCACGCCTCTGACTGGAGGTCAGGAGCTGGTGACCCTTGATTCAGAAGCAAACGGCGGGTTTGCCAGAATCCCCGATGCAGGCACAGATGGGAGATCATCAGGGACCCCTGACACAGGAATAGGCGAGATGTCCAATGGGACCCCCGACCATAGACCATATTAAAAAAAAAGGACATAGACTACAGGTCTAAAAAAATAAAGCCTATGTAAAATTGCCTTAATGTGCAATACCACTGACAATTTCCACACTGGGAGAAAAGTGGACCAGCTGGTGTCCGTTAAACTGGGAGAAAGGCCTATGGCTAGCCGACTGTGAGACTAGCTGGGTGGGGTGGTTATAAAGTCCTTAAGGCACTCAAAAGGCCACGAGCCTTTTAACCATGAGGAAGCCTCCCTTTGTGCCATCTTCTATTCAGACCAATTAAAATATCATGTAGATTGTTCTCATGTAGATGGAAGAAACAGCTGTACAGAACCAAAAAAGTCTGTTGTGGTGAATGTGAGTTTAGTTGCATTTTTCTATTTGAGATTGAACTATTTTACGTGGCTAAATTTACTGATCTCTTTGCCTCTTCAGACCCTTGCATCTCTACAGCGCTTATCTACAGCACTGAACATCCTGGAAAAGTATGGCTGTAATTTGACAAATCCAAACAGACCAAAGTACTGGAGGACAGTGAAACACAACAACCCAGTGTTCAGGGCCACTGTTGATGCTATTCAGGTAACAAAAAATGTATTAAAGAGTATAGTAGAGCATTGCAAATATAGGGATCAAAAGAACTTAAATAATCCATAGATGACTGAGTAAATCATTACATACAGGTCCCCATTTTTTACTGTTTATGATCTCCAGTTTGATACTGTATATTTTCTGTGGTTATAGTAAATTAAAATAGTCAGAAAGCAGATATGTGACCGGGCTCATTTTTCTGAGTGTTGCTCCCATTTGGCACAAAAAGTCATTATTCAGTTGTTGCAGCCCTGAATATATTATCTTAAGTTAAATAGGATAATTTGTTTCCATGTAGTCCTGTGATTTTGATTGCAGATCATCCTGTCCAATCCTGAGCCTGTCCTGGTTTAGTCCTGATATCATCCTGAAAGTGTCTTATCCTGTCCTAAAACTGCAAGAACTTTCCCAATGCTGAAACAGAACTTCTTTGTAAAGAACCTGGGAAGATACCATTTCATACTCAACTGTTTGGTAAAGTGAACTGAAAAAAAAAAAGAAATTAGTTCAGTTGATAGCCTGTTTTTGTTCTCTCCACTGCCAGGGAGGACGAGCGGTACTCTGTCTCTATGGTTACTCGAATCAACAGCCAGATGGGCTCAGCTTCCCTGATGACGTCACGGATCCTGATGTGGGCCGAGTTGCTGCAGTAACACTAGAAGTAATGAGTCTTAGGATGGAACTGGAAATGCTTATCAAGGTGTGTGTGTGTTTGTGTCTGTGTGTGTTGGGGGGGCAGGTGTAGGGGATCTAAATGTGTGAGGTTTGGGTAAGGGTTATACAGGTTAGTAGTAGTAGTTGTTATGGTTAAGCTTAGATTAAGTATGTGTAATGTCCCCTGAAATCATGGACACACGACTGTGTGTGGTGTTTACTGATGATTTCACTTCTGAAAGAAGCAGGCCTCTGACTGACTGCCTGACTGAGTGAGAGAGTGATGAAGTTACACCACTCTTCGGCCGGCTCAGTTAGTAATATTATTGTCAGCGTGATTTTTAAACAATAAAATTGTAGTCATTGCAGGAGAATGTTTTAAAAGCTTCTATCGTGATTGTGTAGGCATAAGCTCCTTTATTCTGTGACACTGCCATGGTACATGTATACATACTGTATTCATTGCAAATTCTCTTTTTTGTGATATCTGAATTTAAAAGTATTGATAATAACCTATTATTTGGTTTGATCCCAGGAGACTCATCCTCACCCTGAGTTCTATGAAAGAATCATTCCTACACTGAGACACAAGGTAGAGTCCGTCATGCAACCATCATATTAGTCATCTCTTCAGTTACATGTTTGATTTAAAAGATTGTTATGGTGTAAACCAAAACCTCTCCTTCAGTGCTTTCTATAAACTGTAACCAGCAATATTTTATATTATATAGGACTTTTTTCCCAAGATAATTTTCACACTTCCCTAGTTCATGCTGTATTAAGAGGGATGTATTGAGAGAAATTAATAAAATTTAGTTTCCAATGCAAATTACTCCAAGGCTGCTAATGCCATATAGTTTCCAGGCTTCCCAGGGCTTTCAGCCATAATGAATGAACATTAGACTCCTTTCCTGGCTGAGCTTGCTGACCTTCTGTCACAATGCACACTGTATGAACCAAAGGAAAATGTTTTATTGATAAAGATTGATTTTTTTAGGCTTTTAATTTGTCATTTGACACAATTCTCATAATTTAAAAACTGTCCTTTAGAAAAATATATTTTAAAAAATACCGTTGTTCTAATGGGCATTTTCTAAAATCTAAGATCAGTCTTATAATTATATACCCTTTATTATCCTGCTGTTGTTATCATGGGACTGTGTGCTAGTGAGGAGATCATTGTCTGATGAACCCATCTTGTGTAGTGAAAAGTTGGTATTAGTAATATGTAAAACTGAGTGAATCGTCCTTATTTTGAAGTTCATGATGACATGTAATGCCAGTCCTTCAACTCAGCTTTTATCCACTCTTTTCTCCTCTTAGGATGTGGGTCTCAATACTGACGCTGTGGTCTATGACTCCTCCTCCACTTCATGCCACTCAGATGGTCAGACAAAGTCTCTAGGCTTTCCCTTCCACCGTCATTCTTCAAGGGAGAGCAGCCATGGCCGTTCCCTGTCCTCTAAGCACCAAAGTCTAAGGTCCATTCAGATCTTTTCGAACTCATCAAACAAGCACCCAGGTGAGGAAAGAAAACCTTGTTTTACTGCACTGACTGCTTGGTTTGCCACATATCAATTTGTGTTTAATTTTGTGTGCATTCATAAAGAGACTGTTGTAACAATTACTTATTATTCAAACATAATATCTCCCTTCTAATCAAGTAGAATGTTTTTTGTTCAACACATTGAAACATCATGACTTTGTTAGAATAGCTCTGTAATTAGAAACATTGTTAACATGGCTATCTCACTCACTTATTTAAGATCAGTGATCATTGTATATAAATATTCTATGGTGTATTGTACATTGTAATAGTAATATGTTGCATTAGTAGTAGAACTGTAAAGTGCACTGAGGCTATTTCCTATATTGCACTGATTTGGTAAGTTGGTGACTCTCAATGTTTCTTAGGGGGATTAGAAGCGCAGAAGAGGGTACGGCAATTCCAATCCAGCGATGCACTGCAGTCTTAATGCCAAGAATGAGTGAACAATATGTGGTCTGCTTCCCACCTACTAAGAGTAGACTGACAGCTAAGCACATTTTTCTCTAAATAATATTTTTAACACTTCATTTAGTGAAACCACACCCATATAAACCTACCTAAAATCACACAAACCCCTTTATTATTGTTTGCTCATCAGGTTGAGAAATAATCAATAAAAGTGTTTCCACTGAACAGCTGACCTGACTACAGTCATGCAAAACAAAAAGGTTTAATTCCAATCTAGCATTAATGCCTACCAGCCAGAATAAAGACAAATTAGTGATTCCCTCCCAGCTCTGCAATCCCAACACTTAGTAGGCAGTCTGTACTGACAACCTTTCCTTTACTGTGGTGAGTCTCTTGACAGCAGTCTGAGCATTTCCTGTTCCATCTGCAGTCTGTAACTGGAGTGATGTTGTCACTGTCAAGACAAAATTATGGGAAGGAGATCTGCAACAAAGTATCAGACTGTTGTATTATAATTCCAGAGCATCTTTGTTCATGTTCACATCAAATATGGTACTCCGATTATGTTTTTTTTACAGTTAATACTGTAAATCTACAGCCTTTTGGAGACTGACACATTGAAAACAGTTCACAAAGTCTCATGAATAATCTTAGTTCATTTGAAACTTCTCTCTGCTAATAACCCCCCTTAGGACCATCTGTTCCTTTCCTCTCTCTTCAAGTTACGTTTTATTGTGCTGTCTCCAAACTCAAAGGGATGCTATTTTCCCTAATCCTAATTTTCTCTATTTGCAGATCAGAACAGGATCACATTTAGGCAATATTACATTCTGACTGCATTAAAGAAGAATGGCCTAAAACCAAAGTGTTTCAGAACTTGAATGAAAAGGAAGGTTCAAATGAGTCAAACACCTTAAAGAAGTCCAGAAAAAGGACAAGACCATCATCATTTATAAATGAACTGCAATCCAGCATATCATGGGCTACTTGTGTATGATTATGATGTGCCTGCCTTAAAAAAGATGAATAGTATACCCTAAAAATCTCAAGTGCTCATGTATGTGAATTTATACTCAGATGTAGTCAGTATTTCTCCTACATGTATTATAAAAACAGGCTGCAATTAATTTTCAGGATTTAGCAATTTATTTGTCAAATCTTAATTTAATTGATATGATTACAGAGAACAGTAATCATGTATTTTATAAATACTCAAAATATGTTCACCATGATAAATCCAAAAGATGGTACCACTGATCTAAAGAAAATGTTTTTATAAATATAATGAAAAACTGAGAATAACAGGAACCCAGGGAAGAGCTTTATCCAATCACCATGTTCCTCTTTGCTAAGGTTAACACCAAACTCTGAATATGTAGGTGAAGTCAGTGCACTCAGTCAAAATATCTGAAGTACAACTTGAGTTATGACCCAATATGTGAGAGACCACGTGCACACATGCATTAATAGTTGCACACTGAAAGTGCTGCTATTTGCCCATCTTATATGTGATGTTGACAAAAAAATTTGTGTACATGTGTATTTATTATATCGTAGGATGTCTCAATGGAGCTTAATCAGGATTGCTCTAAGAATTATGGCCAATTTCCTGCCTTTTGATAAGATGTTTTGGTTGAAGGCAGTCATGTTTTTGGACCAATCTTGACATTTATAATAGAATTTTGTAGCTCAGTCTGACAGTCTGTATATCACATTTGGTGTTGATACAGCTAAAACCCAGTGTTTTTCATGATATGCAAATTAGCAAAAAGTCCATCATAGATAACTTTTAATGTGCAAGAAAATGGTCTTAAAACAGTCTCGATCTCAACAACAGTGAATCTCAACAAATTCATGTGGATCCTTTTGAGACTGCTCTATTGCGCTGCTTTGTGTCACACAAAATTCACAAATGCAGAAGGATGAAGTATTTCCCAGAGATGGCGATAATGCAACATCTATGGATGCCAACTGCTGTTAAACTTATCACTAAAAAATAAAATTATCACTTAGAGAGAAAATTAGAAGCTCATTTTCATCTATACTACTGCCTTGAGACCCAAGAGAGGTGTATCTGCAGAGTGGAAGCCTGACCTTTTGCTCACAGGGCTAAGTAGCTAAGGTTTGCCCAAAAAGTTGCTAGATCTAGTGATAAATCTAGCAACAAAGATGCTAAGTTGCCAACACTGCCTTGAAACATCTCTGATGATGTTTTAACTGTTTGTTCCAAATTGATTTCAAAAGAGCAATGGCCAATAACTTTATTACTCAGTCCGTCACTCAGTCACAGATATTCTTGTTTCTAGGGCTGACCCTGCTGTTGTGGTCCAGCCAATAATGTAATTGTTAGGTTCAATATATTGTTGCCTCTTTTTCAGAGAACTGCACTATCTGTGGAATATTCCGAATCTCTGCCCACTGCCTCACGTGTCTCCAGGGTCTCTGCTCAGAATGTGACAGATTGTACCACTCTTACCCAGAAAGAACCAACCACCGTCGAACAGCTGTCACATCATCATCATCATCCAAAAACAGGAGCAGTAACAGGTCAGGATCAATAGTTCTGGCAATATAAACTGAGAATACTCCCATTCCACTGGTCCAAAGCCCATAGTAGATCTGACAACATGCAAGTCAATATCAAGTCACAGTTCACTCCAGGACTAATCGAACAATATGACTTTAACTACTGAGGTAAAAGGTCTCAGCACATGTACAGTATGTGTCATCACTGCTGACTTGAGGAGTCACTGTCTTTGCTGCTCACTTGCCCTCTTTTTCCACCTATGACTGTGTCAGATCAGTTGTTGTGCTTTCCCTGTCGAGGAGGCAGGGGGTTTCCCCCAAGTCATTATTTTAGCGGAGAATAAAGGAAATTGAAAAACAATTGCTGGTTTACATTTCATCTGAGTAATTGTTGGCTAACAAAATCTAACTTCTCCCATGTTTCAGTTCTTCCACCTGGTATTGCCTTCACTGCACTAAAGTCAACTCTATCCAGGATGTGCTGTGTGAAGAGTGTGAGCACCCTCGCTTGGAATCCATCAGCTCTAAAGCAGATGAATCTCATCCTGCCACCATCACTGGTCTGTGTTGTCTCTCACTGCATGTGACAGCTCCAGTAATCCCACCTTTATTCCATCATTTAATTCCTCCTTCATTTTACTGCTTTCTAGTTTTCTTCTCGCAAGGTGAAATAAATTTTATTTAGGTTTGTTTGCATGTGTGTTTCTGTGTGGGTGTGTGTGTGTGTGTGTGTGTGTGTGTGTGTGTGTGTGTGTGTGTGTGTGTGTGTGTGTGTGTGTGTGTGTGTGTGTGTGTGTGTGTGTGTGTGTGTCTGTGTTGTGCTTGTGTGTTGTGTGTGTGTGTGTGTGTGTGTGTGTGTGTGTGTGTGTGTGTGTGTGTGTGTGTTAATGTATCCCTCTCAGAATGGCAGTGTAAGAGCTGTACTATGGTAAATGCAGCCAGCAGTATTCTGTGTGAAGTGTGTGAAAGACCTCGTTTGGCCACACGACCTCCAGTGACCCCATCACACCCACCCGTCACCCCCCCCAGACCACCAGCACCGGTACTGGGCATGCCTGGTGACCCTGACAGCCAGGTCAGTTAATTGTGTGAGATGTCCATTTGTTGGTGCATGCTGAACAGTGACATCGTGTTTACATATTGATGACCCACTCATTTTGTAATGTAATAACTTTGGTAAACCCTAAATGTTTTCTCTGCTACCATTAGCAAGAGAAAACTTCATTGACTTCAGTTTTTCAAATTCATAAGTTTATCCCATCATCCTTCGATGTACTGTATGTTTAGTGCTAATTAGCATTTTTTAGCATGGTAAAAAGAAAAAATAAGATGATGAACATGTTCATTTTATACGTGATTACTATTAGCACATTACCATTGTCACTGTAAGCATATTTGCATGCTGACGACAATAGAAAGGACATATTTATTTGATTGATTTTATTTAATTTTAATACTTGATTTTCTAGTTTTAATTTGTGAATTGATTTTTCAGTTTTAATTTGTGAATTGGTTTTCATAGAGGTACTGCACTCTTAAAAATATTGCATTAACCATGTAGGACTTACAACCAATTTTATACATAGTCCCTCCATTTTTAAAGGCTCAGAAGTAATTGGAGAAACAGCATAATTATAAATATAAGGATTATTTCTTGTATTTGGATGAAAGTCTTTAATGCATGAACATCACCAAATGCTGAGTTTCCTCCCTTGAGATGATGCCAGGCCTTTACTGACGCCTTCAGTTGCTGCTTGTGTGTGGGTCTTTCCGCCCTCAGTTTTTATCCTCCAGAAGTGAAATGCATGCTCAGTTGGATTAAGTTCAGGTGGCTGACTTGACCATTGAAGCAAATTCCATTTCTTTACCTTGAGAAGTGCTTAGGTTTTTTTCGCAGTATGTTTTGTGTCACTATCCATCTGTACTGTGAAGCACTGTCCTATCAGTTTTGCTGCATCTGGCTGAATCGGAGCAGATAGTGTAGCACTGTATGCTTCAGAATTCATCCTGCTGCTTCTATCAGCTGTTACATCATCAATAAACACCAGTGACCCAGTTCCAGTGACAGCCATATATGCCCATGCTTATAACACTGCCTCCGCCATGTGTGATAGCTGATGTGGTGGCTTTAGATCATGAGCTGCTCCTTTCTTTCTCCTTACTCTTACCAAAGAAACTTGTTCCATATATTGACAGGCTTTTTTAGCTGCATTCTGGTTAAGTCTAATATGTAGTAGTAATGTAGATGTATAGTAATAATAATCAGTAATAGTCGGTTGAAATGATTGACCATACCTGCAAATTTATTTGCCCATCATGGAAATACGATAAAATATGTCACGTCAAGAATGAGATATTTCATTGTATGTCTATGATCACTGAAACATGGTATGTACCAAGTTTGGTGAAACATGGATGAAGGATGTAGGATAGGGATTTAAAGGTATGTCTAACAAAAAACTCAAAATGGTGGATGATTTTTATGATGCAGGTGGGTGTGGACTATATCAATTTCTTTACCATCATTCACTGAATCTATAGTCACCAGATTTCTTCTATACCTCATGGTTGCTGAGCTTGGCCAAAATATTTTAGCAATATTTGTTACCTCATTTCTAACAACATGGTTGAGAAGGTATCTTCGTTAAGTATGGGAAGCACTGAAATATGGGAATGTTGTTCCCCAAATTTCAGTGTTGTAGCCTTTTTGAGATAGTCATCATTTTTTATCATGCTTAGCTCATTCACCAGAGAAAACCATTAAAAAGAATTTCATAACACAATTTAAATATAAAAACTGTAACAGATATCTGTACCAAAAGAAGTATCTTGTAAAAATGCTTTACCTTTTAGCTTTGGAACCATGTTTGCAACTGCAAGCGTAGGACTTGTAGCATGTCAAAAAACAGATGGAAGAAAATCGAAGGAATAATAACAATAGTGTGATTGCTGCATTGGCAGCAATTTTGTTTTTAATTATATCATCTGCTCACGTCTTTCTCACCTAACTTGTAGAAAATCCATTCAAACATCAGAACATGGGCTCAATCAGGAGATTCCAGGCATTACTTTTCTCATTGATATGCCTCATGATTTTCAAAATATTAAGCATTTTTCATCAATTTTGTCATTAGAATTGAATGAATTTCTCTGTAACTCATTTTTACTACCACAGACTTTACTCTTTACACAATTTTGTGCTCTTTTAGCAAATGAAAAGTAACTTACAGACACAGAACTAAAAGTCTCAATAAGACAGAAGTACCAACCAACCCCATAGTCTGCAATACAAATTAAGAACCAGATTTTTAGAGAAAAACAGAAATGTCCCTTTATTGTCTCACTGGACACACACCACCTTTTTTGACACCAGCAACAAAAAATTACACAGATGTGTGCAGCAGAGTCTTGTAGCGGTCACAGCATAAAAACCTGACTAAATAACTCGAGTTCAAGAGGTGCACTTAGCCAAATCTCATTGAGGTCTGAGACTAGAAACTAATAACTTAAAATCACCATAGAAGACCCTGACTGCACCTGAGTACACTTGGGCAAATACAGCTGATTCAGATTAGTTGATTAGACTCTTTCTCTGATGACTGTGGTGTTTATCAAACAGTAGTGTAATTGTAATTGCAATCGTTTAATTGTGAGGATAAATATATGTTGAAAAAAAATCTAATTTGGTTATTGTTTTACCTCCTACTATTAAACAGATTGTTTCATCCATTATTCCTTTGACTAATGTTTGGACGTGTGATAGTTCTGAACAAGAATATGTTCAACAGTTAAGTGCACTTTCTGGATTCCTAACTGGCATGACACACACTAAATGGTACTAGCGAGGATGTATGTTGATTAAAAAAAAGTAACATTTAGTCTCATTTCTCAAGCCCTCTGTGTTTCATGCCGGAATTGTCAAGTGTCGCTGGACACATTGAAAATTTAATATACTTTCCACAGAATCCTCTTTTATCACACCTTTATTGAATAACTTTTGAATTCCAAATGCAGTAATACCCACCATTAAGCAAAATTTCTTATCTTATCAGATACTGCTGCAACTGAATTTATGGAAGATATTCCATCAGCACTTATTTCACTGCCAAGTTCCAGTATAACAGAGAATTCTTATTCTAACTTTTGTCCCTGTCAAATTAATCATCTTGTTGATAGTGCTGTAGGCTCAATGAGAATGTTGCTTGACACCATTGCCCCACTAAAAAAAGAATTTTAATTAAACAAAGGAGGTTAGCTCCACAGTTTAACTCCTAAACTTGCATTTTTAGAGTAAACTCCACAAATACCTGAAGGATTTGGCATTCTACCAAACTGGAAGAGTCTTAAAAAATACAGAAAGGCCCTTTGTAATACCAGAGCAGCCTAATCTGTATCTATAACAGAGGAAAATAAAACAACCCTAGATTTCATTTCAGCACTGTAGCAAGATCATTGAGTCAAAACTCAATTCATCCCTGTATTCCTATAGCCCTCAGTAGTGATGATTTCATGAGCTTCTTTAATGATAAAATTCTCAAACTATTAGAGACAAAATTCACCTCCTCCTGCTCTCAACTGGCACTAGTTTTTCCTCAAACACTTTAAAAGCTGATATATACTTTTTAGTTTTTTTCCCATCGACCTTCACCTGCTAACTACAACAATGTCCTCATCTAAACCATCAACTTGTCTCTTAGACACCATCCCAACTAGGCTGCTTAAGGAAGTTTTACCCTTAATTAGCAGCTCTTTATTAGATATAATTAATCTTTTTATTCACAGGCTATGTACTATGGGAGACTGAGACAGAGACTGGAACATTTAATTGCCATTAAAGAGCTAAGCTGGTTTAAATCCTATTTATCAGATCAATTCCTCTATATAGTCAAAGGTTGGTCACAAAAAATCCACACACTTCTATGCTTGGGCCAGTTCTATTCACCTTATATATGCTTCCTTCAGGCAATATTATCAGGAAACAATCCCTGAATTGGCTGTTACCTGCTACCGTTAAAAAATATCCAATTTATCTTTGACCAGGATATGTCCTTTTGATAAACAAACTTCCAGGAATTCTTTTTTTCATCTATGAAGGATTTCAAAAATCAAGCTAATCCTTTTTTAAGAACATGAAAACCATTCCATTCTTTTGTTACTTCCTGCGTGGATCAATGTAATTCCTTATCATCAGGCTATTCCAACAAATCTCTAAATTCAATGCCATCTTACTCGTGGTTCCTAGAGTCTCCAAAAGTAGAATGGGAGGCAGATCCTTCAGTTATCAGGCTTCCTTTCTTAGGAACCAACTGCCAGTTTGGGTTGGGGAGGAGAACACTCTCTTCAAGTTTGAAAGTAGGCTTAAAACTTTCCTTTTATAGTTATAGAACTATAGGGTATAGTTATAGTAGAACTATCCCATAGTTATGCTACTATAGGCCAAGACTTCTTGAGAATTTCCCATGATTCATGCTCCAATGTTTTCTTTAGGAGACTCTGGTGGTACCTCAGATAGCTTGAGGATGACTCAAGTTTGTTTGCAAGAGCCTTGCCCGGTTTGGTCACTAAGCCTCAAGCCTGCTCAAGCCTTGTGCCATCAGTTTAGTCACAATTCATATACAATTTGTGTAGGACTTCCTGTCAAGAATCTCACACCGGTTATAAAGGGATCAAATGGCTCATCTAAGGCCTCAGGTGCTCTGGTATCAATTACACTAATGAAACACGTTATGCTTGAACATGGTATTTGTCATGGCCAATCCATGGCTAGTACAGAAGTCCAACAACAAAATTCAATTCAGTTCTATTTATATGGTGATAGATCTTAACATAACTTATGTTGGCACACTTTTCATATAGAGCAGGTCTAGACTGACTCTTTATAGGGGTTTTTACAGAGCCCCTCGTGAGTGTTGTCCACCAGAAAAACTATAGAGTCCCCTCATGAACTGCTGTTGGGTCCATTATCACAAAAAACAGCCAGAGCCTTCCTCTTAGGGACTCGTAGTCGCATTGAGGTGACCCTCTCACCGGGAGATCTCCAGCCCAGCAGTGCTCAGCTGGGAACTCATGAGTATCTCCACACCCACCTGGTGCCTCTAACCCAGGCAACTCAAGAAAAGGATAGATTAAAGCCCCTCTCCAGAAGTTTGGTTATAGAGACAGGGCTGTGCAAGGAGGAGATGTAACTATATCTAATTGGTACCACTCCATTTTCTGCACTAACCCCTGCTCACTGCCCCCCCAGAGAAGGGACATTTTACATCCCTAGAGCCAGTCTGTAACACCAGGGATTGGCATGCCAAGGTCCCTGACCCAGCCTCCTGGCTAAAAATGCAGTTAGAGGAGAATTGCCTTCAATTATGTTTGTGATCTAAATTGACAGGATGTCAAGGAGCAGTTCGAGGGAGGAAAATGTCTGGTCTGGGGACCACGGAGTTGAATCTCTTCCATATACAGATAACTTGGTTCAGTTGCATTTCCTCTGTGGGGTGACTAGGCTCAGCAATAGACATAGGGAAAGGAGCTCTAACATCTGCAGGGAGCTTGGACTGGAGCCACTAATCCCATTTTTCCAGAGGAGCCAGTTGAGGTGAGTCAGACATATGATTAGGATGCCTCCAGGTCACATTGTATTGGAGGCCCTCTGAGCATATCCAACTGGTAGGAGTACCCAGGGTAGACCAAGAACACCATGACCTGACTTTGGATAACCGCCAGCAAAAAATAGATGAGTGGATGGATAAAATGCAACTACAGAAAAATCTATTCCATTTAAAATTTTGCATCAAATAAGTTACAGGGAGTTTTGTTACCTTTAGACTTTCACAGTTAGCATTCAGAGAAGGATCTTACACCAAGAACCTAAACCCAATTATAGAGTGTGCAATTTAGTGCTTACTCGGACGTTGCTGAGAAACCCTTTAGATAGGTCAGAAAGTCCTCAGAGTCCCCATAGCCCCTTAAATTCTCAATGTTCAAGCATACAGTTATAAAAATTGTTAGTTAACTTTTATCAATAAAGAATGACAAAAGAGTCAGGCACAGTCTGGTGCAATTCTTATAGATTTACTGTAAATTTACAACAAAGTAGGCTAAACTGAGGCTGGTTCATGAACACAGACACTGAATCTGAAACAACAGCTTTATACCCTCCCCATGGCTTGTAATGCCAAAGAGAGGATTCTTTTTGGGTGTGTTCCACTGGTGAGGTGTTCTCCAACACTAGGTACTCGCCATGTTGGCCCTTTTTAGTGTTTTAATGGTGTCTTAGCAGGTGGCTGACTTGCTACTTTGGTTCTTTTTAGTATTCTAATTGTGTCTAAGCTAGCTGCTGACTCGGTAAAAAAAGTTGGGCCTTGTGATCCTGCGGCCGCAGGTTAATTAAAAATACACCACATGATAAAATGATAAGCCACACAATAGACACTGGATAAGGCTCAATCCAGCTATGAAAACTATGAAACAGATACATAAAAAGATACATAAAA
Organism: Istiophorus platypterus; assembly: GCA_016859345.1. Taxonomy (NCBI): domain Eukaryota; kingdom Metazoa; phylum Chordata; class Actinopteri; order Istiophoriformes; family Istiophoridae; genus Istiophorus; species Istiophorus platypterus. The sequence continues at coordinate 160,922 of CM029113.1, read as the reverse complement.
TGCTTAATGCAGGATGTTGTGCACATCGAATGACACATAGTATATCTGTTAGCATAGGTCATAAAGGGGCTGCAATAGGTTAAACTGGATACTGCAGTCGAGTATGAGCTACAGCTGCTGGTGAAACCGCTGCTCTGATTAAGAGGTGCAAAACATCTGATTTGGTTCATGGGAACAGTGTTCTTCAGAGTTCAGTGGGGCTTCAAAGGGTTGAGCCTTGGCCACATTTCATGAAGCTGCCTTGCTCAACAAAGTCATAAGTCACTTTGGACAAAAATGTCAGACAAATTACACATTTATTTATCACTTAGAGCCAAATCACAGACTGTATTTCTCTCCAAGGGGTTTAAAAGCAGGAAACTTGTGTAAAAAAATTCAGCTTAAAATCCAAAATGAATTTTAGTATTGAATTATCTTAAATATTTAGGCAAAACAGGATGCATGATTAATGAGGAATCGACATTGCTCTTAACTCTGACAAAGCAGAGGAGCAAATGCTTCCATGCTGTGTCTTGGTTTGTGAAGGTGTTATAGTTCAAACCTTCGAGACATGAGTTCAGATAATTCTGTTAATCTTACACCTTGTTTTGTGATGTTTAGTCTACTTTAGATTTGACTAAGACTGATCATAGCTCAAGATATGCATTGAATACAAGCATTTGCAGAAAATTTTTACCTTTTCGTAGTTCATGACTCTCTCTCTCTCTCTCTCTCTTTCTCTCTGTTTTGCTCTCTCTCTCTCTCTCTCTCTCTCTTTCTCTCCCTCTCTCCCTTGCTCTCTACCCAGTGGGTGTGTCAGTTCTGTACCTATCTGAACTATTCTCCTGCTACAGTATGTGAGATGTGTGACCTGGCTCGTCCAGAGCCTGCACCCCTGCCTGTGAAGCTCCGCCCACCCTCTCCTGTCAGACGGGTCCCTGCCCTGCCAATCAAACCAAAAGAGCCCGCCCCTGAAGACCTGGACTCTTGGAGGCAGAGGCTGATGAAGGAGGAGGGCATGAAGCTGATTCAACTGATTAGAGTAAGTCACCTTCATCACCTGTCATTATCCTGAGATCTAGAATACATTTTGTGTCTGTGTTCTAGTGTATCTCTCCTTTATGCCTATATCAGGATGGGGAGAAGAAAGGAGTGAGTCCAGAAGAAGTGTACACAAGCATGAGAGTAGCTGGTGACAGCAGCATCCTGCCCTGCAAATGGTTAAAGACAGAGCTTCCTCTGCTGTTGGACCAGATCAGGATGTTGGTAGCAACATCCTCCCTTCAGTCTGTTTCTAACATGACCACAACAGAGCACAAAGTCAGTATGCTTCTCCCAGGGCAAATCAAAGTCTGTTTCATCCTGACATATTGCACCTTTATGCTCCTGTCACTGTCAGTCGTGTCTTCTGTTAGTGATTGACTGTCCCCTCAACACAGAACAGATCATGTGAAGCTCCTGCAGAGGATGCTGGGAAAGAGGTGTACCCTGCAAAAACAGAAAGTGTGGTCCAGCTGTCCAGAGCAGAGGCCAAGCAAGCCTGGCTGACAGCAGCAGGCGACAGTGAAAGAGCTGCCAGGCAAGCTCTAAGAGACAGGCTCAGCAAGGTGACAGATACTGTATATCTCGATAAAATGTTTAGAGATACAGAAAAAGATTCCATTAGTCTTCCTTTTGTCTAGAAATGATATTGTTGTTTTTTTAAACCCTACCCTCTCAGGTAAAGGAGCTATGCACACTTGGCTTCAATGATGAGGCTCGCAGCCATGAAGTTTTGAGACAGAGTAATGGTCAAGTGAGAGGGTCCCTGGCACTGCTGCAACGACCCCTTCTGGAGCCCTTTCACAACCGCATTTGGAGTGACAAGCCCGAGCCTCCTGTTGACACCCAGCACCCTGACAAACAGGTGAGATGTCGGTCACTAGAAAATTTTAGTGTTTAGACATTTTAATTCTTTTATCAGTCTGGTATTTAGAAATACATAAACTCTCCTCCATAAAGATATGTTTTGGTCCTAAACCACTGAGACTTCCGAGTCCAAATGAATAAGTGAAGCTAAATTGATCAAAAATACAGAGGTCTGAGAAAACATTTTTAAAAAAGGTGAAGGATAAAATTACCTTTTTTAGGAATGGGTGTCATTTTTTATATTAATAATTAGATATTATTAATAATAGATCAAATGTATGTTATATGAAAGTCTCCTTCAGTTTGCCTTAGTTGTGTGAAGCTGTTTTGATATTTTTGCATCACCGTTTTGAATTTCTAGGCCTCCACACTCTACTTTCTAAACAATGTTTTCAAGAGCAGCTGGCAGCTGTTGTCAGAGAAAAAGCTCTGATAAAGTCACTGTCCATTAACTGCTCAGTTGCAAACAGCAGACAGACACAGTCAGAAAAAAGCTAGTGAACATAGGGGAGCATTTAGAAAGGGACAGTGAAAAGGAGAGTATATACTGAACTTATACTGTCAGGTGGCCAGAGAAACATCTCCAAATTAAGTCTAATGTTGAGTCAAGTGCAGTTCCTGACAAGGCATTTCTGTAGAACTCTGTGTATATTAAAGTAAATAGAAAGTAATAGACTGCAGTGAGGAGATAAAAAGCTAGTCATGCTGTACCAAGCAACAAATATTCAGTAATCAGCAAAAATGATTGATCCATGCTTCTGTGTGGTTATTCAGCCATGAACCTTAACACCTTAACGTGTTTACAGTTGACCAACAGCACTTCAAGAGACTGTTCCTTTAGCACATTAAGTCAAGCTTCCCATCTGTTTGCTTACCACCTCACTGACTACAGTGTAGAACATGAGCCCCTCCTTCCCCACCCCACTCTATAGAGGCACCACTGAGAGAATCCTGACCACCTGCATCTTTGTGAGACCTTAAAAAGAACAGTGAAAACAGCAGGAAAGATCTCTTGTACTTTTCTCCCCTCCATACAACATCTCTGAGGCACATTGGCGTCACAAGGCCGTCAGCGTTATGTATGACCTGATTCCCCACAACCACAGCCTCTACTCCCTCCTACCACTTAGCAGGACGCACCACAGCTGCAGGGCCACCTCTACCAGGCTCTACAGCAGCTTCAAAGTACAACCAGAACTACAACACCAAGGCCATCTCAACCCTCCCCACAGACAATACATTAAACATGTACATGTCACTTGAATCTTCTGTGCCTTATAATCCATTGCACTATATGGATAGTGCTACTATTTATATGTCATTTCTTTATAGTGGTGTTTACATAATTGTTTTGCACTATATTTACAACTGAGTTAGCTGCTACTGCAAATGAAAGAAGGGTCACTCTTTGACAAGACGTTGTGGTGTTTTTTATCATATTGTTTGTTACACTTGTAGTTCTTAAATGCCTGTTGTATTGTGCACTATAGTCAATGAGAAACAACATTTTTTCCTGTATGTTGACTCTCTCTCTCTCTCCTCTCCTACATATATGTGAAAATGACAATAAAACTGAACTCAGACTTTAATAAGGACACTTGTAGAGGATAAATTAGACTAGTAGGATATCTGAAATCTGTCTTCTTCTATATAATCCTATTTTCTCTTCTAGCGCATATGTCGGAGGTTACTAGCGGTGTACGATCTTCCTAGCTGGGGTCGCTGTGAACTGGCGCTGTCGCTGCTTTTGGAGCACAGTGCCCCCTATTCACTGGAGGATGTTGTGCAGGCTGTACGAGAATCCCATGACAGGGAGTTTATCAAGAGAGTACTGGCTAAAGAGTGTCCCATCTGCCTCTCTGTCTTCCCCCACAGCAAGGTACTGAGACATTGAATGTTTCATTGAGTTTTACAGCACTAAAGCATGTCTTTGGTCATTTTCTACTTTCTTTTCCTCTCTTCTCTCTCAGATGCAGTCTCTGACATCATGCCAGTGTTCAGTGTGCTGTGGCTGTTTCCAGCAGCACTTCACCATTGCTGTAAGGGATAAACACATCAGGGACATGGTGTGTCCAGTCTGCTGGGAGCCCAACATCAATGACCCTGAACATCTCAACAGCTACTTCTCCACCCTGGACATCCAGGTAGGGAAGCAAGGGAGGAAAGTAACATAAATCAAACATAAATGGACTAAAATTGGTGCCTGGTCACACCAGAAAGATAGTATAGCGAAATTCAATTTTTCCATGTCACATAGGTGGTGCTGGAAGTTTGGTGACATAGTGACTGCAAGCCTTCTTGGTCAATAACCACACTGTGTGTTAATTGACACAAATTTATTTTGCCCCATCCATTGAGGACTGTTTGTAGACTATGTGTATTTTATGGAACAGTTTATACTCCAACAGAGCAAAGCTATATAAAACTAGACGGTGAAACAAAGCTTCCTCCATTGTGATCTCTCTGAATCGGCACAAATTCAGACAAACTGTAATTTAAAGATTTACCTCGAATCCACTGTTCCCATAGATTCCATTGGAATAAATTTGTGTAAGTCAAAAAAGGATTGCTGTTATAAATGCTGGCGTGAACAAGCCTGTGATATAGACTTTGGCCATCTTTGATTTGATGTGCCAGTTAATACTATTTCATAAAAATATTAGGACCATACCAGTCTAGGTCAACCATTTGGTTTCCATTCATTTTTGTATTGTAGAAAAATCTTTTTGTGGATTCTGAGAGGCATGGGAAACTCAAAATTTTGAAATTTACAGCTCAATAGATTTTAATTATGGACAAATCAAACATGCGAGTCAGATCTATTAATCCCATACCGGATCGGTCGAGGCCCGGGTTAACAACGACCGCCATCGGTGCTGTTCACCTACAGGGTGCCGGTGAAATTGGACTACTGTTGGTAGAAGAAGGAGAGGAGGAAGGTGTGTTCGTAGGAAGAGAGAGAAGAGGAATGCCAAGAGGCTAGGACTGAGAGTAGGGACTTTGAATGTTGGAACCATGACAGGAAAGGGTAGAGAGTTAGTTGACATGATGCAGAGGAGGAAGGTAGACATACTGTGTGTCCAGGAGACCAGGTGGAAAGGTAGCAAGGCTAGAAGTTTGGGAGCAGGGTTCAAGTTGTTCTACCATGGTGTAGATAGGAAGAGAAACGGGTAGGAGTTATCTTGAAGGAGGAGCTTGTTAGGAATGTCCTGGAGGTAAAAAGAGTGTCGGATAGAGTGATGAGTCTGAAGCTAGAAATCGAAGGTGTAATGTTCAATGTGGTTAGCGGGTATGCTCCACAGGTAGGCTGTGAGCTGGAGGAGAAGGAGAAATTCTGGTCGGACCTTGATGAAGCCATACAGAGCATCCCTAGAGATGAGAGAGTTGTCATTGGTGCAGACTTCAATGGACATGTTGGTGCAGGAAACAGAGGCGATGAGGAAGCGATGGGCAGATTCGGTATCCAGGAGAGGAACGCAGAAGGACAGATGGTGGTTGATTTTGCAAAAAGGATGGAAATGGCTGTAGTGAATACTTTCTTCCAGAAGAGGCAGGAGCACAGGGTGACGTATAAGAGTGGAGGTAGGAGCACACAGATAGACTACATCTTGTGTAGACGGTGTAATCTGAAGGAGATCAGTGACTGCAAAGTAGTGGTTGGTGAGAGTGTAGCCAGACAGCATAGAATGCTGGTGTGTAGGATGACCTTGGTGGTGAGGAAGACGAAGAGGACAAAGGCAGAGCAGAGGACGAAATGGTGGAAGCTAAAAAAGGAAGAGTGTTGCATGACTTTTAGGAAGGAGTTGAGGCAGGCTCTGGGAGGTCAGGAGGTGCTTCCAGATGACTGGAGAACTACAGCTAATGTGATCAGGGAGACAGGAAGGAGAGTACTTGGTGTGTCATCTGGAAGGAAAGTAGATAAAGAGACTTGGTGGTGGAATGAGGTGGTGCAGGAGTGTATACAGAAAAAGAGATTAGCTAAGAAGAAGTGGGACACTGAGAGGACTGAAGAGAGTAGACAGGAGTACAGGGAGATGCAGCGTAAGGTGAAAGTAGAGGTGGCAAAGGCAAAACAAGGGGCTTATGATGACTTGTATGTTAGGTTGGACAGAGGGAGGGAGAGACTGATCTATACAGATTGGCAAGGCAGAGAGACAGAGATGGGAAGGACGTGCAGCAGGTTAGGGTGATTAAGGATAGAGATGGAAATGTATTGACAGGTGCCAGCAGTGTGATGGGAAGATGGAAAGAGTACTTTGAAGAGTTGATGAATGAGGAAAATGAGAGAGAACGAAGAGTAGAAGATGTGGCTGTTGTGGATCAGGAAATAGCAAAGATTAGTAAAGATGAAGTGAGGAAGGCACTGAAGAGGATGAAGAGTGGAAAGGCACTTGGTCCTGATGATATACCTGTGGAGGTATGGAAGTGTCTAGGAGAGGCAGCAGTAGAGTTTCTGACTGGGTTGTTTAACAGGATCTTAGATAGTGAGAAGATGCCTGAGGAATGGAGGAGAAGTGTGCTGGTGCCCATTTTAAGAACAAGGAGATGTGCAGAACTGTGGCAACTACAGAGGAATAAAGCTGATGAGCCATACAATGAAGCTATGGGAAAGAGTAGTTGAAGCTAGACTAAGGGCAAAAGTGAGCATTTGTGAGCAGCAGTATGGCTTCATGCCCAAAAAGAGTACCACAGATGCAGTATTTGCTTTGAGGATGTTGATAGAGAAGTACAGGGAAGGTCAGAGGGAGCTGCATTGTGTCTTTGTAGATCTGGAGAAAGCGTGTGACAGGGTGCCCAGAGAGGAACTGTGGTACTGTATGAGGAAGTCTGGAGTGACAGAGAAGTATGTTAGAGTGGTGCAGGACATGTATGTGGACTGTAAGACAGTGGTTAGGTGTGCTGTAGGTGTGACAGAGGAGTTCAAGGTGGAGGTGGGACTGCATCAGGGATCAGCTCTAAGCCCCTTCTTGTTTGCTATGGTGATGGACAGACTGACAGACGAGGTTAGACAGGAATCTCCATGGACTATGATGGTTGCAGATGACATTGTGATATGTAGTGAGAGCAGGGAACAGGTGGAGGAGAAGCTTGAGAGGTGGAGATTTGCCCTGGAAAGGAGAGGAATGAAGGTTAGCCGCAGCAAGACAGAGTACATGTGTGAGGGAACGAGAGGGACCCAAGTGGAAGAGTGAGGTTACAGGGAGAAGAGATAAAGAAGGTGGAGGATTTTAAGTACTTAGGGTCAACAGTCCAGGGCAATGGAGAGTGTGGAAAAGAGGTGAAGCGTGCAGGCAGGCTGGAACGGGTGGAGAAAAGTGTCAGGTGTGATGTGTGATAGAAGAGTTTCAGCTAAAATGAAAGGAAAGGTGTACAAAACTGTGGTGAGACCAGCGAGCTGTTTTGGTCTAGAGACAGTGCCACTGAGGAAAAGACAGGAGGCAGAGCTGGAGGTAGCAGAGATGAAGATGTTGAGGTTCTCTGGTAGTGACCAGGATGGATAGGATCAGGAATGAGTACATCAGAGGGACAGCACATGTTAGAGGTTTAGGAGATAAAGTCAGAGAGGCCAGACTGAGATGGTTTGGACATGTCCTGAGAAGAGATAGTGATTATATTGGTAGAAGGATACTGAGTTTTGAACTGCCAGGCAGGAGGCCTAGAGGAAGACCAAAGAGGAGGTTTATGGATGTAGTGAAAGAGGACATGAAGGTAGTTGGTGTGAGTGAAGAGGACGCAGAAGACAGGGTTAGATGGAGGACACTGATTCGCTGTGGCGACCCCTAAAGGGAAAAGCCGAAAGAAAAAGAAGAAGAAGATTTTAATTATGGACCATTACAGATGAAACACTTACATTTAGATAATTTTTCATCATGAAACTTTCACAAAGTTTGTTCTAAGTGAAAAAGAAATGGGAGGTTTGTGCAAAACAGAAATGTCAATTAGAACTGGATAGAAATATAATATGTAAACTATTTGTAAAGCTCAGCTAAGAATTATACATATATTTGTTATATTCCTAAGTTTTATTGATACAGCTGTTGGAGTGCACATCTCTCTCTCTCACTCTCTCTCTATCCTCTGCACCACTACACACAGTGGGATTTGAGAGGATCTGTTCTGTTGATTTGGGTTATTGATACTCAAATACAAAGGTCTAATATACATTTTTAGTAATTACTTAATATTGTCAATATTATCAGATAACAATTATATCACATGTATCCCTCTGTGGAAGAAACATGATTCTAAACAAGTGTTTTTATTTAAAATATGTCTAAGAAAAGGAAAAGCCAATTTCTGTGAACATCTGCTTTTTTCACATTATTTTGTTAATGCAGTACAGAAAGTTCAGCAATTACTCTGGGGACTGTTTAGATTTGAGTTGGGAGGGAAATAAAAGACAACCCAGGTTGGAAATATTCGGTGTAGAGGTTGAAATTCAAACCAATATTTGTAGATTTTGTATGTGATAATATGGAACTGAATCTGTAGAAAAAATGAAACAATTGTGATGAAATTTCATGCAGCCTGTGAGTTGCTGTCAGCCCACTCATCTTTGCTTCTCCTGCTTGGATAGGCTGCAGTAGAAGGGGTGTCTTGTGAAAGTCATAGAGACTTCGAAAGAGTACTGCAGTGATTTAATTTAATTTTAGACAGAACAAAAAAGAAGCAGTAGAGTAAAAATGGGATCAGCAAGTGCTGAGATTCTAATTTCGCAGTTGTATCATTGTATTACATTCTTCAGCTGCGAGAGTGTCTGGAGCCAGAAGTCTATGAACTGTTCCATAAGAAGCTGACAGAGCAGGCTTTAATCAAAGACCCCAAGTTCCTCTGGTGCTGTCATGTGAGTACACTATGGACCACTCTTTTAATTCAATTTTCAGTTTAATCCAGTGCTGTATCATAACAGATGTCATCTCAGGGCACTTTTCATACAGAGCAGATCTAAACCACACTCTTTATAGTTACATTCACAGAGACCCAAAATTCCCCCATGAGCAAGAACTTGGGAACTCTTAGTCAACAAAAATTTTGGGGAACAAAATAAAGTACAATGGCTTAAAACTACTACTTCAATAACATAAGGGCTCTTTTTTCTTGGCAGCAAAACAAGCAGAGTTATTCTGGTGCACAGCACAGAGCCTAGAAAAAGGTGGGAGATCGATTCAAATGAGATAGCGCAGAGTTGTTGGTAATGTTTGTTATACTGTTTTAACTTTTAACTTAACATCCTCGAACCAATAGATGTGTTATAAGTCGCTTCAAAAATGAATGTTTTATGTGGTTTAAGGAGGAAAGTTGGTAACTTGATTTATACTGTAAAAGAATAAAAGTGAATCTTACAGTATCTGTTTTCTACAGGTGCTTTATACATAGGAAAAGTTTTTTCCTTCAGTCTGTTAAATCCCAGCAGCCATCTGAAGGCAGCAGGACACATATGTCGATAAACCTGCAGCCTATGATTGGAGAGGTACCGCGCCAGAGCACGGTGCCATCATAACGCAATCGCATACAAATGACACCAGGCCACTGGGCTATAACACACACACCTCTGCAAACATGAGACTGGTCAGTAATAGTAGCAGTAATACTAGTATTCTGATTTCCGGAGCTCAATAATCATGTGCACCATGACCTCCTTTCCAACTTTTTTTGCAGTTTGTGTAGTACTTGATGTGTTATTCTTGAAATGCAATACAGTACACACACTTCTGTATTTTACGATATGATGGGACAGTTTGAAACGTGAGATAGAGAAGAATTGAGACTGAATAGACATTAACATAGTCATATAAACTGCTGCAAAAAAATATTGTGTATTTCTGTTGTCATTGTACTTATTAAAGTTAACACAACATGATGCTGTGTGCTCTCATCGATCTCTCTGCACTATTCATACAACATAATTAACTTTAGAATTTCTTGGGTTATTGTTGTCATACTTCACTACGATTTACTCAGCTGTTTCAGCGCTGTGAGACTAGTGATATGATTGGCTGAGACAACATTTATCAACCATCATACCATCTGATTTTTAATTACCTTCAGTGAGCCCTTTTGCACTTTACACTGCTGCAAGCACCAAAATAGCAGCTGCCCTTGGAGATGCCCTCAAGTCTGTACGCCCTTCCACTTTGCACTTGTCGTTGCACTTACACACTTTTGTCTCACTCAATGTCATTCAATGTCATTCAATGTCATTCAATTTGTGTTCAATCAGTTTAGTTCACCTATTATTAACATTATGATATTTTATTTTAACATAAGAGTAGCTGCTTATTCACCTCCTCTTTATAATCTTTAAGCCAGTAATTTCCTAGGCTGGAAGATTTTTACTTTTACTTAAAATGATGATATTAAGTTCATTTTATATTCAGTTGTTTTTAAAATTGAATGTAGAAATATTACAGTCAAAGCCAGTGTACTCAGATGATAATACTTAATAATACTCTCTTCTCTTCAACTTTCCTTTGCTCTTTTCTCCTTCCCTCTTCTCAGTGTTCATATGGGTTTATCTATGATGGAGACCAGCTGAAGGTTACCTGTTTTCAGTGTCGCAACAGTTTCTGTGCTCAGTGTAAAAAGCCTGTACGTATTCCATCTTTCTCCGTTTTGTCTTGATTTCCCTTTCTTTTTGTTTTGTGCCTACTGGGTTTTGTCTCTCAGAAATCATATTTTTGCTACACCGGGAAGTTTTTTAGGTCCACTTAGCTAAAATAGCTAAGCCAAAGCTACAGCCACAGCTACAGCCACAGCTTGAGGATAATTTTTGAGGATAATTGAGGATAATTTTTTGAAACTCCTAAAAGACTATTTGAAATTTCAGTAACCTACCTGTGTATGTATCTTACAAACACAGCCAGAGTTCACGTAATCCTCAGATTAGTTCCATTGAATACATCACGTGTGTGTGCACTCAGCTCATTACTGAGTAAATTGTTTTCGGGACTTTGGACTTTCCATCAGGCCTGACATAACCCTGTATGCCCAACAGGCTGTATGCCTGACCTAATCTTCATAATGTTAATAACAAATGACCTAAGTCGGACTTGAGTGTTACATTTTGGTTTGTTTTACTTCTGTATCCTTGTGATATTTAAGATTAAAGCCATGCATTTGCATTTTTGCACATTCAGCACTACTGTCATCATAGGCAGCACTCTTCCTTACACTCTAAACACACACAACTTCTATAAAACTACTATGCCTTCTATAACCCTAACCTTAACCATCACAACTAAATACCTACCTAGCCTATAAAATCTTAAAGACATACCAGTTCATATGGTTCATATGGCAATCATTTTCATCAGATACTACAGGCTATGCTACAACTATAACAACATGACTCATAGTTCTATGTTTTCAGTCTCCTAACATCACCCCAACCTAATTCAAACCTTAACCCTTAAATCGAGTCATAACAATCAAAAAGCCCTTTGAAGCTGTGAGGACTGGAAAAATGTCCTTACAACCATGGTCTTAAAGTAAGTTTGTCCACACAACCCTAGAAAAACATGTACACACATACACACTCACAGGTTTCAACACAAAACTACAAATGACCGCTCTTAAGTTATCTGAATTAGTTATGAATAGTTTATTAGTACAGTCAAATGTTAAACATAGTGAGCCAGTTAACTAAAAAAAAAAAAAACAGATTTTAAACATAGTTCCCTTTAGTTGCCTTTAGTTGCCTTTAGTTACCTTTTAGTTACATTTTAGCCCGTTTAAAGCACTTATTTCATGAGAGGAAGGATAGGCGGTTACCAGTGGAAACCACACAATGTATATTTTTCTGTATCGCCTCTTTAGTGGGAATCTCAGCATGCAGGTCTGTCCTGTGAACAGTACCAGTCATGGAAGCGAGAGAATGATCCAGAGTATCAGAGGCAGGGTCTGGCTGGATACCTCAGAGACAATGGCATAAGTGAGTATGCAAACACACACACACACACACACACACACACACACACACACACACACACACACAGATTTATACAGTATTATTTTCTAGCAGCAGTTGTTGAATGTAATATCTTGTTCTCCCTTAGGTAGAGATGCACTAAAAATAGATTTTTGATCGTAAAACAAAACACTGTAAGTAGCTCAGTGGTAGGCAACAGGATCTCCTCCAGCCTACAATCATATTTAATTAAGTGTAATTACAATGGCTGATAAACTCGCAAGGCAGCAAACCATAACCACTGCAATTCCCCACACCAAACTTTATTCATCTCAGTTCTTTTCAACTCTGATATAACTTGAAATGAATTTGGATTATATTTAAATCATCTTAAAGCATTTTAAAAAAGAAGAGAGGAGAGAGATTAACTCTATGGCCATAAGTAAAAGCCATGGAGTTATTTCTGTCAAAATTTCTTATACTTGAATGGTATCATAATTTGGAGGGTGTATTGTGACATATTACTGTACATAATCTCCAATGAAGTAATTCACATTAAAAGAATGAACTACAATATGGGAATATTAATTCCTTGAGGCCAAACAATAGAGGTCAATTACAATTATGATTGTTATACATCTTAATTATTGTTTTTATTGCAAACAAGGCTCTTTGATAATCCTAATTATTGTCTGCGTCATACGGATCTTTTCAAGTTAAGTTACTGAGATTCAGCAGGGGAAGAAAATTTGTTCAACAGTGGATGGAACATTTTGAGGAACCCCTGAACCTGACCAACGTGTCCCCTGACGAGAATGCAGAGTTTATATAATATATATCTGGCAGAGGTCTCTGAGGTTGCTACGAAGCTCCTCAGTGGCAAGACACCAGCAGTGGATGAGATTTGCCCTGAAATCCAGAAGACATTTACTTTTGTAAGGCTACTTGAGGGGTCATGGAAGTTTGTCCATCCAATCTACATGTGTTTTGTGGACTTGGACAATGCCCACAACTGGGTCCCTTGGTGATCTTGCTGGGGGTACTGCGAGAACATGGGATTCCGGCGCAGTCACAATGAGCCATTCAGTCCCTGTATTGCCTGAGTGAGAGTTGTGTCCATGTTCCCAGCAGGAAGTCAAACGTGTTTTTGGTAGGTGTTGACCTCCACCAGGGTATTCCATTGAGACCAATCCTGTTTGTGATCTTCATGGAGATGATTTCAAGGCAGAGACAGGTGAAGGTCGGCTATTTGTAGATTATGTGGTACTGTTGGCTTCATGGGACAGAAACCTTCAGCACGAACTGGGGCAGTTTGCAGGTAAGTGTGAAGCAGTGAGGTCAGCACCTCCAAGTCTGAGGCCACGGTTTTCTGCCTGAAAATGGTAGATTGCTTCCTTTGGATTGGGACAGAGTTTCAGCCCCTAGTGAAGGAATATAAGCATCTTTGGGTTTTGTTCATGAGTGATGTTAGGATGGAACGAGAGATTGAAAGACCAATCAGTGCGGCATCAGCAGTAAAGCAGGGATCTTACCAAATAAACAAAGTCCTCATGGATTTGTGTTGTGCTGATGGACCATTCAGAATGCTGGGAAATGAAGCTGTATTGTTCTTAATGGCAGAGTGAGAGTATTCGGATCTGGGTGTGATAGAGGAGAGCTCTACGTGAGCAGGTGACATGGAGGATTTCTTGGCTTTCTCCCTTTGTCTCTCAGGTAGGAGACTTTTATAGAGTTTTATCTGACCAACCAAAGTTGCATGCTGGCTGATCACAGGAATTACAGTTCTGGGGGCACAGAGTTTTTTTCTAGTTTCTTTTTCTCTGTTTTTTAAGCTGAAATTGGCAGGGACTGTTGTGACTCTAAGGGGTCCAGTAAAGATACCTTTGCTGGTCCTGGTTGACTTTCTGCTCTAAAATTTGAATGGTCTTTCCCCCATGTCTCTGTGGTGAAAAAATACTGTATATTTTAGGCAGGTTCTGATTGACATTTAGGTTGAATGTAGCAGTTTTCTGCTAAACCTGCTCTGTATCAGTACAGTTCTAATTCTTAGCTGTAACCATCAATTTTGAAGGTGACTTAATTATGGGTTATTAGCATGTGCTTTTCTTTGAGATTTTATGTTATTCATTTTGTTCTAATACTGGACTGACACTGCCTCCCCCTTCTCTCCATTTTCCCTCTTCCTCCCTCTCAAATCCTTACTGTCCTCCTCTCCTCTCTCGTTCCAGCCTGTCCCAACTGCCGCTTTCAGTATGCACTGTCTAAAGGAGGCTGTATGCATTTCTGCTGCTCACAGTGTCGTTACCAGTTCTGCAGTGGCTGCAACAACCCTTTTCACACTGTAAGTCTGAAACACTGTAGTCCTCATTAGGGTGTGATAATGAAAAAATAGTATTAGAGACAGTCTTACTGCCTCACATTTTACTCTTCATTACTACTCAGCATACATTTTTGGCAGTATTAAATTTTTTCAATTCAATTTGATCAGATTTTTTTTCCTTTTAAAATAGAGCCCTGTCTCTGCTTCTTGAATTATGAATATTTATTGTTGACCACTGATGTTTTCTTACCCCAAATTAAATCTTTGTAAATTAGCCATGTATTCATGTACATATGCAAATTGTGCATGTCAGGCAGTTAGTGATTAGCATAAGCAAATGCCCAAGTCACCCAGTATATAATAGAATACTTTATTAATCCTAAAGGGAAATCCCTGTGTTGCAGCAGCCACTTCATGTGAATCAAATAAACAATGAGGTAGGTAAATAACAAACAAGTCAATTAAAGGCTAAATTCTAGACAAAAGAGAAGTAGATTAAATAAAGTATAAAGATAAAAAAAGAAGTATAAACAATAGATGGAGAAATTAGAGATTAAGGTATACCCATAGTTATACTGTATGCTGAATATCTGCTAAAAGGGTACATATCGCTCTGCTGCCTACTGACGTCCACTGGCTGCCAATGGCCACCCAAATTAAATTCAAGCCTCTAAGGCTTACCTATAGAGTGATGTCTGGGTCTGCACCCATCTATCAGTCATACAGACTTATGCTTACTCTGTGCTACTGCATTCCCCCAACGAACGGTGTCTGGCATTGCCATCCTGCACACAAGGCAATCACATTTCAGAAATGTTACCAGAGCAGAGGCATCCCTCTCTATCTTTACGAATCTCTTTACAACTCAGCTCTTCCGAGAGTGCCTCCTCTGACAGCCTAACATGCCTAACTAGCACTTACCCTGCACTTTTGGTTCACTTCTTTATCTGATCTCTTTGGGCTTTGTCTAATTTAACAGATTTAGTACTTAGCACTTACTTCAAGGTCTCCTATTGTACTGAAGCTATAGAGGTCATACGGTTATATAGGTTGTATATAGGTTATATATAGAGGTATTGTAGTATCTATTTTTTTACTTTAAATTGAATGTCTGAATTTCAGAACCTTAGGAAACAACAAATATATAACTGTCTAAATACTTCCTGCCTTGACTGTATGAGTTGTTGACTTTTCTCATATACCTTAGATGTCTGGTTTGGGAATGAGCCCATAAATGACTATGATCGCACAATTTGTACATTAAGACATTGTCTGAATGTTATCTTTATGTTTTTCATCCACCCAATATTCTTTTTTGTTTATGGTTTTTGTTATGTATTTGTAAGAAAGAAAGAAAAACCTGAAAAATACCAGCATATTGGTTAAAGAGAAAGAGAAAGGAAGAGACTGATCACATCCTAAAGTTAAATGCAATTTTTGGTAATCAGATCAGCATGTTGCAATATTGTGAAAACAGAATCTGAGAAAAGTAGAGGCAGACAGTCTGGTCAGTCACAGTCAGGTAACTTACCTCTGTGCTGCTGGTCAGACAGCAGAATGAAGTTGGTTGGTAATCACCAGCTGGATGATGGGCCATGAGATTACTGCTCGCCAGTAAAATCTACACCAACTGCACTTGCTTAGTTTAAATCCAGCAGTGTTTCTGTCCATATTTACAAGCTTTCAGCAGATCTTGGCGTGTTGCTGTTTAATGTATTGACCAGTGTAGGTGACTGGACCAGAAGTGCTGTTTTTTTTTCTTTCTCTTCTTGATCTGTAACTCATAATTGCTATTAATATAGAATTTTAATTTTTTACTGATAAGAATCATTACGGTCTTCTCCTGACTTCACATCAGACCTGTGCTGTAGATGAGTGCAGTGTATCTGGACTACATGCCCATCATCCCAGAGACTGCCTCTTCTATCTGAGAGACTGGGAACCATCTAGACTGCAGGCTTTACTTCAGGTAAACACACACACACACAGTTCAGACCCCAGTATAATGTAGGTGATTGCAATTCAGTTTGTGGTGTTCACAGCATTGAAAAATACTGTTTAAGGCATAGTGTCCCTGTCAGTCTGGATCATCTACAGAACTCATTGTGAAAGTTTCATTGAATATCGTTCAGATGAATTTCATTTTTGAGGTGGATTTGTTTTGCAATGTTTAATGATTCTAATATCGCTTAGGAAAATTCAAGTCATTATAATGAATCTCTCCCAATGGAAAAACTATGCAGGCCAACAAAAGACCAAGCAAAACAGAATTTTAGAAAACACATTTCACAGAACACAACAAAACAGAGAAAAAAATAACCTCTTTAGAAGATGCAACAACATTACAAAGTGTGTATGAGAAAAGGAATAGGATTTTTACTTCCAGTACCAGGGGCACACAAAGTAGCTCCCACAGCATATCTGTATAAAAATAAAGGTGCAGACAATTGGTCCACAAGCATCCTACTATACATCCAGGGCTAGTCAGCATGTCAGGGGGAGTTCACTTCTGTAAAGTATCATTAACCTATCTTGATTTAACTGTGAATTTAATTGTCCAGTCACAAACAAGAAGTGGTCTCCCTACCTTTTCTGTGTCATCAAATGTTGATTTCCAATTTTTTGGTTTGCACATCCAGGGCCATGTACAAAACTGTGTGAAACAGACTAATGTGAGTGACCATTTTTCTTTATTTCTTTCTGTCTAAAAGAATAATGAAGTGGCCTTCAACACTGAGCCCCCTCCTGGAACACAGACAGGTGGGCCAGGAATTCATGCACACTTCTATAGTTCTAAACTTGTACTGACTCTTTTCTCTTTTTTTAAGTAAAATAAACGCTTGTAATACATTATACTTTGAAAGCTTTAAAGTTATATGAGCCAAAAACATATTTTTCCCCAGGTTTCCATAATGCATACAGGACACTTTCCACTCACAACGTTTAGTACCCTGTATAAAACTAAAAGTCTAATACAACAATACAACAGCTCTGGAATAAAATCTCCCCTCAGGGAGGTTATAATCATGTTTGAATGATTTTAGAGAGGTGTTGACTCAACTTTATTGTCATTTTTAAGGTTATATTTTGTGCTGCTGTTGGCTTGTATTGTTTTAGTGACAATTGTTTCTGATATTTGTTCATCACATTTATTTCAATAAGGGCACACTAAATACTCTAAATATTCTTTTTTCAGGTCTGTGTGGAGTGATAGAGCAAAAGGATGAGGGAGGACAGCAGCCAGATTCAGCTTGTGGAGCTCAGACCCAACATGGACATGCTGGACTCTGCGAGTATGATGACTTTATTAACTATCAATATTCAGCTACACTAGTTCTTCACACCTTTGCGAGATCATTTTGGGTGGTCATGCTTCCTTCAGTCACACTCTTGTGGTTTAATTTGCATTTTGCTCATGATATCAGATTTCCAGGGACTACTCTTACCTGTGTTATTTGGCCCATGAAACTGCCTATATATTTTTACCTTGACCAAGGAGGTTCTGTTTTCACCCGTGTCAGTCTGTTTGTTTGTTTGTCAGCAGGATTACACTTAAAGTACTGAGCTGATTTCACCACACTTGGTGAAAGAATGGGGCTTCAAAAAGTATTCAGACCCCTTCAGTTTATTGTGCTGTAGATTTAATTGAAAATTGGTGAAACTGCCATATTTGCCCATTAATCTACATTCAATAACCCATTATATCAAAGTGGAAAACATGTTTTCAGAAATTTTTCCAAATATTATAAAAATCAAAAACTGAAACATCTTATTTAAAAAGTATTCAGACCCTTAATTCAGTTCTTTTTAGAAGCCTCTTTGGCATCCTCAAGTCTTCTTGGGTAAGTCTCCACAATCTTTCTACATCTGGATTTGGGCAGTTTATCTCTTTATTCTTCATGGCTGATCCTCTCAAACTTGGATGGGACACATATGTGAACTGTTATCTTCAGGTCTCCACAGATGTTCTATTGGGTTTAAGTCTGGGTCTAGCTACTCAGGCACCCTCAGAGACTTGTCCTGAATCCAGCATTGTCTTAGCTGTATATGAGGGTTAATTGTCATAATAAAAGATGAAACATCATCCTGCTCTCAGGTCACGTTGGCCTGAGACTCTTGAGCAGGTTTTCTTCGAGGTACTCGCTGTGTTTTGGCTACAGTCATCCTTCCCTGAGTTCTGACTAGCTTCCCTGTCCCTGCTGCTGAGAAGCCCCCCCCCAACATGGTGCTGGTTTTTGTCCTGAGATGCATTGTGAATTGTAGGACCTTATATACACAGCGGTGAGACTTTCTGAACTAAGTCTAGTTAATTCAGTTTTCCACAGGTGCAGCAAAGGGTCTGACTACTTTCGTATATGAGAGATTTCAGTTTTTGATTTTTACTGAAATTGCAAACATTTTCAAAGAACATGTTTACAGTTTGTCCTTATGGGTTATTGTGTCTAGATGGCAATGTTATCTATAAGTGTACAAAAACTGAGAGAGTCTGAATATTTTTCTCTGAACTGAATAACTGAGAAAACTGGCTTGCTAATACACGACCTGTTTAGATGGAGGACGAAAACAGGTAATATGGAATATGTTTAACATATCTGTGTCTGCATTTCCCCAAAACAAGGTTAGAGAACAGGCAGTGCTTCATGTGTGGTTTTATTAAATGGAATGAATCATAATACTGGATATTCCGGATGTTTTTACATTAATTTCACTGACTGCTCTGAGTGCTGGTGTCTGTCTCTAGCAATCTCCCTGTGTCTCCAAATGCCAGCAATGAAAAGTAATTACCATAAATTTACCAGTTAGCTAGTCACTAATAGATTCCATGTGAATAAAACTG
>CM029113.1:0-141471 GCA_016859345.1 Istiophorus platypterus | reverse complement strand
CGTGGGCAGGGAATTAACAATTCTGATCATGTTTTTCATGAAATAATTAGTATGTATTAGTCTTTCACATTAGAGTGAGTGACTTGAATTATAAAAGATTATTCGTCATCAGTGACTGTGGTACTAAAACTAAGTCTCCATACTCTGATTTGTTAGATTTCCTGTCAGATCACCTGTCAGATTTTGTCCAAGGGACTAAGAGCAGAGAGATTTTTGGGTTTGTTTGGTGGTCTGGTTCTGGTGAGAAGTGAGTCGAAGGGTAAACAGTAAAAGATATTGAACCCTCTATATTGTCCTGTTTGAGATCAGTCCTGTCCACAAACTTTGGTGTTCTTTAGGTTTGGGTCTGTTTTCTGTTGTCATGGTAGCATATACAGTATAATGCAATTTTAGACGGTTACTTCTTTGTACTCTGCGGAAACAGTCGGGGGGCTTTTTCAGGACAAATGAAGTGCTGTGCTGCTTGGTATAAAATAACGTGGTGATTGCTCTGCGTGTTTAGAGAGGTGCTCAAACACTTGTACGAAGTGAAGCTGCTGAATAACAGTAACAGCAGGATCTGTCCATGGTGCTGAAATCAGCCCAGCACCTCTGGACTTGAGGTTGCTTCACCGGAGGTTTTTTCTTCTTCCCCTGATTCACATGGCAGGCTTCTAACAGGCAGACTGAGATGCCATTTCTTTTTGTCCCTCATGGAGGATTATAAGGAGAGAAGTCTTTACTTTGTGCTGTAACGGAGCTGAAACGGTGTGACGAGAGACAGGCAGAGAGAGGGAGAGAGACAGGCAGAGAGAGGAGAGGATGATGTCATAGGTTTTAGTCTTTGCCATGGAAGAAGCAGATGGCTGCAGCCTTCCACCTTTTCCTCGTCTCCTGTCTCAGCCTCCATGCCCAACATCAGCCTCAGCATCAGGACTTCGACGGCTGATAGTGACAAACCGCAGGAGGAGAACCGTTCAGACAGGCTAAAGGAAGCAAGGCAGAGAAGCCCTCCTGGCGGATCATCAACTGGAGGACAGGTCCAGTGAAGACGTGAAATGGACCGAAATATCGGAGCAAGCGCGGGGCAGCGTCCAGTCCTCCTTTTCGTCTTAATTCTGTATTATGATCAGGCAGCAGCATAGAGGAGCTAGTCCTGCCCAGAAAGGCGGAGGAGGAGGAGAGACGCGCAGAGGGGTGTCGACGGAGAGAGGCAGGGGAGAACGGGAGGGGAGGAACGGAGGAGAAATAACAGAGTGATATTACAAGCTTCTCATAATGGCGGCTAAATCGGACGGGGTCCTGAAGATGAAGAAGAGCGACGTGGCCTTCACCCCCTTGCAGAACTCGGAGCACTCCGGCTCGGTGCAGGGGCTCCACCCGGGCGGTCAGCACGACTCTGCTTGCACCGGGGACGGGGACTTCGTCAACGGGGAGTCGCGGTGCTGCGGTGGGGGAGGCACCAGCTCGACGTGCCTTCGCCTGGGCAGGGAGCAGCAGAAATACACGGTGTGGGACTGCCTGTGGATCGTAGCCGCAGTGGCCGTGTACCTGGCCGACGTGGGCACCGACGTGTGGCTGTCGGTCGACTACTACCTCCGCCGCGACTACTGGTGGTTCGGTCTGACGCTCTTCTTCGTGGTTCTCGGCTCCTTCTCGGTGCAGCTCTTTAGCTTCAGATGGTTCGTTCACGACTTCAGCACCGAGGAAGGCGCAGAATCCGCCACCGATTTCTCCCACATGGATGGGAATAAGCTGCTGAGCGGGTCGGCCTCACACGGCGACGTTACCGCTCAACACCACCCGGCCACACCGCAGAGACAGGCGTCGACCGCCAGCAAGAACACCACGACCAACAGCACCGCCAGCACCGCGCTGGGCAGCGGGGGTAGGAAACGATCGGCCTACTATTCCTTCTGCGTCTGGTTCGGCCAGTCCGTCATCCATATCCTCCAGCTGGGCCAGATATGGAGGTAGGATGGAGGCCGAGATGGTGGCCTCGGGATGGGTAACAGTCATGGGCTGTGTGTGTGTGTGTGTGTGTGTGTGTGTGTGTGTTTTGTTTATATGTGTGGTTGTGTGTATGGAATAATTGAATGAATGAGCAGAAGGCTGCTCTAACAGCAGTTGGCACCATGGTGGCCTCTGAATGATGCCAGCTCATACAGCATAGCTACCAGCTGCCATCTTTAGCTTGCTACCCTTTATAGGGCCAACACATATGATACTGTGGGAGGCTTCAGGTCGGTTCTCTTCTATACTCTTACCCATGGTTGCTGAACTTTATTTTTCAGGATAAACAGGAATGATATTTGCCATCTTTTTTCGAGAAACACAGGGAGCTGGCCCCGTCTGTCAAGCTTTGTGCTCTGCTTATGCTGTTGATATTTTTCCTCTTGGTGCCACTGGACAAAACTTCCATGCTTTGACCAAACAGCTTCTGGATGGAGTTGTGAATTTGAATGACTTTTAATTCAAGAAAGGCAACACATGTGGACAGTTTGGCACCAGCTGGCCCACAGTAATTTATTAAATATCTGTAGAAACAAATGTCATTCAGCAGTTCATTGAGAATAAACTGACCTGTCCTGAAAGGCTCATGCTGCACAGTAACCAGTGGGAGAAGGAATATTCTCTTTCTTTACCTTAGAAAACATGAAAAATACAGAATTATTCATCAGCAACAAGGACCCTAGGTAATGAAAGTAAAAATCACTTTTTAAGAAAAGCTCCTATGAGTGTTGATTGTATAAGATATTATTAGATTGTATTTAGCAGTGTTTTACTGCTGTATCTGGGCAAGGTGGAGCTGATTTCCTCTATTGGTTGGTGAAATAATCTGTGACATTGCTTTTTATTTTATAAACTGATCTTATGTTCTGTATAGCCTATAAAAATTTTACTCTTCAAAGTAACTAAAAATTACATCTGACACATTGTTTCCATCTGAAATGTATATGAGTAGAAAAGGGCTGGAAGTAAGAAATAATTATTTTAATTATTAATCTGGAGATTATTTTCAAATGTAACCATTTTGCCCCGCAAATGTAAGATAATAGTGAAAGGGACATCACAAATTACATCTCATAATGCAGAGCCTAAGCTGCCATATTAAAATGTACCTTTTTGTCCAACCAACAGTCCAAAATCAATAAATCAGTACCCTCCTTGTTAAACTATGGGATTACTCACCTTTAAACAAGTTTATAAGGACTCAAATAATGAAATATTCACATTCGAGAAAACAATTTCACCACAAGGTCCATTTAGTAGCTGTGCTTGAGTTTTTGATTATATCACATGATCTTCATCAGAAGATTTGCCCAGCTGTCATGACATTGTCAGTGTTCACATTTGCATTTTATTTTAATACTTCTCCATTTTTGGCTTAAAATCTGAAGGGAATACTGACTTAAAAGTCCTTAAAATATACAGAAAAATGAAAATCACTACATCTACAACTGAGCAAACCTAATGGCAGCATGGTGAGATAAGGACTTAAGGAGAAAAAGTTAATTTAATTTTGTTGTCAGTTATATCATATAGATTGTGACAGTGAAAAAAGAGTTTAAATCGAGATCATATACTGGCAAAATATTTCCATATCTGATTTCCACTCAAATTGAAAGGTGCATACAGCAGTTGATGGCTAAATCCCCCAAGCCAGAGCACATGACCTCAGGGTCCTCCTTTGTAGCTATAGCCCTTGCTGCAGCCAAAGTATTACTGTCTGCTTGACCTGTCTCAGGCTACATATACTGTATATAGTAGTATACTGAGACTTATGTCTGCCCTGTGACATTTACAGTGTATTGGGACATTTATATTGTAGTGTGTGCTGGTGTACAGTACCTTAACTGTTCTCTGTCCTGTATTACACCTATTTTATGCTGGATAGCCTACAGCAGCCTTGTGACCCTAAACAGTAATAAGCAAGTGGAGATTTTAGATCATGCTTCTTTCAGAGTTCATAAGTTTAACATAAGTTGTCCATCAGAGGTGATACAGATTGTAAAATTTGGACAAAAACATGAGAATGGAACACTCATAATGTGAATTTTAGTATCTGTAATTTACTGTTCCTTTTTTCGAAACAGGTTACAGTGGATTATTTTTGACATTTATCTCAAACTGTTCCTTGACGCTGTCTACTGATGTTTGTTACTAACCTAAATTGCAAACCTACAATATTGATTCTTAAAAAAGAACTGACCAATGTAGAAAAGTGCTGAAACAATTAGTTATTTGGAAAATTGTTCTCTGATATTTTTTGATGATTGAGTAATTATTTAAGTTGTTTCAGACATGTTGCAGTTCATAAAATGTGAGGATTTGCTACTCCTCTCTGTTTTATATCATTGTTAACTAAGCCTCTTTGGGATTTGGACTGTTGGTTGACTTTTGTCTCTGAGTAAGATCTAATCACGCTGCATATCACTAATGTAAGATCTCAGCTTCTTTAATATCAGACAGAAAAACAGGAAATTCTCACATTATGAAGCTGAAACCAGAGAATAATTAGCATGTTTGCTCTATTAATGACTTTGAAAATGATAGTGTACACAAAACAAAGTTACCTCTGGTCATTATCAGTAAAATATTAATTAAGTACTTAAAAATCCTGTCCATTTAATATAATTTAAATTGTAATTGAGGCAAAGTCAAAGACAAATGAAGCCAAATCATTTTAAAAACAGAAATGACTAATGAACTTATAATGAATCAGAATCCCAAATTTGATTTGGTTACATCTGACCAAAGAATGTGCTTCCAACATTCATCAGGCTCCTTTTCATGTTCTTTGTTAAGTGTTTTCCTCTTGGACACTATTTGTAGGCATTAACTTCATGCGATGTCTTTCACACTGTCTGATCAGCCGCTGAAACACCAATTTCCAAAGATGATCCTTGTGTCAAGTCAGTATCTCTCAAAAATCAGGTCTACAATACTATAAGCTCTGCTTCAGCTTGTGTTCAGCCACCTACTGATGCTGTTATACCTCTCCATATTTGTGAAGTGTCACAATATGGTTTCTTACTTGTTTCTGGCAGTTTCATATCATGTGGAGCCATGTTGCATTATACACAACCCAGGCCCAAAGTGAGAAAGCTGTGGTGTTCACAGGTTCTTTAGTAACCTTGTCATGCAGTTAGCCTTAATCAGAAATCACAGCTGCACTCACCTTTGTTGCAGTGAGATTGTACTATGGGGCCTGTGTTTTTCAATTTAGTCCATGTAACTTGTTGTTTTAATAATACATAAGATCAAAAACCCTACACTTGAGTTTAAGAGGACTAGGCCAAAACCCAGTATAGGGCTGGACCTGTATGGGAAAAGTGCAAAATTGAGGACATAGTTGAAAACTGCTTTGGAAGTACTGTAAACAACTGCTTTAAATGGAAAGTAGCTAAAGCCTGCTTGGAAAGTGGCTAAATGTTGCTAGATAACATAATGTGCTAATTAGCATATTCATGATGTCAACATGTCATATTTTCATTTTGCCTAGTGTCAGGTTTTTGCCCTTTATCTGTTTCCTTCTCTTCTACTCTCTGATACCACATATACACTAATTTAATTCAGCTATAAAGATGTTCTCTTTCACATGTGTTTCTGATTTAATGCTGACTGAAATGTGCCCATTAAGACAACATATTCCCCAGCAGTCACTTCCTAGCCATTTCCAAGCTGCTGCTCTGCTGCTAAAATCCTGCTGCTAGAAGCTCATTTATGTCTATGTCAGCCGCTGTGCATTCAACTGAATGAGACCAGAGTGGGGTGTGACTGCGGAGGGAGAGTCAGACCTAGCACTCACAGGGCAATACTGGTGAGTCTCTTCCTTGGAAAGTAGCTAAGGTTTGTCACAAGATTTTTCACTGCATGTGAAGTAGCTAAAAGGGTCTGAAAAGTCCGTAAATCTACACTGCATGTAAACACCGCCTGATGATGTAATAGAAACTTTTTGCACCAGTTAAATTTAAAGGTGCACTCGCGAATCAGGAAACTCGGGAAACAACACCTGGCGGGCAGATTTTGAATTTTGAATTGTTTGAATTTTGAACCCAATAGCCACTAGTAAATTCTCCCTGGATCTGTGATAACCTCTAATAGTTGTCTAAAACTCAAATTAAAAAGTGAAAGTACATGCTAATTACCAAAATTTGTATCCATACTTTATCTTTTGATGGCTTTAAATCACCAGAACTGAGTGGAGTTGTGATCATTGATCATAATTGGCCACAATTTTGCATCTATACATATTTTGGACTTTTTATGCAATCACAATGCTTCAGAAATTCATTTTGCATTCTGTCTAATCGATTGGAGACAGATATCTCAAAATCTTTCAATGCTGTTTACAGAGATGTTCTGAGCAGTGATGCAGAGCCGGTTTACAGTCTGTGTGGTACTGTTTCTGAAAGACATATGTTTGAAGATGTAAGAAGTGTGACAGTTAAAGTACAGAACAGATTTTAAAGTTTATGCTTAGCGTATATATTTTTTCCTCTGTGTTTTGCATTCTACACTGCTGAAATACTTCATGTGATCCAGTGTGCTGAGACTGAAACACAAGGGATTTTTCCTCACACTTTATTCCTGGAATCTTGGCTTAGGGAGACACTGAGTCAGCAAAAATATTACAAAAAATTGGAAATATTATAAATTGGAAAGAAAGATAAGAGATCTCTTTGTCAAAGAGCCAGAGTGGCATAGAGATTGAGACAGAACTCCAGACTATACAACTATTTTTTTAGAGTGTGAAAGTTAAGATTTCAAATGGTTGCATTGATGCTAGTGCATGATGATCATTAGGATTTTTTGGTGCCCCAAGCTCAAGCTCAGTGCATCATGGGAAGTCTCCCGTTAGTCTAGGCCTATAGCATGTAGCATAGTGAGGGGACGGCTCGAGCTAATGCTGAGCCAGTTCTACCCATAAGCTGTATCAAAGAGGAAGGATTTAAGCCGACTCTTAATGTGGAGAGGGTGTCTGCCTCCTGGACCCAAACTGGAAGATGGTTCCACAGTAGAGGAGCCTGATAACTGAAGGCTCTGCTCCCATTCTGCTTGTGGAGAATCTAGGAACCACAATTAGGCCTGCATTCTGGGAGTGATGTGTTCTACTGGGGTAATAAGGTAGTATGAGCTCTCTCAGATAAAATGCCACCTGACCATTCAGGGCTTTGTATGTGTATATGTTCCCTTGATCTTTTGATGACAGCTCCATGATTTGACGCTGAATTGGCCGTATCTGAACGTTATTACTTTGGAAAACTGGATACCATAGTGGAACAAAATACAAAAAAACAGCATGATTTGGCAGTATCATCATTTAGTAAATTAAAGTAAGGCTGTATGGTGGCTGTGTCAGAATAAACTGGCATATAACCACTTGACCAGAGTAACTCATAACCACATTCAGCACAAATATGTGGACTTACTGTACAAGGAGCAGAGGTTGCTGGTGATAGCACTGCTAATATTAGCCACGGTAGGCAAATCAATATGAAATGCAGCGATTCCCTTTAATTACCTAGATTTTTGGTCAGTCTAATTTTTCCTGACACAGTTTCATAATGAACCAAAAAATGTTAAACTTTTCACAATACCAAAAGATCTCTAACATAATGTTTTGCGCCATTGCTTCACTGTAGAGCTTTGCAGAGTGCATTTATTTGCTCAGCCCCTTCTCTCTCTTTCACTAACACATGAATTCAGACCATGTGTCATAGTTGGACTTGTCACTGAAAGAAATACTGTCATTTGACCTTTAGGCCCACCTGGATTGCCCCCAGACAGTTGAGTAGTCTAAATTTAAATTTCCACCATTAGTGACATCTCAGTCCTCCATGCTGTAGCTTTCACAGTTGCTAAAATAAAAATGGAGCACATACTGGCCATACTGTCCATAGACTTTATGAAAAAGATATAAGGTTACTGGAACCAGGCCAGGAAAATATTAATTGAACTTTGCAGCAAGATCATGAAGAGCTAAGAGCAGAGTCTGTCCTTTTGTGAAGGGGCACTAGGGTATTCAGGATTTATGAGATCATTTCCATAATGAAATTACATTCATCACATTCAAACCTACAACAAAATATGAAACACAAGCTAAAATAGTAACGACACTGATGTTCTATTGAGATTGCTTACACCATCAATGTAAACTACCATCGTGCACAGATTATCTGTAATTACAAGGTTGTACCTTCAATTGGTTTGAGTCTTGATTTCCATCCTGTCTCCTTTCTTCTCCTGGACTCTTTCCTTGTCCTCTTCCATCACCTTCCTCTCTGTCCTTTTGCTCATTTACATCATCTTGCTCTCTTCCCTCTTGTCCATTTCCATCATTTATCTCTGTCTTCTTTTTCTTTCATCACCTTCCTCTCGGTCGTCTTGTTCACTTCTGTCATCTTCTTCTCTGTCCTCTTATCCATTTCTATCATCTTTGCTTTCATGTTCTCTCCTCTGAATTTCTCTCTCTTCCTGATCACATCTTGCTTCAGTTCTTCCATCTCTCCCTGCTCATTTTCATCACTACCTTGCTGGCTCCTATCCACTTCTTGGCAATTGTCTGCAGTACTATGATCTGCATGATTCTGAGACTAATGTAAAAATGGTTAAGTGCAGCTTCTGTCTTACAAAATAAGTGCCAAACAAAACAGTAGTATTTAGATACAGGCCAAATGTAATTTAATCCAATGGGCATTGGATTAACCACCCACCAAACCTAACTAGAGCATAGAGCTATGTGAAGCTATAATCGTAAGGCTACTTTTGTAAGCTATATAACATGTAACATGTAGCCTACATCTGGGAGGGCCATCCAGTCTCAAACTTTTGGTGGAACAGTAATGTGTTATAAGAAAAGGCATTTGCAATTGTAAATAACCATGTTTTTTTTCTTGAAAAAATACGTTTCCAATTAGATAGGCCTAACCATATAGCTTGGGTCTTATAATATCCCTAGTATACAGAGTGTGGTTTATTAAAGAGGGAATCCAAGATTTTAACAAATTGAAATCCTATTTTTCCAGTTCTCAGTTCTAAATAGCTGTCCAAGTAAAAGTTATAAAGCATGAAAATCAAACACCTATTTTTTCAAGCTTTTCAAGAGTGTATGAGTTCCGTGAGTACAGAAGTAATGCTGTCATGCCAGAAAATCTTGTATTTCATCTTGTATTTATCTTAATGTGTAACGTTACATGTTATAACAGATACTGATCCATTTGTATTTTCCTGGTGGAATGGTAAAACATTTTCATATCATAGCCCACTGTCTGTGAAGATTCTCAGTCATTCAGTTTATGATATTTCTAAGTAATATACAAAGACAACTGGACATGCTTAAAGTTGTGGAAGACATTTCACCTCTTATCCAAATGGCTTCTTCAGTCCAGAACAGAAGAAGCTTTTTGGATTAGAGGTAAAACCACGTCAAAGAATCTCAAGCAAGTCCATTGGCCTTCATATAGCAATTAAAAAATTGTAGGCCATTGCGTTTCTGCAATTGTGTTTTTTTTGTTGTTTTTTTTTTATCTGTCACTGTTGAAGTCTTCTGTATTTTGTTAATCTCGATAAGTCTTGGTGAGTCTCATCAGAATTCAAGTGTCAAACATCTCTTCACTTTTTATTTTAACGTCATGATGATTTTGAATAGGTAGGTCTGTGATCAAGGTCTGTTAACAATCAAGTGTTGCAGTTTTGTTGCTCACTTGTTTCATTGCGCCCTAGCTCACTCACTTGAATACAGGTTTTTTTCAGTCGGAGAACCCATTATTCCAATTTGCCATTTATTACTTATTTAATAAAACAGTAAAAGTGCTAAGTGTATTGCTCATTATTGGTTATTCCAATCAATTCAATCAAGTGATATCCCAGCCTGACCTTGATGACAACTATAACTGGCTTGAACTATAATGGCCGACGAGAAAAGAACCACAGAAGACCATGCCTGCTAATGTCCAGCCATTTTGAGGTTAGTTTGGATTATATCTTTCCCTTATTTGTTTGCAGTTAATAGCTTATTGCTTAATTATGCTGTTTTATAAGACATAAGCATAGGCAAAACTATTTTTTTTTTGGATAAAAGAACTCAGTACAGATAACAGTTTATTCTTTTTGTGTAAAGATATATGGACTTAGGAGGAAAGCAGGGGTGTGTGTGTGAAATTTTTTTTTTTTTTAATGTAAATGTACCTAGTTACTTTCAGCTGTATGCAGATAAATTTCAAAATTAGTTGCATGGTAGTTTAAAGCAGCTAAGGTTATGCATATAATTCACAGTTTCAGTATTACACATAAATGTTTTACAAGGTCTCTCACAATTAGAATCATTCAAATTCAAGTTACTTGCAACTGCATTTAACTTCTGTCTTTTGCCACTGCTGCTGCACTATTAACATCATCAACTGCGGTCTGTGACAATTCTTAGTAAAACATTCAATAGTATTTTCTCTAGTATGAACTTATTCTCAATTCAATAATAGTATGCCAATGAAAATTTGACGTTGTGCAGATATTGTTATAACATTTTTGGAAGGCAAAGCAAACCAAGGTTTAAGGGACATTTTTAGGATATTGCTTACCATTTTCCTACTTATAAATTCCTTGTTTAGGCAAAGCAAGCAAAAATTAAGAAGGCAGCTAGAGATGTGGTGTTAACCCTGGCATCCACTCCAGGTTCTCATGACACCGCAAACAAAGGGAGTCCACAATGTCCTACCCATTGTAAATTATACTTTCTATTAGCTGTTTGCTGTGTACACGCTCAGACACACTTTCTATATTGTTTTGCTTTGCACATTGCTGTTTTCATTTTTTCAGAATTTCAGGGCAAAGACTGGAATGAAGAGTTACGTTTATACTTAACCCAAAGAATAGCAAGTTTACTGGTAATGGAACTTTGAATGATAGGTCAGATTAAGTTCTTAGATCTTATACCCAATCGTGTGCACAATTTTATCAAATATTTGTCAGATATTTACAAAAGTGCTTCGCTCAGACCATAATTCAACTTGTCTAATGTTGGCAGTAATACAGATTTTAGATTTTTTTTTTTTCATCCGAAAGCTTTGTGTCACTTTTGCAGTGCATACAGACCCAAATATGTTAAGTTGAAAATGTGATGACAGTATAAAGACAGAGATGAGCACTCAAGAGCAGAGCTTGGAAACAGGCACAGGTTTCAATGTTTTTATTTGCCAGGGTTCAGCACATAGGGAAGCAGTCAGTTGCACGGGAACACAGATCTGACAGTGAATATACTAGACCTAGATCAGGAAAACCAGGGAAAGCTAAACACAAGGAAATACCACTGGTATGCTTGAACTGTCAGATTATGATGGTAAATATAGGTCCCACATCAATGATCCGGGGGGGGGGGGTCTTTAGGCAGGTACCAGTTGGCTCTCACTAACAGGTGTGATGTGGGCCACATGGAATTGCATTGAACCCTCCAGGACCTGGGAAGTCTGAGATGCACAGCCACAAGATTAATTAAATTAGACGCAAGAATTGGACCCACAAACTGGGGGGCCAACTTCCATTCTCAGGTAGACATCCAAATCTATTGCCTAGGCTGGTAAGAAGGAGCAGGGCTTGACAAAGTCCATGGAGATGTCTGACCAGGGATGATGAGGCACAGAAAGTGGGAGCAGGAGACCAGGAGGCGGGTGTCAATATGCCTTGCTCTGGGCAGACAGGACACTACCACACATGTCCCCACCTCCTCTTCCACTTATGGCCACCAGAAGTTTTATTTACGAGAAATAGAGTCAAACATGTCCCAGGATGGCAAGAGAAAAGGGAGGTGTGCACTCCGTGGAAGAATTGGGAATAGTGAGACACTGACAAACAACTGGTTTTGAGGGCATCCATCAGGTACTTAGTTAGAACTTGACCAACCCTTTCCTCAGGCCCCCATGACAGCCCCCACCACACAAGAGCGGGGCAAGATGTGGGAGGTCTAGATACAGAGTCAGGGTCAAACAATGAATGAATCCAGGTCCAAAGGGTGCTCAAGGTGAACTAACTGGGCTTTAAAGGAATCAGCCGTTGTGAGAGGGGGAATTCCAACCGCTGTCAGCTGCAAGAATGCAGTATTAAATGACATAGTCTTACCATATCATACCTGTTGGCTGCCCTGGCGAAGCCCCATGAGTAGCCTAGCTGCGTCCTAGCCAGGGCAGGGGTAGTATCATCAGAAATCTTGCTGAGATCCACTGAGAAGCAGATGGCAGTTTCTGGCCAACTCTGCTTTGGCCCAGGCTTCAGCTCAGTCGGATGAATAATTATATAAGCCACTTTGACTCACTCTGAGGGAAATGATGAAGCTTGCATTTCAAAGGATAACCCACACTGGACCAGGTAGAGACAACAATTGTCAAAGTCCCCTTAAAACCATTCAGCTCTTGAAACATGATTGACTAGGCTTACTTGAGTTGTTGAGGAAGCTAGAGCAGGAGCTTGTTGCAAGTTGACAACCAGGGGTGTACTGGAGGCAGGGAATTATTAAATTAATGAAGGAGTGTGTGGAGTGTGTGGAGTGTGTTTGGGCCCTCACCCAGGAAACCCCATCATCCCTGATGTCATCATCATCTTTTTCAGTGAAATTGAAATTGTATGATACAAGTTCAATTTAGACTGCT
The DNA here is from genome assembly GCA_016859345.1 of Istiophorus platypterus. Taxonomy (NCBI): domain Eukaryota; kingdom Metazoa; phylum Chordata; class Actinopteri; order Istiophoriformes; family Istiophoridae; genus Istiophorus; species Istiophorus platypterus. Next base: position 128,848 of record CM029113.1, on the reverse strand, counting down.
AAATTTGCACCATGTACTTTTTGTCTTTGCCAGCATCTGACATTCATGGTAAAATGGGTCGGTGTTAAAGTGACAGGATTTAATAAGTAACTGTTCATGTGTCACATATTGGTCATGTAAATCAGTTTGCTGTCAGTGGGAACCTTCAAACCACTGGTTATACCACTCTACAGTGGAATATACAGACTACAAGCAGTGTTTTCCGAAGGAAAGATTGAATTAAGCACATTGTTTTCAAATATGGATACCCTCTATTCATTCCTCATAGGTAGGTATGGATCCCCCATCTATGTATTATTTCTTTCAATTGATTCTCTCCCTCTGACTCTCTGTATATCTCTGTACAGAAACTCTTGGCTTGCATCATAGCAACAGTTCCAAAGAGAAATTCTTGCAGCTGAGCCTATGTCAAAATTGACCATTTTGCCCAAGAGATGGCTATACTAGTGTTCACAAAGGAGGTTCTTGCAAAGTCCACCCTGTATGGGAAGTCTGGGCAATTGGGCCCCAAGACACACAACAGTGTGCCTAAAGCGCAGGCCAAAACAAGTATTTAATTGTCTTGGGTCATATTTTATTCACTTAATAAAGCCTCTGTGATTTTTATAGCCGAAGGATCACATGGACATGGGAAACAAACCACCAGTAATTGTTAAATATATGTTTACACTGTGTACTGGTAGAATTACTGACATAACATATAGACACAGTTCCTCACTGCTAGTCATGATTTACTGCTGAAAAAATTGGTTGGTTCAATGCAGGATTTCCCAGATAATCTAATGTACTAAAAGCAGATAAAAGTGCAGTATGGATATGCTGTGTGACCTTATCTCTTGCTTATACTGTTAGCAGTTACTGCTCCTAAGAAGTTTCCACAGACAAGTGCCTCTGATGTGTGAGCAGCCATCAGACAAAAGTGTAATAATAAGTTGTTCAGCCAGAAAAGGGAAAGTAATGTGTGCTGTGTGTTTTTATATAAGGGGTGGGAGTGGCAGGGGGTGCAATAAACAGTATTTGTTGTTTTATTCTTCAGTGTTCCTTTAATGAGAAAAATTACCAGTTTTTCATACTGGAACCATGTGAAGTTTGATTTAAAAAAAAATTGTCTCCTCATTAGTGCCAAGAGTTTAACAGAGAATATTACTACTACGATCACAATCCAATGATACATTTCTTTTAAATTTGCAAGACACTCACAAGATATTTTAATGTACTTAAAACACAAACAAAGTATACTTAATTTCACAAATCAAACAATTATTTTAGCCATATATTACAAGTGTACATTTTTTCCACCTTTTACCTGGGCTCAACCAGTGGTGACTCCTGGCAACTAAAGGGTTCTGATGTTCTCAAAGACTCCTAGTGGGATGCAGAGGCATTCTTAAATCCTTAATTTTATCAAACTAAATAAAAATACAGTGATTACAATCTATCTTGGTTTTGAGACCAAGTCAAGGCACTGAAACAAGGGTACTGTCTGTAATCTGTTTGTTTGCCTTTTTTAAGCACTCACTGTTTCTGCTACTGTTCTAATGAGGAAAATAGTTATACATAGACCAGTATCTGTTTAATTTTGCAGATTTCCCAACCACCACTCCTTGTCATGTCACAGTATGATTTTAGAAAGTTTCCCATGACCTTCTGCTGTTACACAACATACCAGCTCAGAGTGCTGCAGCCTTTACAGCAGCAGTCTGCATGTTTGACCTGCATTGCTTGATTTCATTTTTCTATCTCTACAGACACACTAACACACAAATAAACCACATTGGTACTAACACATATTCAGAGGCAAGTATTTATACTATGTATATCCTTATCTCAGTTCTTTTGTGTCTGATCCATGTATGAAATGACATGTAAACACACACACTCGCTGCACACATGACTGTAAAGTGTTTTCCTACTGCTTTATATCTATTATTCAACACAGGACAGAGCAACAACACAGCAGCAACACTACGTACACACAGACCACACATTGAGTGCTATACATATCAACCACAAGTAAAGTGTATGGATGAGTTTATTTGTACTGTCCTTTCATAATCTTAAATCCATCACTCTCTCGGCTCTTACTGCTTCTCTTGTGAATAGAATGTAAATATCCCCTCCACCAGTGCCTGCCAATCCAACCAACCTTGTCAGCTACTATAGTGACACCTCTTAGTTCCCCCCCTGCCTTGATCAGCTAGCTCCCATCAAAACCAAAACTGTGTTATCATTACATTCAGCCCCAGGGCATTCCTCTGAACTTCATCAAATTAATTTCTGCAAGTGCCAATTAAAAGGAATGAAAAAGAAATCTGGTTTAACGATCCATCTCTACACCTACAAATATCGACATCAGCAATACAATGATGCTCTCAATCCACCTACTACTCACATCTCATACAGTGACTTAACTAATCCCAAGGTTCTCTTCACTACAACAAACTGCTCAAACACATGGATACCACCTCCCCCTTCACAGTCAACAAGTGCAGTTCCTTTCTCTCATTCTTCCCAAAGAAAATAGACAATATCCACAGCAGTCTCATCAACCCCCCCCCCCCCCACCACCACCCCAACCCTCTCAATTGATCACTCCCCTGTTAATTACTTAGCCCCTGTCTCAGCTTTCTCCAGTCTACCCTATTGAGCAAATTGGACCCCACCCCATCAGTTTCCCCACTATCCCCACACTCTGAGCTTGAGATTTATTCCCTACCCACTCAAATTGGCTGCCTCCACTCCCATCCTCAAAAAATCTTGATTCAATCCAGAAATTCTTGGCAATTTTGGAACCATCTCTAAGCTCCCCTTTCTGTCAAAAATACTGCAATTAGTCATTGCCTTACCAATCAAAGACCCGCATAATCTCCTACATTTTGTTTGAACCATTTCAATCTGGACTCGAAGCAAAGAAACAACTTTTCTCAAAGTCACCAATGAATGCAATCAGTTCTACATTACCACCGAATCTATCATCACCTGAACTCAATTCAACCTCACCAAATATTTTGCTGATATTAAATCATGAATGCACATCAAACTTCCTGAAAATTAACTTTGATAAACTGGACATAATAATCATTGCTCCCAAGTCCCTCACTAATGTCACACAAAATTTCTGCCTCAGCACTCATGCTACTCTTTCTCCCTCCCCACATGCCCAAAAACTTTTATATCTTTTATCTCTGTGAAGATTTTCAGGCATCCTGGTCTTGGTTTTTTTCAAGTGTTATATGTAAGCAACTGGACTTAGTTGAGGTTCTTGAAGACATTTCACCCCCCATCTGAAAGGCATGTTTACTTCTAACTGACTGGTGGGGTGTCCCAGGAAAATAACCTCTTGTAGGTTCGTTCACTCCTTGAGAGTCATTGAAGTCACATGACGTGTTGACCAACCTGGCCAACATGTGAGTTGTTAGGGTCATATGAGTCATCATGTGAATGGGTGTTAAGTTATCTGGGGAGGGATTTCAAGACTGTATTGTAAGTGGCTGATTAGTTGTGTCGTAGACCACCTCCTCTTTTTATTGATGGCCATTCCATTTTGACACAGATGGCTTCTTTCCCTCCTCTTTCAAACCATTGGTCTTGTCCTGCAGATATAGGTGGACTGCTGAGTCCTGACCTGAGGATTTGGCTCTACTGTGTTGTGCCATGTGCTAAATTGCTCTGCTTATGTCTGGGTGTTTTGAACTTAGGGTGGGCAGCCTTCTGCCTCAGAGTGATACTGGGCTTTTGGTAACCACACATTTCAAGTACTTTAAAAACATCTGGTTACCCACACTGGGCTCAAACTGGGCTATTTTCAAAACCATACAAGATGAAGTACAGACAGAGAGGAAAAATACATAAATTGAGCAAATGGTCACTCCTTACATTGTATCTGGAAAAACTCAGGAAGATTTTCAGCAAACACCACATCCCTCTGCACTTCAAGCCCAGTAACGCTCTGAGGCAAAAGCTTGTCCACCCTAAGGATAAAACACATGGAAATAAGTCAAGCAATTCAGTGTTTCAATTAAATTAAATTAAATTAAATTTTATTTATATTGCGCCATATCATAACAGAAATTATCTCAGGGCACTTTTTATAAAGAGCAGGACTAGACCAGACTCTCTATAGTTATTATTGACAGAGACCCAACATTTCCCCCATGAGTAGCACTTGGCAACAGTGGCAACGAAAAACTCCCTTTAACAGGTAGAAATGTTGAACAGATCCTGGCTCATGGTGGGAGGCCGTCTGCCTCGACCAGCTGGGTTGAGACTGAAAAGAGAGAGAGAGAGAGAGACGGGGGCAGGAGGGAGGAGAGAGAGCATAGCATAATAATGGGACTAATAGCTATATATACTACAGTTAACAGGGATGATAATATTCCTAATAGGTCTAAATGAAATGGTAAGAGTAGTAATCATAATAATTAGAGCAGTGGGTGTTGATCAGGCTCATGGAGCAGTAGGTGGACTGCAACCATGGATCCAGACTCAGGAGCATCAGAAAAAACCTGCAGAAAGCAACAGGAGGAAGAGGAGAGCGATGAGGAAGCATAAAATCACAGGAGAGAGAGTGAGGACAGTTAGTAACCACCATTTTTGAGGTGTTAATGCCTACAGGGAGAGAGGAGGTGTCGGAGGAAAGGGAAGCTCGGTGCATCATGGGAAGTTCCCAGCAGTCTAGGCCTATAGCAGCATAGTGAGGGGACGGCTCGAGCTAATGCTGAGCCAGTTCTAACCATAAGCTGTATCAAAAAGGAAGGATTTAAGCCGACTCTTAATGTGGAGAGGGCGTCTGCCTCCTGGACCCACACTGGAAGATGGTTCCACAGCAGAGGAGCCTGATAACTTAAAGCTCTGCCCCTATTCTGCTTGTAGAGACTCTAGGAACCACTAGTAGGCCTGTATTCTGGGAGCAAAGTGTTCTACTGGGATAATAAGGTACTATGAGCAAGGATATGACGGTACCTGGCCATTAAGGGCTTTTGTAGGTGAGGAGGAGGATTTTAAATTGTATTCTGGATTTCACAGGGAGCCAATGCAGAGAAGCTAACACAGGAGAGATATGATCTCTCTTTCTGGCTCTTGTCAATACCCATGCTGCAGCATTCTGAATTAGCTGGATTTCTAGCGGTGGTGCTAGAGGCCAGAGCAATGCTATCCAGAGTAAGTATATCATATGATAATATGTTTCTGAGGTGTTGCAGGCCAAGCACAATAGCTTCAGTTTTATCTGAGTTCAATAGTAGGAGGTTCCTGGTCATCCTGATCTTTTATCCTTAAGACATGCTTGAAGTCCAGCTAACAGATTGGTTTCATTGGGCTTCATCAATAAGTACAATTGGGTGTCATCTGCATAACAATGGAAGTTTATGGAGTGTTTCCTGATATTACCTAAGGGAAGCATAGATATGGTGAATATATGGTGAACTCCCTGACTAACTTTTGAGTAAATGGAGGATTCATCGTTAATATGCACAAATTGAAATCGATCTGATAAGAAGGACTTAAACCAGCTAAGAGCAAGTCCTTTGATGACAATGAAATGCTCCAGTCTCTGTAATAGGATTTGATGGTCAATAGTGTCAAATGTGGAACTAAGCTCTAACAGAATAAGTACAGAGACAAGTCCTTTATTCAATGTGGTTAGTAGATCACTCATAACCTTTACCAGTTCTGTCTCAGTGCTATGATGCCTCTAAATCCTGACTGAAAATCCTCAAATAAACTATAATTATGTAAAAGTCACACAACTGGTTGGCGACAGCTTTCTCAAGGATCTTAGAGAGAAAGGGAAGGTTGGATATTGGTCTATAGTTGGTTAAAACATCTGGATCGATAGTAGACATTTTAAGAAGAGGTTTAATTACAGCTGTTTTAAAGGACTGCAGTACATAGCCTGATAACAGGGACAGATTGATTATGTCTAATAGAGAAGTGCTAACTAAGACTAGAACTTCCTTAAGCAGCCTGGTTGGGATGAGGTCTGAGAGACAGGTTGATGGTTTAGATGAAGAGATCACTGAAGTTGGTTGCTGAAGGACAATAGAAGAGAAGATGTCCAGGTATTTCTTGAGTTTTACAGCTGTTTCTAATGTGTCTGTGATTGAGGAAAAAATGAGTGCTGGTTGAGGGCAGGAGGAGGTGAATTTTGTCTCTACTAGTTAGAATTTTATCATTTTTATGGTAATAAAGAAGCTCATGAAATCGTCGCTACTGAGAACTATGGGAATACAGGGATCAATCAAGCTATGACTCAGTCAGGGTTGAAAAGAAACTTAGGGTTATTTTTATTTTCCTCTATTAAAGATGAGTAATAGGCTGCTCTGGCATCGCTGAGGGCCTTCTTGTATGTTTTAGGACAGTCGTGTTCGGCTAAGCATGATTCTTACAGTTTAGTTGAGCGCCATAAACTTTAACCTCATTTGTTTTATTATCTTCTTTTTTAGAGGGGTAATAGGGTTGAGAGTTGTTCTCATTGAGCCTGAAGCGCTATCAACAAGCTGATCAACTTGGGAGGGGCTAAGTTTAGCATACGAGTTCTCTGTTATATTGTGATATGGCAGAGAATTTAGCACTGATGGAATCACTTCTTTAAATTCAGCTACAGCACTATCAGATAGACATCTAGTAATGACATTTTTGCCTAATGGTGAGTAATCCAGTTACAAAACTTCAAAAGTTATTAAACAAGATGATTTAGTGTTCAGTTTCTATGCCATAGGTCAGAACAAGGTCAAGGGTTTGGTTAAAACAATTAGTGGGTTTATTTACCCTTTGGCCAAAGCCAGCAGATGTAACAAATAGAACATACTTTAAAGTTTTCCAGGTCAGGTGTGTAAGACTAAGAATGAGGCTTTCAAATGAGTCATGGCTGATTTTAGGTTTAGGGCTGATTAACAGGCTTGAGTTGAAAATGGCTGTAACTCCGCATCCTCGACCACTGTCTCTGTACACGTTGTCGCTGGTCCATTTTGACAGGGGCTCAGAGAAAAGTAAAGAGTCTGACATCATCTTTGCGTATGTATACCCTATTTCCACATAAATTTCTGTAACCTCTGATTGGCGCAACCGGCTGTCGTTACCTCCAGTGAGAATAACAATCTTGCTATATTTACACTTATCCTTAGCCAACAGTGATTATATGATTCAAATATGATTCAACTTCACCCGCTCTGGCCCCAGGAAGACATTTAACTATGGTTGCTGGTGTTGCTAACTTCACATTTCTTAAAATTGACCTCCCATAACCAGAGTTTGTTTCTCAGCGGCTGTGTCGTTGAGGGGGAGAATCTGTTTGAAACATGGACTGGTTGGTGGTGAACCACCGGCTTTTGTCTTGGGCTACGCTTCTTCTTAGGGACCGTCACCAGCTGCCCTGACTTCCCGAGAGCTGCTGGGGAGAGTAGCAGCTACACTAGGAAGGCTGGCACCGGCTAGCAGGGTGGCAATTTAGCTGCTGTAGAGGAGAGAGTAGCTAAATTAACTGGGTAGAAGCAGAGCAGCAGTAAAAACTTCTGGCTGCATGAACGCCGGCAGCAGGAAGTGACACAGTATGCTTACGTCAGTACATCAGCACGAGACAGAAGTTTCATCGGGAATTGGAATTATGATGACAATCATTTCTGGTAAAAAGAAAACTAATAAACATACAATTGTTTAAAAGTAACAGAATGGTGCTTACTGCAGCCACTGTCCCCTTGTGTTATCCAGACTGCACACATTAATTACATCAGACAAGTGACACTTAACATAATGATGCAGCAAACTGCCTATGAATTACCATGTCAGCATACTGGAAGGAATCTAATCTTATAAAGTAATTTGCTTCTGTAGTTGAAGGAACTGCTCAGTAACTAAAGTATTTGCAGCTACTGTGAGCACTGTAAAGTGTCTATGTTTCACAGAGTGTCGAGTATTTTCACATAAAAAGTGTTTACTTGTCGGATAAATATGATCATATTTATGCTTTAATACGTTTTTCAAAGACTTTGTTTACATTTTTAAATTTTATCTATATGTAAGAGAGTGACTTAGTCTGTTTCAAATATTCTTATAATTTCATGGTAAAATCTATGTAATTTATATTTTCAAAAATAATTAAATTAATCAAATTCGTTACATAGAACATTTAACATTTAATGAGTGTAACTTGTTTTGTGACAAACCAAAAGATTGTAAATACAGTGTTTTAAGACTATATGACCATAACAGGAGAGACCTAGTGTTGTTGACAGTATTTATATTCATGCTGGAACTGCAGGACCTGCATGAGCGTCAATTATAATAGAGTGACAGTAACACTGAGGGTATCCGTGGATCAGAATGCTCATATTAACCTGGGCCTCACTGCCCAGCAGGCCTGTCATGTTGTAGATTATGGTCTAAGCAGGTTAGATGCTATGTGCTACTCCAAGTTAAACATCATTGTTAAGCAAAGGAATTCCTCCAGTTTGACCATTTCTTTTTCACACATGTATTGTTACCATCTTTGCATGTCTGTCTAATAAATTTACAAAACAATACAGCAGCAACCTGCACATAACAGGGAGGGTCGTGAAGCAGATCTGTGGAGCATACCTATAACAACAAAACAGTAGCTGCAGCACTGACCTCCACAATGAGCAACATGAATAAACCGGTTATGTATGGAGTCAGATATGATGTAACTGGAACAGAAGCTGAATTAGACTTGTTTTGAATAAAGGTTTATTGTTATCAGTTTTTCCTGTGTTATTTATTGTTTAAGATGCTGTTGTGAAATGGAGGATCGTAGATATCCAACAGTCCATTGAAAAAAGTTTGATTGGTATTATTACTCTCATCATGGCATCGCAGCTGATAATAAAAACTGACTGGCCTGACTAATTGTTACAGGCTCAGTTTCAGACCATCAGATTTAAGATCTGGAAAACCTCACCTGAGAACTGACATCTCATGACAGATATAGAGAATGTCTGAAAAGCAAAAAATATATCCAACAATGACTGGCCATGTGGTTGGCATACTGTAGAAAGTATATGTAGCACAGGACCCAAAACTGTCTTGAGTATTTTGCACTCTTATGTTGATATTAGAGTATTATATTGCTGTTTTTGTGAGGACCAATTTAATTTTAACTTGTAGTGAGGACATTTCTGCATTGTGTTTGGATGGTCCTCACTACTTCAAAGCATAGTTTTAAGGTTAACCTTGGTTTAAAGGTTAAGGTTACAATAAGCTTATGGTTAGGGAAAGACCATGTTTAATTCCAATGACGGCCCTCACAAGTTTAGGAAAAAAAAAATATGTGTGTGTCAATGACTGTATATAAAGATGGATGATATAACATCTCTCCAAAAGCGAAGCAAAAACATCTCCATTGCCCTGTGATGGCTGGTTGAAGTAGAGTTTGTAACCCAAACCCCTTGATGTTAGAAGATGGGATATGGGCCCAACTAAAAAAAATACAGTACACAAAAACATTTTTTGTTAAGTTGGTTTCTGTCACACTGACGTGTTTAAGTGTTTATTTTTTCACATTTGGTTTTAATTATTAAAAGGGGTTGTGGTATTATGATGTACAGCTGAGTGCTCGCATTTGATTTGGGTGGGTGTATAAGGCCGGACTTCAATATTGTGGTTTGACCTGCCAATCACTACTGCACAGACTCTGGCTCAAAATGACGTCACCAATGCAAGATGGCAGCAGCTATTTTGGCTTCATTTTTGTACAATGAGAGATATAGTGTGTGTGCATGTGTGAATGTGTGAAACCAAACTAAACCAAACTTTTGTAACAATAGAAAACAGAATGTAAAATGCGATAAACGCACTATGGTAAAAGCAGCCTGTACCAGTGCCCCTCTGCCCTTATTTTTGGCTGATGTGCACCTCAAGAAAAGACACAATAATTGTTTTCAATGTCAGCTATATATTTATTAGCTGTATGGAAAGCTCCTGTTCAAGAAGAAATGTCACTATCTGCCTGAAACTACCTTACAATTTACTCATGGTTCTCATACATAGTAAGTGTAGATCTCCTCTACACTGCATTGTGGATATTTGTTTTTGAAGTCTTGTCTATTAAGATTTAGGGAAACTTTCATTAGTTGGATAGTTTGTAAAATCTTTTGACACACAGTATCCATGACACTGGAAAGTTTTTTACTGATTTTTTATCTTGTGTTAATAGATGTCATCAAGCTTTCAGAGAGGCAAGATGTTTTGTTTTGGTTTTTTTTTTTAATATAGTAATCTTCTTTCCAGACAGTTGGGTCAACTGGCTCCTTACAATGCACAGGAGCAGCAACTCTAAGCTCCTACTGGATGTCTAAGCTCCTTACGCTATCCATAAGGGTGAACCAAGCCAACTTATGGAGGAAACTCATCTCAGCTACTTGTATTTGGATCTCATTCTTTTGGTCAATACCCAAAGTTCATTACCCTAGGTGATGGTTGGAACATACAATAGATCAACTGGTAAATCAGCATCTTTGCCTTCCAGCCCCCAAATCACCTCAACAGTCCCATAAAACACACTACTGCTGACACTGCAACAAATCTCTCAGTGTCATGCTCCAATTTACCCTCACTTGTGAATAAGACCCAGAGAGACTAGATTCCTTCACTTGAGGCAGCAACAGTCTGCCTACCCAAAGGGACTAATGCACAACGACCTTAGACTTGCAGCTGCTGACTCTCATCCCAGCTGCTTAAACCTCAAACCAGTGCATGCTGTATGTCACAGTCTGATGAAGCCAAAATTCTAAGGTCACCAAATTGGACATATACCTGCACCTTAAGATCCTCTCCATGAAAATCACAAACAGGATCAGTAACATGATACAACCCTGATGGAGGCCAACAGCAACATCAACCAGGGATTGGCATGCTTAGGTCCCTGCTCTCCCCTGCCTCTGGTTTACATAGCACCCGACCCCGATTCCTATCCCCCCAGGGCGCTGGGCGCACAGGGTATCAACCAACTGCATATTAGTATTTTAATCCATTTAAAATATTGTAATAAAATCTGCTACATCTTATTCCTCTGAGCTGTACAGCTCCACTTTTGTCCAAAAACAAATAATCTAGCCACACCATCTTTAAGACCCAGTCCTGATGATACCAGCTGGTGCTGCCAAATATATGAGACCAGAACCTGACCCAAGTACTGAGTTTTCATTTTTGCTGTATTTCATCTGTTCCACCATTCCATCATTCCATTTTATCCCATATTTCTTGGCTCACCAGGCAAAAGGCTTCAGTGTAAAGTAATTCATACCAAGTGCTTGTCATATCATCTAAAAGTGTGTGCTTCAAGAGTGGAATTAAGATTGCCACAACCGCCACCAATACATTTTTTAACTTTGCAAAATTGACAATCCAACGATCACAGCCCCCTCATACAGTGACTGTTCAAGTCTTTGGAGGTGTTACACTTCTCTTTCATGCTTTCTTTTTAAACACGTTATGTGCACAGTATTCCAATTTGTACAATTTATTATGTTTAGACTACAAAGACACACAAAAGACAGAGTTGTTGGTGAGAGATCAGGGAGGCTTTTGGATGGAGCCAGGAGGAGGCTGTGATGACAGGCTTTTTACATATCTTCTAGTGTCAACATTCAGAACAGCTAGAAAAATTTTTGCCTTTGGAATTGGTTTTCAAGTCATATGAACTAGTTAATTTGAAGTATACTGCGACCTTAATGCAATTTATTGGCTGCACTTTTGAGAGTAGACAGTGACAGGTTAAGGGGAGAGAGTAAAATGAGGTATGATATAAAGTATAATATAAAGGCCGGTGGCTGCCGTGGAACCTGTGAAAATTGGGGTTCTTGGAAAGAACCCTAAACCTTTCAGCACCATGTTGCCCTGACCCATTTTTAAAGATTTAGGATTTCAGTATGAACCAATGGGCATTTGACTGTACGTCACAGACAGTGTAGCATGAGAAAATAATGAGATATGGACAAACATATTGGTTCTTTTGGTCTTTTGAATGGATTGAGCAATAAATCTGAAACACAGTAACTGTGAGGGTAAGAATTAACTTGTCTATAAAATATCTGAATCATTGAGAATTTTATGTCAGTTGTTAAAGTCATTCTAAACAACTCTTTGTAAAATATGAAATTGTAGCTCAGATGGTTCATCAGTGGAGCACTGTTACTTGTCCAGTAGCACATCTGCTTCTAGACCAGTTTCATGCTTGGTGCATGGACAAATTGTCCTTTGCTTTAAATTTCCTATCATGCAAAAAAATAATCAGGTCTGTAATCATCTAGGAACCATGAAAAATAAAATAATTGCATAATTAATTGCACATTATCTGAATAACCAGACTTATGTATATATGTTTGGTCTAACACTAGTATTGACAGGAAATAGGGACTGAGCATGAAGAGTAGAATTGCTATGGTAATACAGACAGTACTGATTGTGATATCCTCAATTGAAGGCAGAATATGAAACTGAATGACCTGACTTTTCAGTGGATGTGAGTGAACCAGTCAGAACTGGGGCACTTTCAGTTACAGTGTAAATGTAGCCTAATCTGTAGACTTAGAAAGACCTGAACCAACACACTCACACGCACACACCAAGTGAGAGATGTATCAGGTCCATCTGCCAATGAACAGGCAGTAGTTTTAATGCCCTCAGCCTAGATTTATTTATTTAATTTTCAAATTCTTGATTGATAATGGAACTTCATTTCACGGCCCATAAGCAAGCTGCTAAACAACTGCCATGCGTTGGTGATATATTGGTTATAGGGGAAGAGGGAGAAAGACAATGGATGAGGGAGATTGACAGAGAAAGAGATACAAAAATGGAGGCCACAGACAGACTAAAATGAAAAAAAAAAAATTCACTTCATTGAAGAAGCTCCTTCCTCAGATCTGGAGAGGTATAGTTGGAGTTGGATTGCAAGGAGCTGTAGTGTGTGTGCTGCCCAAACTATTGTTTCATGTTGCAGTCCAGCCTTTTCTGGTGAAACTCCATGGTGAAGCTGTTAGACTTTACAGCTGAGGGTATATGTTTCTGTCTCCACAAACAAAGTTGATATTTTCCTTACTTTGAAAACTATTTTACAAACTTTTATTAGTGACAAAAGTGTTTTGTGAGCATGAAACATATTCAAGCTATGCTGCATCTGCAGGTCAGGATTAACAAGATTGATGGGTATCCTGATTTTGTGCACATTCAGTTTGAAATCTGCTCTCACTCTTTTTTCCAGATGTTAACTTAAAATAGTTTAGGAAAGGTTATGTATACGGCCAAGGCAGCCGACTGATATGAAATAAAGATAAAATGTTACAACATATTTCTTTGGTTTCTAGCTTCTCAAGAACATCTAGAATCTAGAAGCACATTGGTTTAGGGTCTATTCAAAATATTTATCTGTTGGATTCCATAATTGAGGCTATTTCAGAAGGGCACTAATTCAAAAAAGATTAAGACGCTAAGGTGACCACCAAGTTTGTGTCTGTGTTAAGTTGAGAGAGTCCCACAAATCTAAATAAGAAACATGCATGGGCCTTTCCCTGCCATTTTCCAAGCTCTGTTCCGCACAATATAAAACAAGGAAAAATGACAATACCCTACGTGTTAATATAGGCGAACAATAGTCTGCCAATAATTAATAGTTTCTCTCCAATATTTCACATATGAAATTAATAAATATAGTTCACATTGATAATTGCTACAAAAGAGGAGGACATATTTCAGACATATTACAACTATGAGTTTTGACTGGACAGCTCATTGCAAACACCATTACACATAAGCATAACTTAACAGAAGCAAAGACAGGACCACACCGATAAATAAGTGTGCGGTTTGCACAACCTTAGCCTAACTGTTCTCAAACTGAAATTTCACTTGAGCACTTAAGCATACATTTAACATTTCACTGCCTGAGAATTAAACACAAGAAGTGGCTTACCTAGTGTAACAGAAGGTAGATCTTTTTCCAGATGGCAGCAATTATAGAGCAAGGAATTACAATTACTTATTAGTTCTGTATTATTATAAAAAGATAGAAAATGTTTAAACATGCATTTTTGGCTACAGCCACTAGGGGATTCAGTAAACTCTCTGAACCCCTGCCCCAACTATCTCCACTACCCACTACTCACCCCAATTTTGCAGCCCCAACACAGCAAAATCATTTTTTTTTCATTTGCCTTTGATAGCTGACAGTAGAGAGCTGACATAATTGGAGAGACATAGGAAATGACTTGCAAAAAAAAGGCCCTCAGCCAGTTGTGAGCCAGGGAAACTACAGTTAATGGGCTATCAAAATCTCTAGCTAACATGCTTCAAAAACATGACTGTATACTGATGGTACTTTGATGGAGCTTTCTGGAGTCTTCACAGCTCTCATTTTAAGTTTTCATGCAAAGGATTAAAACTACCTGATAAAAAAATCCCAGAACTGCTTGAAAACATCAACATTGTGCTGGAAGCAATAGTGGAGTGTTGGTAAATGAAAGAAGTATGTTGGCACCCACAAGTGTCCATGATAGCACACTGTGAACCTTACAAAAAGTGTACAAAATCCAGTAGCATTAAGGATAACTACAGGAGAAGACTTATTATACCTAAGCATACCTACAAAAAATGTGTGTCTGTCTTTTTGCTCTAGTGTGTGGGTCTATGGGCTGTAGCTGTTGTGGTGTTTTTATTGCTGTTACATGTGAAGTCTACCTTGTGATACTCTGTATGGTATTTGCTCTGAATTGTATAAGAAATATTAGGCATTAAGTGTTGATTTATATATATTTATAAATTCTGCACCCAACGTTTTGTCCATAGTCTTCTATGGCTTTTTTATATATTTTTTCTCATTTTGTTTGTTTGTTTACATTAATGCAAAATTTTTACGGTATGTTCTTTTCTTATCAAGTCTACCAAAGATCAGTGGGTGAAGGTGGTTGTATATTTAAAGGTGGTAGCCCATTTGACAGGCTGAAAGTCCCTGCCTTTAGAATAGTATTTCTTTTGGAAAAAGCAGATGGTGTGGTTCACATCCTGATCTGGCATGACATTGTTCTGCTAGTGGCTGAGAGGAATTACGGGCAAAATGGAGCAGTATAACAAAATCAAAGAGTGTCACCTTTAAATTAGGAAATTTTACTGAACTCATCTAACCCAGGATCTTTTTTGTCCTTCCTGGCCACTAAAACACCTGCGTCTGTATCTCCACCTTGCTGGTATGTACTTTAAAAACATACAAGTATTATTTGTATGTTAAGAATTAGTACATATTGTTAGTATATTAAAAAGCAGCATTAGCAGTGCAGACTAACTCTTGGATGTTGCTTTCCTCAGTTATTAAGAAAAGAAGGTGATAAAGTGTGCTTTGTGTGTGTTTCGCCTTCATATTACTTGATGTAGTGTTAAATGAAATGTTTTATCCTGTCTGATTGATATTGAAGCATGATATTTTTCCTCCATTTCCTCCAGGTATTTCCATACCATCTACCTAGGCGTTCGCAGCCGTCAGAGTGCTGAGACAGAGCGTTGGCGTTACTACTGGAGGATGGTCTATGAGTTTGCAGATGTTAGCATGCTACATCTGCTGGCCACCTTTCTGGAGAGTGCTCCACAACTGGTGCTGCAGCTGTGCATAATCATACAGACACACAAACTCCAGGCTGTGCAAGGTAACACACACGTTTTTATTGCTATACTTGTGACGTAATGTATACATGACAATCCTAAACCGCAGCTGTCATTTAGCATGACCATTATGCAGGGCTATAGTTGCAACTGCATTTTTAATTCTTCATCAGTGTTGATATCTCAATATTATTCATCATTAGGAAGATAATTATTGATAAGTCTGTAATGCTTATATTCAGACAGACATTAGAATAAGGGACGATATAAAGAGCATAAACATAATAACAAACAGAGGCAAACAGAGGAAGTAATAGTGCAGCCTCCACTGTAAATCAAACCAATGATAAAATCAAGCATGCAAAAGGAATTGAATAAGTAATGTTGCACTTTTAAATTTGTCTCCCACCTTTTTTTTTTATGCCTGCTGAAATGTATCACCGTCATACCCCCATTTATATATCTAGCATTGAATGTAAATGCCAAGGCCTACAATCAGAGGTTATTATCCAGGTTTCTAAATACATAAAGCATGTTAATAACAGGTGGGGGTTTTCAGCTTCCAGTGGTGCTAAATGTGCACATGTTATGAAAACTTCATGCTTGGACCCACTCACTTCTCCTAACACTTACAGGTTCACTGAAAAGAGCTCTGAACTAGGCCCAAAATCTCACTGCATTTATGGAAAATATCAGGAATGAAGGGCTGACCTTGTTCAACAATGTTGTAGGCTAACAGTTTCATCCTTCTTGCAGTGTTTGTGCTAAGATAGAGTAAACACAAGCTGCACTAGTCTATGTACTAGATACACAAAGATATTAATCATCTTATCTGACTACGGGAAGCAAATAAGTATATTTTCCAGAGCATCTCTGTAATGTTACCAAACCCCATGTGTTCTGTGTGTCTGTCTTTTGTAGGTATGACAGCAGCAGCCTCGCTTGTCTCTCTGGCTTGGGCCCTGGCCTCCTACCAGAAGGCCTTGCGAGAGTCTCGGGATGACAAGAAGCCAATCAGCTACCTGGCTGTCATCATCCAGTTCTGCTGGCACTTCTTCACCATTGCAGCGAGGGTCATCACCTTTGCCCTGTTTGCATCTGTGTTTCAACTCTACTTTGGCATCTTCATTGTCCTGCACTGGTGCATCATGACCTTCTGGATTGTCCACTGTGAGACAGACTTCTGCATCAGCAAATGGGAGGAGATTGTGTTTGACATGGTGGTGGGCATAATCTACATATTTTCCTGGTTTAACGTCAAGGAAGGAAGGACACGGTGAGCATTCGAGTGATGTAAACCTGAAGACAAATCCATTTAAGTGGCTTGATTAAGTGGCTGTCATTCGGCTGACAAAAGTTGGGCGCTTCGAAACAAACGGCCTATGATGAGCTGGGGTTTAAATTAGGTACAATAAACTGGAATGTATGTTTAACTTGTGAAAAGTTTAATACTGTTTGTATAGAAAGATCCATTGCAAATTAATGTTTAGTTTAACTCATAGTATGAAAGTAACCTTCTAGAGCTTTATCTTTATTAGTTAGGTTCATAAGTATTTGGACAGTGATACAACTTTTGTAATTTTGCCTCTGTGCACAACCACAACCGATTTGAAATGAATGAATCAAGATGCGATGGAAACGCAGACTTTCAGCTTTAATTTTTATACATAGTCTATTATTTTCAGAAGCTCAAAAGTAATTTTACAAACCAACATAATTATAAATAAAGGATTATTTTTAATACTTAGATGAAAATCTTTTGCAGTCAATGACTGCCTGAAGTCTGGAACCCATGGACATCGCTAAATGCTGAGTTTCCTCCTTTGAGATACTTTGTCAGGCTTTTACTGCAGCCACCCTCAGTTGCTGTTTTTTTTGGCCTCTCTACCCTCAGTTTTGTTTCATTAAGTGTTAAGAAAGCTCAGATGGATTGAGGGTACGTTACTGGCTTGGCCTTGAGAAGCTCTTGGGTTGTTCTTGCAGTATGTTTTGGGTCATCATCCATCTGTACTGTGAAGCACCATCAGTTTTGCAGCATTTGGCTGAATCTAAGTATAGAGCCCTATACATTTCAGAATTCATCCTGCTGCTTCTATCAGAAGTCACATCATCAATAAAGACTAGAGAGGCCGCTCCATTGGCAGCCATACATGCCCATGAGATAACACTGTATCCGCCATGTTTGAAAGCTGATGTATTGGCTTTGAATCATGAGCTGTTCCTTTCCTTCTCCAAATTCTTCTCTTCCCATAATTCTGGTACAAGTTAATCTTGGTTTCATTTATCCAAAGAATCTTGTTTCAGAAGCCTTTTTAAGGTGTTTTCTGGCAAAGTTTAATCTGGTCTTTCTGTTCTTGAGTGTTAACAGTGGTTTGCATCCTGTGAAAAAACCTCTGTATTTACATTCATGAAGGCATCTTTCACTTGTAGACTTTGACAATGATTCACCTTCCTCCTAAAGAGTTTTCTTGACTTGACTAGATGTTGTGAAGGGTTTTTCTTCACAAAGGAAAGAATTCTGTTTTCATCTACTTCAGTTTTCTTCTGTTGTCTTTCATGGTCTTCCAAACCCATTGGTGTTGCTGAGCTCTCCAGTGCATTGGTTCTTTTCAAGAATGTACCAGGTTCCTGATTTGGCCACACCTAAAGTTTCTGCTGTCTGTCTGACAGATTCGCCTTGTTTTTTTCAACCTAATGACGACCTCCTTTGCATTAACACATTTTTGGAACACATATTAAAAGTTCCAATGAACAGCCACCAAATGCAAAGTCAACACTTGGAATTCACTCTAGATGTTTTATCTGCTTCATTTCTCATGAAATAATGAGGGAACAGGCCACAACTGGCCATGAAACTGATTGACAGTCAATTGTCCAACTACATTTGAGCCTCTGAAAATGCAGTGCATGTGTAAAAATGGCTGTAATTCCTAAACAGTTATCGTAATTATACCTGAAAGCCTTAACTTCAGTCACATCTTGATGGTATTGTATCAAATCCACTTATGAACAGAGGTAAACAAAAAAACCTGAAAAAATATAAACCTCTAAAAAACATGATTAGTGCAGCTTTGGATACTCATATGCAGCTGCTACTAGAAGTTGAAATGTTCACTACAGCCCACAGTACAATATAGTGGAAAGGCTGAACAATACATTGACAATTTTGTATTTTTACAGCCTTGCTGCTAGAACTCTTGACCCTAGAATGGCAGTGTATTGGTATTGTGGCTTACCAAATGCAAAGAACTTTTTCCTTTAGGAATATGAAAGTGTTTAGTAAATTTCTTGTGAATGTAACCATTACTGACAAAAGTTGTTGGATCATAATAATCAGACAGATTTATCCTCTGTGGACTATCAACATCCACAGCAAATTTAATTAAAATCTCTCTAATATATTTTCTATAACTTGGGTACAACTTTGACATTTTCACCCAGTGTTATCACTGAGCAAAAGCTCATGTAGCAGACATGAAGACTTCTGTGTTGGAGGGATGAACCAGCTAACAAGTATAGCATTCCTTAGGGCCCATTATCAAAATACAATATAAGCACTTCCAAGCACACATTAATGTGTCCTACTAAAAATGGAGAAAACAGTTTCACGTTTTGCTAACTGATTTAGCTTCAGTCTATCAGATTCAGTTTCTTTTTATCACATCTCATGTCTTTGTGCAGGTGTCGGCTTTTCATCTATTACCTGGTGATCTTGGTGGAGAATGCTGCTCTCAGTGCGTTGTGGTATCTCTACCGGTCGCCTCACACCACTGATGCCTTTGCGGTGCCAGCACTCTGCGTCATCTTCAGCAGTTTCCTCACTGGAGTGGTTTTCATGCTTATGTACTATGCCTTTTTCCATCCCAACGGGCCACGCTTTGGACGTTCCCTGAGCAGTCAGGGACTCGACCTGGACCCCACTGCTCAGTTCTCCACACTACCATCAGAAGGTGCCACTAACTCACTGCGCTCCAACAGAGGTGCCACCACAACTCTGGAGCGTGACATGGGGAAATATTCTGAGCGGGATGGCTGCATGCCAGTGTTTCAGGTCCGACCCACAGTGCCATCCACTCCGTCATCTCGTGCTGCACGGCTCGAAGAGACCGTCATCAAGATTGACCTTTGTAGGAACCGCTACCCAGCTTGGGAGCGTCATGTCCTCGACCGCAGCATACGCAAGGCAATCCTGGCTATAGACTGCTCCCTGACTCCTCCACGGCTGCAGTACAAAGATGATGCTCTGGTCCAGGAGAGGCTGGAATATGAGACCACTTTATAGTTCCACGCTGCTCTCAGAACCCACACAGGGATGCAGCATCAGATATCACATTAATAGCAACTGGAACTGTGGCAATAAGAATTTGTTACTACCAACAATGTCACTTCTAATCTATCATTCCCTTTTTCCATTCTTCCGCAACAGCACCCATATCCAGGAGCACTTGGCTTTGTTGGTAATGATTGAAGGAGCAATTGGGCACAACTTCAGTTGATGTTGCTGGATGTATTTTGGTTCTTTTTAGGATTGCTGTTATTTTTACTTCCACTCATCAGGGAAATCCTGTGTGGTGCAAACTAAATGCATATCAACAGAATGCTTTGATATTCTGTTGAAACCCTGCAAGAGACTGATGCACTGTTTGGTTGAGTTTGGAAAAGTTAGCGATAAAATAAGCATATGTCCCTCTCCATTCAGATGAGTTCTAAGTCATCGGATATTCTTTTTTAACCTAAATGACACCTGAATTACACTGAAATTCCTCTAATGTAATGAGGAAAGGAAGTGAAATCATTAGTAGAAAACTGTCCTATGTGTCTTAATGTGTTGATGTCCTACTGTTTGGAAGTTCTGATTGTGTGATCCCATAGCAGCCATGACTGGATGGGTACCTCCATCAATATCTACATGATAATGCTCGTCACTCTTGTTCTCTTAGTGCCAAAAAGGTTCCTTGGAAATGTTCTCCAGCATCTGACAATGGGAATACCTTAGGGATGGCTGGATATTCCAAATGTTCTTCTTTGTCCTTGACATTTCATTCCTCTTGGATAATTCTGATCTACACCAGAAGAGGGTCATTCAGAAAGTGAACTACTTGAAGACAGTTGTAAAAGTAGCATCTTTACTTGTGTTTTGCTTGGATATAATCAACTAAACCTGGCTGGAAGGAGGAACAGGGAGTGAGAAAGATGATGAAAGTTTGATCCACACAATCTCATGGTTTTTCTCCTGCAAGGAAAGAAGTCAAACTCACAAAATGCCAAGAAAAAATCTTCCTGGCAGCTCAACTCAACTATTTCAAGTCAAGCCACATAAACTTGACTGTGCAGTGATCTTTGCTTTCCTGTGGAGGATAATGTGGAGGGGAGAGCAGAAGAAATGAGCAAAGTGCTTGGTAGCAGTGAAGAGGGGATGACAAGAGGAGATGATGCAGGTAGTGGAAATTAGTTAAGGATCGAGGAGAGAGAACACAGACAAGCAGCCATTTCAGCCATCTTAGCCAAACTAAATCAACCACCAGGGTGCACAGTACTCTGATACAACATGCAGCATTTTTTACTTTAGAGATGATTTAGAGGGTACTGAAGTCATTGTGATTCTGTGTTTACTGTGTTTAAGTGTGTATGTGTTGGCAATAGGTGATTTTGTGTGTGTGTGTGTGTGTGTGTGTGTGTGTGTGTGTGTGTGTGTGTGTGTGTGTATATGTGTGTGTTTGTGTCTGGTGGTTAAACAAGAGAAGCAGCTCAGGAGGATGTGTGGTTTAGAGCCTGAATCGGCCCTGTGCTATCATTAATCAGTGAAGGTACACCTTGACCTTTGAATTTAAGTCTTTCTGTTCTTTGACAAACATGTCATAATTTTGGAGAACTGTTCCTGTTTTGGTCCTCAGTTTTTAACACAACACAATTTAGCACGGTGGTGATAGTGTTCACTCACTTGAATGAGAAACACTAACATCGTCATTTTGGTTAACTGAAGTGAAGACATCCAGACAGTTTCATGGTCAATGCTATAGATGGTGGCCAGGAGACTGACAAGACTGACATGACACACTTTTCTCTCTCTGTCATGTTAGTCATATTTTTTTCCACTTTTATTGACAACTTGGTAAATTATGTGACAAATGGGGAGAAATTAGATGAAAACACTTAATTTGGATAAAAAGGTGGATGGAGTGCTACACAGATGGTAAATTCTAAAGAGAGAGCTGGAGGGGCGAGAACTATCATAGTTGGTGGACCTGATGAAGAAGATAATTGAAATTAAGCTTCTTTGTAATTCTCAGCACTGCACTAGTTTGATGCCATTTTCTTTTTATTATCTCTCCCCCACTTAGACACATGATGTCAATGTTCTATTTAAACTGTATATATTAAATATGTCACTGTCCTTAAAAATATTTTAAGGACAGTGACAGGCAGCAGCTGGATCACAATTAGAATCTCGAAACATTGTATGACACTGACTCCCACATGTCAACAACAACTGACCCGAACTTGAAAAGAACTGGGTTGAACTTGTCCTGATCAGTTGTCATGCCTAAATAATATTTATTGTCAGCTAAACAATTGTAATGTGTGTCCCTAGCATTACAACTATCTAAGAAAATTGCCTGCCATCCGGTCAGTTCGTTAGGTCTAAAGCTCTGCTAGTGACACCTTGAGACAAGGTCAACTCATGAGGTCATTAACAACATACTGTAAATTTAGCTCTTCTTAAACCCTACCAGTAGTGATGCTGAAAATATAAGGTTTGCCCTGATAATGACGTTGGAGGAAAGATCAGGACCTCAACATAAAGATTCATCCTGTTGAGACATTCAGAGTTTAATCAAAGTGTTGGACAGATGTAAAAGACTATCAATAACTGCCTTTCCAAGCCCCACTGATACTACCAGTAAAATTGTTACAGTGCCCCTTCAAGTATGTTGAATGCACATGCATGAAAAACAAACCCTTGATCATCTTCAGTGATCTGAATCAGCAGTGAGACTGCAGATAAAATGGAGAGCAATGCCATCCACAGTCCAAACCCAAAAAGCTTGACTTCAGGGAATGTTTGGACACCAGAGGTAATTATGTGTTCACAGAGATGAGCTCTCAGTTCACCAGGTATGACTATATCATCAAGGCAATGCCTCACGGATGGTTAACAGTCGTGTCTTTTAAAATTAAAAATGTCTGAGCAAAAGAAAGTTCCATGCTGTTGTGTTTGTGTTTTATTACATCACAAGTGCAATGTTTTTTTTGTAAGGATGTGATGAGGAGAGAAAAGCACAGAACAACTCAATAGGATAATCATGGTATGAGACTGTAAACCTTTTCATCCCGCTTAACCATACCGGCCCCAGGCGTACCAAGCTGTCCTGACCTCATGGTCTCTCATTCTCTGTACAAAGTATGAATTCTCTTACAGGTCGTTACAGTTGATGTCCAAGATATATTAATTATCTTTTTATTTTGGTTCCAAATATATAACACTGAACAGGCAATTTAAAATGATTCTTGTGTAGCCCACTATATAAAGACCACAGAGAGACCCAGTAGGATGTGTTCCCAGCTATAGCTATAGCCTTATTAAGAAATTGGCATATTTCATTAGTTGTGGTTCTCTCATTAAAAAGAAACTGACTTTTAGTTTGTATAACAATTAGATTTTGCTTATGGTGGCAAGTCAAAATTTTGGAACTGGGGTATCTTGAATGATTTGGACATAATTTTTTGCTTATGAGAAGGCTCGCTGTTTTCTGCCAGAGAAACACTTTAAAGGACCACACCACTGGTTTTGTATGTTTTAGCCAATTAAATGTGTCCCAATTGCTTTACAGCACAGCCAATCATTTTGCAAACCATGCTTTGTTTTTGAAATTTGAATGTACTTTTTCTACTGTTCCAAGAGGTTATTGTTTTCCTTCAACTGCAAGTCGATAATACCTTTTATATTAATTATTGTCAAAGTTGGATAATTATTGTTAGGTAATGCAGGGCAGACTCTGTATGTAAAATACATCAAAAAATCTAACAAGGTACAACCTGTGTCAGAAAATGGTTGCAAAACCATAATGTTCATATAGTGTGTAGTGAGAGTTAAAATGCCTACTTGGGAATTTAAGCTCTTTAAGCTTATTAAGGTTTTCATTGGTTTATAAATTGTCAGGTAATATTATCACAAGCTCCACTGTCTTTTATTTTAGTTTAGAATGTGGCTCATTAACTAGTTTGTATTTTGAATCATAAGTCACATAATTTACATACATAATTTTTCATTCTTATTTATTTCCCTTGTCGCCACCAGCCACCACACTAAAAGTGAAATCAATTGATTTTCCACATCCAAATGAACTGTTGGTTATCAAGTTGCTCCGTGGATTATGTAAACACCACAGATTTTTGTTTTGTTTTGTATTTTTTTATTTTGTTTTGTTTGTTTTGGTTTGGTTTGGTTTGTTTGTTTTCTTTTGTTTTGTTTTACTGTCTCAGTAGAAAAAAGCACAGGTTTCAAGATGGCACAATACTGTTAGATTTAGAGGAAGGCACACACTGTACAAGGCTGCATTTAAAAAGCACTGCAGTAGCTCATATTTAACTTGATTTTGGGGCATTGAGAGTGATTTATCAGTTTCTGCTTGATTTCTGCCTGTTCAGGAAATCATCATACCAAGTCCACACTTGAAATCTGTTCATTCTTATTTTGAATTAATTGATTAATTAATTTTGAAATGATATACTGTATATACTATATATGGCAGGAGGCCTAGCACTCCGTGACAGCTGAAAGTATCAGGGTCAGAGGTATCACAGTGGACAGACACTGGACTTTTCTTTAATAAAATGAATACAGCAAAAAGCAGATCTTTCCTCTACTATTATTGGCCTATCTCACCAGCAGAGGTCCTAAGTGGGTTTACCTGCTAACAATATAGTCTTTCAAAAATCACTTCAGGTCTGGCTGAAAGTTCATGGAATAGATGAACACAATGAAAGCACTGCCTTTATTTTTTTGAGTCAGACAAGAATTCCCCAGAGCTTTTTGTGTGCCAGACAGTTGCTAAAATGCAGCAGTTACTGGACAGAATCATCAAGGACTATGAGAAAATCTGAGGGCTGAAAGGCAGATGTCTTCTCTGTAGTCTACTCTGTGTAAATGCAGCCTTATATTATTTATATTTATATTATTTAAAGGCACATCGAGGCATTTCATGTTTATTTGCAGTGGCTCCCGAATCCAGTATAGATTTTGTTAACTCATCACAATCTTGTGAACATATACTGATATACTGTATATGATGTATACTGATATTTATTGAACATTAAGCTACCTCAGTTTGTTTCATGGACAGAATACCCTCCACCCTTTCATCTGCAATATATTTACTACTGTAACAAAGGCAAAGCCTTAGACCCATTCCCCTGTTTCTGTAATGAACTCAATTAGACTAAATTCCCAAAACTAAAAAAAATGGTAATCACACTACTCCAGGGCATAACACCGACATAGTGATAATGAAATTTGAATGAGAAATAGAATGCTCATTTTTAGATTTGCAGACAATGTACCAAACTAAAATTGCAAGTGCAGTTTCCATCTTATTAAATGGGCCTAAATTACTCATTTATTTTCTTTTTTTTTATCTCTAAATAAAAATTAAATTTCTCTCATTTTAATTCTTTATACATAATGTACATGCATGGCAACACTGCACATCCATGCATTTTTTAATGCATCTAGCTCTTGGATTAAATATGTAGTCAGTAAAGTAAATCTGAAATTCTTATTGAAAAGAACCATGACACCAAGAGGGGTTTGGTCTCACTGTTAAAAAATGAGGTGGCATCATAAAACAGGAAATCCTCCATTAATGTTTCAATGGTGCTCAAGTTCTCCAATATCTAACTGGTGGTGGTGGTGGGTATCCTGCTCACTGCATAAACAGACTCATCAACAGACTCCTTCCCTCACTCTGGTCATAACTCATATAAGCTGCTTTCTATGTTTTGTTTGCCTTAAAGAGAATATATTTCTATTTTTGTCTTTATTTTGACCTCATCACCCAGGACATTCTTTGAGGCTGTACTGAATGCACAGCTTGGTTTTCTGGCTAGCCGTGTTTTTGCGTGTGTGTGTGTGTGTGTGTGTGTGTGTGTGTGTGTGTGTGTGTGTTCTTATGCTATTCAATTGCATAATGTGTCAACAGCAGTTACTGTGCTTATACTAGGACTGAGGCATTTATCCTCATGCCTCCATCCTTCCAACCTCAACGCCTCTTAGACTAAGAGCTGTGTCTAGCTGAAGGAAACATGGTTTCCTGCTGATTTTTGTAAATTTAGGCAACAGTTGTGACATTACTATAAAGAAACAAGTAATGCAGAGGAACTTAACACTGAAAAAAGACTAAAACTATGTTCCCTGTTTTATCAGTTTCTGTAGGAAAAACCTTTTAGTTTCTCCTGTTCCTTAGGATCATTTTTGCTGCACTTTTGGACTAGCCTCCAAACTAAGCTGACTGTCCATGAATAGAACAATCACAGTAAAGGTTATTAACAAATTCACAAACCTCTCAACTGATTATTTTGTGGGCATTGTACTGAAATTCAGATATTATAGAGAGATACATTAGCAAAATTACAAAACACCACAGATATAAACCAAACATCAGGGATATAATAATACATTTATAATGTAATACTGTAACAGTCTTACATAGGGGCATGTTAAAGACATAAATTGGTGACATGATCCAGAAATGGCTATCTTAATAGCTGATGTAAGAGAGAAGCAGGGAAAAAACACGTGTTCCCACCATTAAGAGGTGCATGGAAGACTTGTGCCACATGCAACACAATTGCATGGTCCGAATTTTTCAGTGGTGGGAAACCAGTGAGGGATCATGTTCCTATGGCTCCATCTCTACTGGTCACAGGGGTTGCTGAGGGGAGATGGTTTGATCTAGGGGTATAGTATGAACCAAGACTGTCCTTTGCAGAAAGACGTTGATTAGAACCCATATCTTTACCATCAGCCAAAATCAGTTTATTCTGAATGAACACAGTCATTCACCAACCTTAGGTAAATACATCAGTTGTCTGATTTTAGGATTATCAGAATTATCAGAATTTTCCATGTGAATAATTTTTGTAATGGTCATATTTTAAAAGGTTTTGAAAAATGTCAAGTATATCATTTAAGGATGATGACCTGTTAGATGAGACCTTTGGCTGTCTACATCTTCCACAGGACAATTGTGAGAGCTAGCACTGACAAAAAAAAAAAAAAATGCTAACACCGCTCTGGTAACAAAGCCAGCATACAGCAGTTGTTTGCTGTGTTTCTATGCCCACTGTAGCTCTCAGAGTGAACTGGACATCTTGGCCATCAGATTGTCTCTGTTTATCAGCTGTAATGGGTGAAAGCTTTGCTATAGAGGTCTGGGCCTACAAGTCAAAAATAACGAAGAAGGCACTCTGTAACTCACAGTTCACTGTCTGTCTAACTAGAGAAAATGGCTGTTTTTACTTTGGATGGTCAGGACAAGAGCTGTACAGCAACCATGGTTCCAGATCTGATTATTCAGCCTTAGTACAAGCACAGTAACCAGCGAGTGAATAATGATAATATTCCAGTCACACTTGTATAATCATTCTGTACAGATGTCTGCTTAGAAAGTTGGTTGAATATGGAGTACCACAGATAGTGAATTGATCAACGTAAAAGCTTATATGTAAATAAATGTATGCAAAGTGTACATGTTAAAAAAAACATTCCTCTCTTTTTGAGTTCTGACTGTGAAGGGTGTCTTTAGAGGTGTGATGCCACTACAATGGCTTAAACAATGATGATATGCTACAGAGAAAAAAATGATTGATGTGTGTGTGGTGTAATAAAAAAAAAAAGATACAAATGTTTAAGACAAAAAATAGGTATTTTCAGTAAGTTGCATTATGTGATGAAAGTTCATTGGGGAAAAATTAAATTTTATTGTAAAATTACATCAAGAGTGATAAACATGATCAAAATGACATTTTTGTATATATGGGATTTTTGTAAATTTTTATTTGAATCAAAGACAACACAAACTACCAAAATTAATTTAATAAAGTACACTGTGGTCATTTTTCAGGCCTCAATTGTGTTTATTTGTTCTTTAATTTACTCAGTGAGTTAGGGTAATGATGATGACAAAGAAATTCGTTGAAAAAAAACAATAATATTGTTATTGTTTTTAAATTTATTAATAACATTACTATTTATTTGTTAATTTAATTTCTGATGATTGAAACATCAGGATCATAGTGTAGTGTCAAAGTCAAATTTTGTTGAATGACTTGATTTTGTTGAGAATAATAAAGTCATGCAAAAACCTTCCTAAATGTTAAGACTGATGGCCTGTATCACAATGTGAGGTTGTTGGATTAGCCAGCTGTCCTTGGGTTTAACTCAGGCTCTCAAATTATACAAATCTGGCTCCGTTTTCTCTGAGGCAGATCATTGTGGTAACCTAAGATGCACAACTAGCCTGCTAACCTGAGTGAGTTACAATCAGAGGATCTGTGCAGATATGTACAAAGCAGCCAAAGGTAAAATTTGGTCATAAGTGCATCAACATTCAAATTTCATCATTTTTTTTTTCTAATGATATAAATAATTGCAGTATCAAAACTTGAGGTATTTCTCTTCCTTATTTCACATCTCATTCATTATTTAAGAGTGCTTCAGAGTCAGCCACTTAAGAATTAAGAAAAGCTGCATAACTTTCACAGAGGACCCACACCCTGTAACAAAGAAATGTTTAGAAATGCATTATTGATGACAAATTGATAAAAAAAAGAAAGTACAAACTCTGTCACAGTATTGTTATTTATGAATAGTCTATCAATTTTTACATTTGCTAGGCTATGATATACAAAATTTGAGAGAGGCTGAGAAGGCAACAATAAATATACCACAGCAAAACTCCCTCCATATGCATACGCAAATTTAATGCCAACAGGCTAGTTTTACGACAAGCGCTTCCACAAATGTTTATTTTTTCTGTCTTTTTATGGCAATGTTAGCGTAACATAGCTCCTTTAATAAAGAAATGTTACATTCAGTTGTCCAGGAAAAAAAATCATTTGTCCAGGCTGAAAAGACAATCATTTACTTTTTTAATTTTTCTTTGGGAATGCATAATTATTAAATTTAGTTTTCGTTAAATTAAGTTTTAATTTAATTTTGGTTCAAGTTAATCACACAGTACAGGAACCCACTATTAAGGTATAGTGGATGTATTTGTGTGGTCTGAAATAAGACTAAACAAAAAAAATACATTTACATTAATATAACATGCAGTTGCATACAACAATTTACATTACTTACACTGATAATATTTATAACAATGCTTTGTTAAGACAGGTGCTTCTTATTGCTATTATATGCTTATTGCTGTTGGCTATTTGGGTTAACAGAAGAGTGAACACAAGGCTTCATGGCATTATCCCCAAACTTGACTACCAGGCTAGCTACTAACTTGCAACAGCTAAGGTACATCACACACATGCAATAATACAGCCAAATGGAGTTCAATGGGTACAGGGGTGAGAGTAGTTTTAAATTCTTGCCAGTATGGTACGTGACTGCGCATCTGAAAGGAAGCTAGGCTCTGTCCATCATGGATCAAACCACAGCACGGACAGTTCAGAAGCAATTCAGAATGACTTAGAGGCAGAGACAAAGTGACGTTTAAGATGAAATAACATTGGCAGAAATATTGTCTTGCTGAAATTTTGACCGTGACTGGTTTTGAATGTGGGTTTTGATGGGCAGCTGCTTTCCCCTCTCTCCGTTACTGTGCACTGCCACTGAATCTTTTAGTGGTATGCAGAATCGGACCCTACCTGCCTACTTTCACCTCTGAATGGGTCCTGTATGCAAGCATATAAGAATTAGCAGCAGGTTAAGTCATCTTAACACGACTGCATTAATTACTAAGTATGAAATAGTAAAAAGGCAGTAACCCCATTTATCCTCAGTAAATACCAATGTGTTGCAATACAAACTTTTTGAGAACATCCACAACAATACTGAAGCATATCTTTGAGAAATGCAAATAAAATAGAAGTAGAAAAATTACAAATGATATTGTACATTCAGAGCAATGAAGCACACTTAAAGGACTTCTCTGTGGTGCAGCAGTAGAGTTGTAATGGAAGCTGATCTGTTGTTTGTTTGAGCTCAGTTTTTCGTCCTGGAAATTAGTGCCTTGGTCATATAAAAGCTCAATGGGCTTAGCGTGGTGGGATGTGAATCTTCAAAGAGCCATAAGGAATGTTTCATTGTCACTGGCAGTCAGGATCATAAGGCTTTTAAATAAGAGGCCACACCTTTTCTCACTATGGCACTACACCTTAATCAGGAAGGGACCAAAGCAATCCATTTCCACTGCAAAAAATGTAGGCTTTAAAAGTCTGACTTTAGGGGGTTGGTGGATCATCTATATCCAGTCAGGCTGACTTAGACCTTCAGTACTTCAGTACCTCCAGTACTTCCAGCATTCAAAGCATGTCCGTTTAATATAAAATTAACTGTGAAGTTCTCTCCATTTTCATTCATTTCTCCCAAGATGTGTGTTCCCATAACCGCATTGTATTTAATGTTATCTCCTCTGAGTATTTACTCAGAATGATCTGACGTCCGTCATATAACTAATCTTTCACTTCTTCTCTGCAATTTATTTATTTATTTTTGGTGCATAGCACTGTAACCCATTTATCTTGATCGTCTGCTTCTTTGCTCTGAAAGATGCTGTGATAATTCTTGGTCCATGTGCCTCCCATCCTAACAGTGTTCTCTGTGCATATCTCGATAGCACAAGTGCTACCCCTTTTCTGAGTGTTGCATCTTCATGAATCAAATAAAGCAACAGCTGTCCATTCATCAATCTTTTCGGACCCAATTATGTCCATCTTGCCTAACTTATTCCAAGTAGGAGAAGGTTTTACGTTTACATTTATGCTGCCATTTGGATGATTTCTTCCACTTTCTTACATTCCACTTTCTGATGTTGATATTCTCTCTGGTTGAATGTCGAGTGGTCAGTCCTGGTGCTTCCGGTGAGTTATGGCTTTCACCACACATTGTCATTGAGGTTCAAGCTGAGGCACCTTTCTCCCCCAGGACTAATTATTCTTGTTGTTCCCTAGTCTGCATTTCTGCAGCAAGAGATGTTTTTAAGGGACAAGGGTGCGATCCTCCACCTTTCTCGTCTGGGCTTGGAAAAAAGTGGAGTTATTCTATTTGATTTTTAATGCAGAATTCATATGTAAGTAGGGATTTATTTTGAGATACAGGTCATATTTTAAAAAAGTAAAAATTGTTATAAAATGCTGTGGTTTATTTGATTCACTTACTTGCTGTTAGTTAAGTAAAGGACAGGGTGGGATAATATATTTTAAGTAATTTTCATCACCATGTTATTATTCTGTGCTGTGTATACACATATATATACACACACATATATATACACATATATATATACATATACATATCTATATACACATATATATACATATTAATATACATATACATATATATATACATATATATATAAACACACATACATTTATATACATATATGTACACATATACATACATATATACACATATACATACATATATTCATGCATAAATATATACATACATATATACACATATATACATATATACATACATAAAAATATATAAATACATATACATACATACAAAAAATATATACATACATATACATACATATATATATACATATATACACATACACATATACATAGATAACATACATACATATATATAAATACATATATTCATGCATGTATATACATACACATATATATATACATACATAAAAACACACATATATCCATATATATACATTCATATATTCATGTATGCATATGTATATGAATATATGCATATACATATATACACACGCATATATACATATATACACACATACATATATAAAAAATATAT
Organism: Istiophorus platypterus; assembly: GCA_016859345.1. Classification (NCBI taxonomy): domain Eukaryota; kingdom Metazoa; phylum Chordata; class Actinopteri; order Istiophoriformes; family Istiophoridae; genus Istiophorus; species Istiophorus platypterus. The sequence goes on along the minus strand of CM029113.1, from coordinate 97,236 downwards.
ACGTGCATATTTATATACATACACATACATATAAATACATATATTAATATATACATATCTATGCATATATATACATACATATATATGCATATACATATATACACATATATACACACACACATATATACACATATACACATATATATACATAAACATATATACATATACATACATATATACTTATATTAAGATACATATATATACATACACATATATAGATTCATATATATACATACACATATATATACATATACACACACATACATATTTATACACACATGTATATATAAACACAAATATATATATATATATATACACACGTATACATATATCTATATATGAACACGTGAATATATATATATATAATATATATATATATATATATATATTCATTCATATATATTATATATGTTTATATATATATTAAATATAAATACAAACAGCTGTGATGAATCAAAAAATACCAGCTTAAAGAATTCATGTGAAATATCTTCATAAAATAGATTTATTAACAGATTGAACTGAACCTCAATTTTTAACAGTGCAACATACATACTATATATACATAATTTCAAAATACACATTAGATAATCTAAAAGGTAAAAGTATGAATACCAAAAAAGGCAGCCAGTTCACGAAAGTAAAGTATCCAGTTAAAGATCAAACATCAATAACACACTTAGTTTCAAAAAGGCTTCTTTAAAAATGTAAAAATCTTAGTTGGCAGTGATACTTGACTGACCGAAGAGTGAGTGTGCCAGACCATTTGCTGAATCACAATTTTACTCATGCAAATATATATACATATATCTACATATGCAAATATACACACACACACACATATATACATATAAATATACATATATATATATATATATATATATATATATATATATATATATATATATATATATATATATACACACACACACACACATACACATATATACACATACACATATATATTTACACACACACATATATATATATACAAATACACACACATATATACAGATACACATATACATATATATACTTACACACATACATATATATATATACACACACATACATATATATACACACATACACAAATATATATACATATGCATACACACACACATACATATATATAGATACACATATACATGTATATACATATATATACATATAAATACAGATACAGATATACATATATATACACACACATACATACATATATATACAGATATACAGATATACACATATATACAGATATACACATATATACATGTATAATATATACATTTATACATATATATACACATATCTACACACATACATACATATACTCTCACAAACACACACACATATACACACACACATATACATATATGTATATATGTGTGTATATATATACATAAACAATCGTTTATAGCTAAGCTGATAAAGCACTGAAGATCCAGGTATGAAGCAAAAACAGACATATTATACCTTTATAAATATACACATCCAAATTATGCACAATTAAAGTGGTTACTCTAGTGATAGATTGTATTTGTACTCCTATGATAAATATTACAGTGAAAAGATACCTGAATTATGTGAACAGACATTGATGGCTTTGTAGGAAACTGTCATCTGTCAAATTGAAAGGCTCAATTTTTTGTCTCTTCCCAGGCTGTTGCCCCCCCCCCAGTTGGTATTTGGTTTGTACAGATGGTGAAGATTAATGTAAAATCCATTAATACATGAATATCTGGATAAAATAAGCTTAAACCGCACTACAAAAAAATAAAAATTAAACAATCAAAACAATACTTAATAATGAAAATTAAAGGTAAAGTGCTTCTACTGAAGGTTTGAGGGAAGGCTGTTAGGACACCAATTTTACACAAAAAGATCAGCTCACTTATCTTGTGAAGGGAGCTGAAAGTTTTGATATAAAACATACATTTAAAACCAGCCTTTTTAGCCTGGCCTCTGCATAATGGCTAGACATCATTAATGTCTTTCATCTCTTTGTTTAATTTTCAATACATTTTGAACTTACATCTCAGCATATTTTAGTTCTTCTGTGTACATAAGTTTCCCTCTTATATTAAACATAATCCTGTTAGTTTTACTCTAGTGCTAATTTGTCAGTCCCCTACATTTGATTAACTGATAAAATGCATCTAACTGCTCATATAGCTCTAACAAATGAGAAAAAAGTACAGTACAACAAAGTCCATTTCCATTTTGGGACAACAACGAATGATGACTTTCATCATTTATACATCAATATATTTTTCTTTTCCTATTAAATAATTCAATCTGTAAAATATATTGTTTTATATGACCAACAGTCCAATATACTTATTTCATTTAAATGGTATAAATGATATAAATATGAGATGTTCTGACAAAGACAAACCCAAAGGAATTCAGAGACTTTAAGAAGAGTAGGGTCTGGATCTTAAGGTATACCTGGACATTTCAGGAAAATGCACTCAGGTAACTGTGGACGGTTCACTGACCCCCCCCCCCCCAAAAAAAAAAACCCAAAACAAAACAGAAAACAAAGCAAAAAACTTATAAATATATATTTCAGCAGAATTAAAAGCCTTCCCATCTATCCACTTGGTAGAATTAATCATATCAGGAGTTACCTACCATGTGTCTGTGATTTGGTTAATTTTGGAGTTCAATTACATTGGAAATATCAACAGAAATAATAGAAAATAATAGAAACACCTTACACCACACCTGCCTAAGAGCCTTATTCCTTGTTCCTATAATTTCCCCACCCTTTTCCTTATAATTATACCAGTTTCTTTTTAAAGAAATTGTTGTGAAAGTTTCCAGGAAATTCTCAGACACGTAAGCAGAAAAGCAAAAAAATAAAGTGTTACTACAATTTAAACCACTGATTAATTGATAGGAAAATCCACTGGAATTTACACATAGTCAATATAAGAACACTGTGTAATAAAGAAGGTTCTTTCTAGGTGTGAGACTCCCCACACAATCTACACCATGTTATCACAATCCTTTAACCTGATGACAGTCTCCGGTATGTTACCGGGGTATCAAAGATACTGGTTAATGCACAAAATTCCAACTTCAAAGATGTCAACCACATTCATCTCTGTCTTCTCTGTTTGATGAGACTCTAGACTAACCTGCAGTCTGATCCTATGAATTTTATGTGTGTTCCATTGTTTGCCCTATCTCAAATTAAACTGAAGATGTGCAAATTTAAAGTGCTGCAATAGTTTATCATTACAAACATTACATTACAAACAATTGTTTGCACAGTCACTGCAATTCTTAGGCATGGATGATAAAAAACAAATTAATTGATTAACCAATTTTATGAATCTCCTACCGACCTAAATGTGCTTATATCACACTTTTTAATTAATGAATTACCTCAATCCTGTATATATTAAATGTGAGATCAGCTACGACCAAATTACATCTAATATCAATAGAAATTTGATATAGCGTACATGTATACTAAAAAATAATGATTTTTACATTTATCGTTTTTGAGGTATGATTATTGTCAAGCCCAATTTCACAACTTTAGGAGGTTTAGCTTTAACCAGATTAATTTTAGGAATAATCAGATGAAAGTTGGAGAAAATGTAACTAAACAAACACATCAGAATTGAGCAATAAAAAAACACATATATAAAAGGAACTTCAGCTGCAGTCAGTGGTGTTTGGGGGCAGTGAAGAAACCTGTGCAAATCCTCCACCATGTTAGACCACCAAACCTGTGCAAACTGCAGCCATCAGAGCTGACATGACGCATCATTTTGGTCACACACTGGACAGTTTGTCTCTGTTGTTGTACTGATAAAGTTAATGGTCTTTGTGTTTGGTGTGGAATCTCTCCAACAAGGCTCTCAGGATATTCCCTGGGATCTGCTGGTGTTGTTCTATCAGAGACTGGACTGCTTGCTGCACCTATAGAGCAAGAAACTTAGTCAGCAGCAATAGGAAGGAGTGATGTTTTGAGGAAAAGCTTGTATTTCATCCAGCTAGACACCTCTCAAATTTAACCACAATCAGAGCGGTGCTGTTTAGTTTACCTTTGAACCCATCAGAATTTGAATGTTCAGAAGTACAATAGTGTTCAAAATAATAGCAGTCCAATGTGACTAACCAGATTAATCACTGTTATTAGTAGATTTTTTATTGCTACATGGCAAATGAGTTACCAGTAGTTGCAGTAGATTCTCAGAAAACCAACAAGACCCAGCATTCATGATATGCATGCTCTTAATGCTGTGCAATTGGGCAATTAGTTGAAAGGGGTGTGTTCATAAAAAAATAGCAGTGTGGCATTCAATCAGTGAGGTCATCAATTTTGTGAAAAAACAGGTGTTAATCAGGTCGCCCCTATTTAAGGATGAAGCCAGCACTTGTTGAACATGCATTTCTCTTTGAAAGACACGTGGCAGAAAACGGAAGACAACCATCAAAATGGATCAAAGAATAACCAGAATGGCAAAGGCTCAGCCAATGATCAGCTCCAGGATGAGACAGTCTGGTGAGACAGTCTGGAGTTACCTGTAAGTACTGTGACAGTTAGAAGACGTCTGTGTGAAGCTAATCTATTTACAAGAATCCCCCGCAAAGTCCCTCTGTTAAAAAAAAGGCATGTGCAGAAGAGGTTACAATTTGCCAAAGAACGCATCAACTGGCCTAAAGAGAAATGGAGGAACATTTTGTGGACTGATGAGAGTAAAATTGTTCTTTTTGGGTCCAAGGGCTGCAGACAGTTTGTGAGACGACCCCTAAACTCTGAATTCAAGCCACAGTACACAGTGAAGACAGTGAAGCATGGTGGTGCAAGCATCATGATATGGGCATTTTTCTCCTACTATGGTGTTGGGCCTATTTATCACATACCAGGGATCATGGATCAGTTTGCATATGTCAAAATACTTGAAGAGGTCATGTTGCCTTATGCTGAACAGGACATGCCCTTGAAATGGGTGTTTCAAAAAGACAATGACCCCAAACACACTAGTAAACGAGCAAAATCTTGGTTCCACACCAACAAAATGAATGTTATGGAGTGGCCTGCCCAATCCCCGGACCTTAATCCAATCAAGAACTTGTGGGGTGACATCAAAAATGCTGTTTCTGAAGCAAAACCAAGAAAAGTAAATGAATTGTGGAATGTTGTTAAAGAATCTTGGAGTGGAATAACAGCTGAAAGGTGCCACAAGTTGGTTGACTTCATGCCACACAGATGTGAAGCAGTTATAAAAAACTGTGGTCATACAACTAAATATTAGTTTAGTGATTCACAGGATTGCTAAATCCTAGAAACAAAAAAGTTTGTACAAAATTGTTTTGAGTTTGTAAAGTCAACGGCAGACACTGCTATTTTTTTGAACACACCCCTTTCAACTAATTGCCCAATTGCACAGCATTAAGAGCGTGCATATCATGAATGCTGGGTCTTGTTGGTTTTCTGAGAATCTACTGCACCTACTGGTAACTCATTTGCCATGTAGCAATAAAAAATCTACTAATAACCGTGATTAATCTGGTTAGTCACATTGGACTGCTATTATTTTGAACACTACTGTATATGGTGGTAGTTGTCACTCATATGGCTCCCCAGAATAGCATGAATTCAGCAACAGTTTTCAGAGTTTGAATGTAATGAACATCTGAAATTAATATCAGAATCATAGCTACTGACAAAAAAAAATCTGGCGCTCCACCAGTGGTGATTAATGGCAACATGTCTCATGCAAGATGTTGTTAAGCATGGGGATTAAACCCCTAAGTAAGAAACCTATAAACATCCACTAACACTTAAGTTACTGTAGCAGTTGAAAGTAATGTTCCAGGTTGTTGTGTCTGTTCCAGTCAGTTATGGAGGTGCATTCAGAGAAGCAGCAGGAGATTTTATCCATTTTTTTTTTAAACAGAGATGTATGCATGTACTTTTGATTTTGCTTTTCTCTGTCTTATCAAAAAACTGTTATCTTTGACATCCCCCAAACATATGATTGTTGTGCCTCACCAACAGACTGTAGACAAAGAAGGCCTACAGGCTCACCCAAACCTGGAATCCAGCTAAGGCCACATGTTGCAACCTGAGGTAGACAAAGAGCTCAGCTGAGCAACCCCCCAACACACGGTCTTAGCTGAGTAACCGACCAGATGAGCGACCCCCAACATACGCAGCGTCAGCCGACCAGCGACGTTCCCCCAAAATTCACAGCTCCCATTGGGTGAAATCCGCCACCGTCAGTCCCAAACCATGACGTCACTCAAAGTTATATTAACACAGAAACTCCTGAAACTCACGTTTCTGGCTTGGACCTTTGCTACGACCAGCGAACTCCTTGCCAATAGAAGTGGAAACATTAGACGCTCCTAAGACTAGACCCCGTCCCACATGGCGAACTCTCTAGTCGTAGTTAGGAGTTCAATCGCGATCGAGACCAGTACTTGCTGTTGTTAGTTAAAAGGTCCAGACTCACGCCGCTCATCAGCTGAGCCGAGCGAGTTTCTACGTAACACAGATAAACACTGGCCCTCGATTACGATCACCAGTACGTTGCTGCTGAACACTTCTACCTCTTTCTTTCTCTACTAACACACACACACACATTCTTACATGAACACCTGAGCGCAGGGAAGTTTGAACTTCCTGCTCAGCTGTTCTCCTTTGTTGAAGTCACGTGTTACCGGCAAGACGCCATTACACTCAACAGACTTCCTTCTGGCCGACCCTCACATGATGTGACCTTAATGAGTCACATCTGCCATCTTGTTCTGCCTCCCCTCAGGCGCACGCACACACACACACCAATACTTGTTTTTCATCTGTAGTTGGTAGCCAGTAGTTGTAGTGCATGATAGGATCTGTTAGACAGAAGTGATATTAATTGGAAATTGATGTTACTGATGTTAATAAATCCTGTTATATCTTAAAGAGAAGTCTCCCTGGTGTTTTTCTGTTTACATATTGTGATACAAAGCTGGTTGACGGAGTCAGTGTCGACCTCCAGTCCTTCTCTGTTCACTCTAGAAATACCAATATTTCCTAAATATTGGCATTTCTAAGTGAACACCCCTTTGAGACTATATCCACTATTCGGTTATTGGTCTGGGTCTTCCCGGTGTTGCCCTGTTTATTATCAATCTTGATTAATAAGATTCATTTAAATTTTAATAATGATTAATGATTATCTTTGATAATCATTAATTATTGCTAATAACCAAATCTCGCTCCTACACTGAAATCATGATGAAATGCCAACTTTTCTTTAGTGTTTTGTTTGGGTGGAGGGAATCAACAATAGCATTGTTAGGACAAACACAATTTAAAAAAAAACAAAACCGCCAATTTAAATACCAAAGAGAAGAGAAAAAAGAAAGGACAAAACACAGAAGGAAATGTTGTTCTCTGCAATAACAATAGTCTTAGCTGACTCACTTTCTCTGCCAATTCTGCAGCACTTATGTTGGGGTCATACGGGATGGGATCACCAAGGAAGGTACGAAACTTCACAGGAAATCCGCCATAAACAGGGGCGGCAGGGAGACGAAACCTCTCATACACCCAGCGGAAAAATCCTGGATTGACAGAGAAGGACAGAAAGGGCATGTAACATAAATAAAGAGAAGTCAGACCTGAATCAGGCCAGTGTACTCCCCCTGCTACTGCACTTTCTTAAGGATGAATGGCAAAATGGACTGCACTTATATAGGACTTTCTAGTTTTACTGACCAGTCAAACTGCTTTACACTACTGCCACATTCACCCATTAATACACACATTCATACAGTGTTTCCCATACATGCTTTTTGGTTTTCAATTATGGGTATAGTATCTTTCCCAGTGACACTTTGACACGGGGACTGGGGGAGCTGGGGAACGGACCACCGTCCTTCTGGTTGGTGAACAACCTGCTCTACCTCCTGAGCCACAAGTCTGGTGATATCCTCCTCTTGTCAACAAGATCTGTGTTTGGACCTAAACCAGCAGCAAATGTTTCCTACTGACAAGTATTTTGTGTGTATCAAAGCCTGATGTCTTATTCCTCTGTGCCATAGAGGTCCCAGACATGTTCTTGGAGCTCTATGAACACACACTTCTAATTTGACTCAAATATATATAATCCAGCTTCTAGAAATACTCATAACCAATGTTTCTCAACAGATTATGTTGACCATCCCCAACTACATTTTCAGTTGGATACAACACCATCAAAATACAACATGTGATTGGAATGACCTGTGCTGTGTTTTCTTGTTTTTTGTGACCGAGTCTTAATTGAATTTTAAGGTGTGTCCCCATTGGTGATGCCATCAGTTTTGGGATGTTGTCTTTGTGATTTAACAATGTTCTAGACTTACTGAGTGTTCCCAAAGATCTGAAGCCTTCCCGAACATTCTGGGTAAACATTGGAATTACTGGCTGAAAGAATAAGAGCAGAAGAAAGAAAAGATAATGTTAAAAAGAATATATTAGGAATACGCAGCACTTAGACAGTGCACCTCTTTAGTTGACTGTCGGAATCAAGTAACAAGAATCACTTTAACATTATTTAGGACAGACTGCAAGAAATATGAAAGGTATTGAAGACAAACTGTAAAGGGTGAAAAACTGATACCAAAAAAAATGGATGCCCTATGTCTTTAACACAGCGGAAAAAAAGAGTATGTGAACCCATTGGAATTTCCTATTGTTGTGTGTCACTTGTTCTTGAAAAGTGATCTGAAGAAGATTAGATAAACACAATGTGCTGAAACTAATAACAGTTATAATCTTTAGTGTCTTTGCTGAACCCACACATAAATTCACAGTGCTGGTGGAAAAAGTAAGTGAACCCTTAGATTTAATGACTTGTCAAACCTTCTTGGGCAGCAATAATCTCAAACAAGCACTTCTGGTAGCTGTGGATCAGGCCTGCATAATGTTCAGGAGGAATCTTTGACCATTCTTCCAACATTATTGCCTTAGCTCAGCAATATTCACAGAATGTCTTCTATGGCTCTATGAGCTTATTCCATAGGATCTCCATTGGGCTAAGACCTGGGCTCTGACAGGGCTAATTCAGAAAGTGCTTTTTTTTTTTTTTTTTTAAACCATTATGTAGTAGATTTACTCGCACGTCCTGCTGCATTACCTAACTTCTGTTGAGCTTTAGCTGGTGACAGGCACACTGACAATATCCTTTAAGAGACCATGATAAACTTGTGAACTGTTAACTGAAGGCTCTGCCTCCCATTCTACTTTTATTGCCTCTAGTAAACACAAGTAAGGTTTGTAAGGCATAGTTTACATTTGTAGATGGTTCATTTTAATAGCAAACACATAATGTTTGAATGCTTGTTATAAATCAAAGTAGCTCTAAAACACATCTCCAATCTGGTGTCATCTGGTGTCATTAACTCGACTCCAGTTTTATTTGCTCCTGAGTCCAATTAGCTTTTGTTGATGTTATTAGCTCTTGAGGTTCACATACTTTTTCCAACCTACAATCTGAATGTTTGAAAAATGTTTTCAATATGGACAAGGACAACACAATGATTTGTTTGTTATTAGTTAATGTAGATAACTAAGATGAAGACCTGACTATATTTCAAGAAAATGTATACTTTAATTCAGGTAATTCCAAAGCGCTTCACTTACTTTTTCTTGTCAATGTACGATCAATGAAAGGAAACAATAACTAAAAACGATGGCTATTTGTCTGTAATTATAGTGCTACTTGTGGTTTACTGTCTAAATAAGTTGCACATCCATGAATTTTTAACTAGCTAGTGTTACAACTTACAATACGGCCACCATGTTGCCTCCTAACATGGTTTATGAGCTAGAGTATTTTGTACCAGCCAGAAATTATGATATATTAACAATTTTCACACTAAAATGAACTGACACAACAGCTGTGTATCTGGTCAAAGTGCAAAACATGAAATACCTTATAAAAATGGTTAATGGATGTAGGGCATATTGTGCACTATGGCAAAACAAGCACAACAGCATATCATTTCTCATACAATAATGTTAAGTAAGAATTACAGAAGTTCATCAGAGGACAGACTTTGGGGTAGTAGTTTTTAACGCGACCAAAAACATTATAAAAATGTAAAAGCAGCAGGTATACTTTATCTAGCTATCTAATGTATTATAACAAGTGAAATTTATAAATATAAATATAATCTACAATACCATTCACATCAGGCTTAAACATTAAAAAAAAAAAGCATTTTCACACGGTGAGAGTAGATTTTAGGAACAACAACGCACCACTTGAGAGTCAATGGCAACCTGGGCAAATCCTTTGCGTTTGCCCCAGAGAAGAGGGTAGGTCTCATCACTGAACAGAGCCTCCCGCACTCCTCCTGGAGAAATCCCCAACAGGTGGCCATTCCTAAGAGCTCGCACACACTCTTCTTGAGGACCATGGATCACACTAAACACTTCCAAAAGTAACTTGAAACCTAGAGGAACAGGGGCAGGATGAGATAAGGTCGAGATACGGTAGAAAAGGAAGGAGCAGAGGGGAAGAGAATAGAAAAAAAGATATGGCTGGTATTAAAAAAGTGAGGAAAAAATTACCTAAATACATAATGTAAAATTATTTAATTGATTTGAAGATGCAGTACTCAAAAATCTTAACATGATATACTAGTTGTATCAAAAAGTACTGAAAATGAGTTCCAAATACATGGTCACATATTTACTGTATGGAATTTATGACGTTTAATCCCAGGGACAGAGAGTGTTTTTTTAGATAGTGAGATTAAGCAATCATAGAGTCTTAAACTGTCAATATAGCTTGTTGGAGAAACACTGAAGATGAAGATGAAGATTCTAACTAATCAGAGCTGGCTCTCATTTTATGACTTATGAGGTTGTCAGTAAGGTGCAAGTTCCTGACTGTTCCACCCAAAACATCACAGCACCAACAAAATTGGTTCTCTATGTAATAGGGGTTCTGTAAATGACTTTAAAGCTGGAAGCCTTCAGAATGACTGGGCAGTGGTTGCGGACTCTGCCTTTTTCCTTCCCAGTAGACAAGAGGTGAATATATTAATCTAACCACAGGTGAGATGCTCTTTTGGCTTCTTTTCTTTGTTTACCCTTCCTTTTTTGGAGAAGATTTTGGACCGTGCCTCAGAGACTGAATTCTGTACTTTTGATTTTTACCCTGGACTCTTTTTGCTTTTGTGGCCTGTGTCTCAAAGACGGATATCTGTACTAGTTTAATGTGACATAATGTTCTCATCAGATTTGAACCTGCTTCTCTTGGCCTTAGAGCAGCAGAAATCCTCTCTGGGACAACATCACCCGATATCCAAGGCGTAAGCAAGACCCTGCAGGTATGAGCAACTACCAGGGATTCCCTTCACGCGCAACTTTAACAGTTGTACTTATCTGACCACAAACAAATGGACCAGTCAGCCCAAGCAGCTGCCTCTCCTCCACTCTCACTCTGACTAGGGTACCAAAGCTTACTCCTCCTGTACATTATGACGGCACACCAGGCACATACCATTCCTTCCTGACACAATGCTCTTAAATTTTTTAATTGCAACCCTTGACCTTTCCTACTGATCATTCCAGGTTTGCCTACATTATCACCCTGCTGATTGGTAGAGCACAACACTGGAGAAACTGCTCTCCAGTCTGTTCCACTATGACTCTTTTTACTGACAAGATACAGCAGGTTTTTGATTGATCAGTTTCTGAAAGAGAAGTTGCCAGAGAGATCCTTTGGGTCAATTTTCGTCAAGGTAATTGTTCAGCCTCTGATTATGCCACTGACTTTAACACTCTGGCTGCTACCTGTTCCTGGAATAATGATGCACTGTATGGCACATTTCTGAAAGGACTGTCTGGGTACATTAAAGACAAGTTGACCTCCTGTGAGTTTCATGGGGACCTGAATACACATATCAATACGACCAGTGGCGCTGATAAAACACTCTGTTTGTGTGGATGAGAGGCACTTCAGTGCAGATCCAGCCATCTTTACCCTGACTTATCCTGACCAACGTCAGACATCTCTTTGGCGTCTCAATGCATTCACCTTGCCCAGAAACCATGCGAGTGAATCAGACGCTGCTAACAAGGAGGAGAGACAATGCGGAATCTCTGCTTACTAATGCCTTATTTTGTGGTCAGGGGGGCCATTACTTCTCATCCTGTCCACTAAAAGCCAACACTCACCAGTAGGCCAGAGGATACTGGTGAGCACAACCACACAGCAGCATGTTTCATCCCTCAAAACCCTTCTTCATACCAACCAAGTGTGGAAGGGTTGACCATTACTGATTAATGTGCTTATTGACTCTGGAGCTGATGAATGTTTTGTTGACATGTCTATGGCTAATCAGATTGGGAGTACCATTTCTCTTTAGAGACCTCTGGAAGCCAACATACTCAATGACCAGGTGCAAAAAATTGTCACTCACCTCACAGCCCTAGTTTGCCTTTGACTTCCAGTTAACCATCTTGAGGAGACTGCATTCCACCTAATCACTTCACCTCAGGTTCCTGCAGTGTTGTGTCATCCTTGATTTATCAGATGCAAACCCACACATTGATTAGAGTTTAAATACTTTTGTGAGATGGAGCCTATATTGTCATTTTCATTGCCTGCTTTTTGCTCAGTGTCCAGTTCTCCCAGCGCCACCTGTTAGAGAGGAGTACCCTGATTTGTCTGCCATCCCTCTGGACGATCTGGATTTGAAAGCTGTGTTGAGTAAGTCCTGCACCATTTCCCTGCCTCCTAAGAGATCTTAAGATTCTGTTGAGTCCAGAAAGGAGGGCCATGGACAAATGTCTGTCCTTGGAAAATGTCATCATCCATCCCCCTCTTTCTTTGTGGACAAAAAGGGCGCTTCCCTTAGGCCATGCATTCACCACAGGGGGAAAAGAACATTAATGTAAAGAACTGCTACCCTCTTTCACTAATGTCTTGTGCTTTTGAACTCTTGCTGGGAGCAACCATTTTCACCAAGCTTAATCTTCAGAATGCCTACACCTCATCTTGATCAAGGAGGGGGATGAGTAGAAGACCATATTCAATACACCCAGTGGCAACTATAAGTACTTGATTCAAAATTTTGGGTTGATTACTGCCCTAGCAGTTTTTCCAAGTCTTGTGAATGCTGTGCTATGAGATAGTGAGCTTCATAAAGATTTGGATAGTGACACAACTTTTGCAGTTTTGCAACCACAATGGATTTGAAACGAACAAATGAAGATGTGATTGAAGTGTAAACTTTCAGCTTAAATTCAAGGGGGTTTCGTAAAAAATTGACATCAATCATTTAGGAATTACAGCCATACATCCTCATTTTCAGGTATTGAAAAGCTAATGCTTTGGATCATGAGCTAAATCATCTGTCAAATATGGTGGAGGCAATGTTATGGCACGGGCATGGACATGTAGGGCTACCAATGGAACTGGGTCACTGGTGTTAAATAATGATGTGACTTCTGATAGAATTAGCAAGATGAATTCCTAAATGTATAAGGCTATACTACCTGCTCAGATTAAGCCAAATGCTGCAAAACTGATAGGACAGTGCTTCACAGTACAGATGGATGATGACCCAAAACAGCAACCCAAGAACTTCTCAAGGCAAAGAAATGGAATATTTGTCAATGACCAAGTTGTTCACCTGAACTCAACCCATTTGAGCATGCTTTTCACTTACTGAAATGTTTGTCCAATTACTTCTGGAGCCCCTGAAAATTAGGGATAATGTTTAAAAATGGCATTAACTCCTACATGGTTAATGTAAAATTTTTGTGAAACCCCCTTGAATTAAAGCTGAAAGTCCATACTTCAATCACATCTTGATTTGTTTTTTTTTTTTTCAAATCTGATGTGGTGGTGTGCCAAGGCAAAAATGCAAAAGCTGTGTCACTGTTTAAGTATTTATAAACCTAACTATATGATAAACAAGTTCATATTTGTTTACTTGGATGATATTCTCATTTTTTTCCAATACAGCCAAAAACATACACTTCATGTTCAATGAGCTCTCCAACCCTCTCTGGTGAACCTATTCATCAGAGTAGACTACCCACAGTACCGGGCATGAATTTTAACACTGTCAGAACTTTTATCGCAGGTTCATTCGTGGCTTTAGCATTCTGGCAGCCCCCTAACCAGTCTAACCTCTACCTCAGTTCTCTTTAGACCATGGCGGCTGAGAAGGCTTTTCTGGGCCTCAAGGGTCAGTTCATGTCTGCTCCCAGATCTGAACCTCCAATTTGTGGTTCAGGTAGAGTTGGGGCTTTTCTTTCACAGTGCCCTCAGAAGGACAACAAGCTTCACCCTTTTGCCTACTTTCACACCGTTTAATTTCCTACAGTGAAACTATAATATTGGGAATTGTGAACTTCTGGCTGTCAAATTGGCAATAGAAGAGAAGAGGCCCTGGCTAGAGGGGGCTTTTCGTTCTTAACTGACCATAAGAATTTGGAATACCTCCACATGGGTAAGAGGCTCAACTCATGCCTTTACTCTGTCCTATCCCCGAGGGTCAAAGAATGGAAAGCCTGATGCACTCTCTGAGTGTTTTTCCCATCTGAGTCACCACCTGAACCTACCTCGATCTTTCCAAGAAGATGCCTTGTTGCTGCCACCTTATGGAACATTGAGCTCATGGTTAAACAGGCCCATCAGAAGCAACTTATAAACTCATCTACCATTCTGGGACTCAGAACTATCGCTGTCCTAAAACGCCTTTCTGGTGGCCAAACATGGTTAGGGATGTCGAGAAGTTTGTGTCCAAACACCAATGTTGCCTAGAACTAGCTCTCCAACAAGCCTCTCGCCAGCTCGCCAAAGGCTCTGCCCATTCCCTAGAGACCTTGGTGACACCTTGGTCTGGATTTTTTTTACTGGCCTTCCTTCCGTTAAAGGTAAATGTCATTCTCACCATTGTAGATAGAGTCCTCAACTCAGCCCTTTTCATGCCCTTACCCAAGCTACCCTCCGCTCTCGAGAATGCTCAGCTGATAATAGCCCATGTTTTCACATTGCATGGTCTCCCAGTCAGCATTGTCTCTGACCAGGGCCCAAAAATTACCTCAAAGTCCTGGAGGGCTTTCTGCAAAATTGCTTGGCATATCTCTCTGTTTAACACCTGGATTTAATCCTCAGGCTGTTGGCCAGGCAGTGCGCTAAAAGTCTCTTCAGACATCCCTTTGCTGTATAGTTTCCCGAATTTTTCTTCCTGGTGTAAACAACTCCCCTGGGTTGAATATGCCCACAACTCCCTACAAAGCTGCCAAAGAACCTGAGAGAGCTAGGACCAAGCCTCTGCACTCTTAGGAACAGTAGAGGGCCCAAGATCGACATTACTTCAGAGCTCCCAAACAAGGCGGGGGTGGGGGGGGGATCTGCCCTTGCAAATGGATTCTCGGAAATTGGTGCCTCGTTTTGTGGGACCCTACCCTACTCAAAGGTAGTAAGTCCCTATACTGTTCAACTGAGGCTGCCCAATGTTTTCGACTGTATACAGCCCACCTTCCATGTTTCTAACCTGAAGCCGGTCAGTTCTTGTCATCTCCTCGTCCTAGTTTGATTTGCCTCACTGTCTACCTCTACAAGAACTGGAGAGTGTATCTGCTGCTGTGTGCCTGAGCCACACTTCCTTTTCGCTGCTCTTGTTCCCATCCCCACTACCTGTTTCCTGGCCCTGCATGCCAATCAGCCTTAATCAATCTGCATCGGAACTCATTTCCCAATTACTGCTGGCTTTAAAAGGGCACCTGTCTGTTTGCTTTCAGTGTGTTTAAGCTGCTTGTGCTGAACTTTGCCTGATTCTGTGTTTCTGCCCTTTTGGTTTCTTTGGTTTTGTTTCTTTTACCTTGTTTATTCAGCTTTTTTTCTGAAGAAGTTATGGGACAGTGCCTCTGAGACTGAATTCTGTATTTTAGATTTTTGCCCTAGACAGTTTTTTTGCTTTTGTGGCCTTATATCCAATCAAAACCTTCATATGAGCAAATCACAGGTCTATAATATCTGAATCTGTGTCTTCACTTAGTTTACTGTGATATTATATTTGGTGATCAAATGTAGACAGGGACATGGACAAAGACAAATGTATATTTCATTCAGGGATGGACTTCTTCAAGTACTCAGCTTTAGGTATGAATAATAACTATGATACTTATATAAAATACCATTTTTTTTTTATAATGAAGCATATAAGCAAGTAAAAGAAGAGTTTTCACTCCAAAATCACTCAATAGTTTGAATTTAACCTAATTTTTTAGAAAATGACTGTAAAAGACAATGCAAATTAATGGCATTTATAATCAATAACTGTTATGCAAACCTTAGAAGTTGGTACAGAGTTAAGATAGTTGGTGGTGTTCATTTTCCAGTGGGTTTCATTTTTGTCTACTGCAGTATTTGACTCTTTAATAGAGTGGAAGCTTAACTAAACATTTGGTTGACATGCTTCATGTAGAGCAACATTTATTAACCAAGTCTGTGTCCACTGCAATTTTTGCATTTTGCATTTATCAATACACAACCTCAGCCAAACATAAGAACTTTGTTGCAATATTTAAAGTTTTTTTTGTTTTTCCACTCAAGTGCAAATTGCAAATGTGCATTAAAACAGCTGGGTTAAGACAACTATTTTGGGTGTGAACTTTTCCAGTACTATGTTCATTTTGACTATGGTTAGACACAGTCAATCTATCTTTTTGTATTTAGTTGAGAATTATGTTTTGGTTTTTTTCGCTACTTTCATAATCAGTAACATAAAACACTTTATAATGAAGGATGCAATACAAATATGAAAGTCTGAAACAATGGGATGGATTATTGAGTCGAGGTCAGAGTGAAAGCGTATACTGCATATTTAATAAAGCTTTGTTTCCACTATATACACTCTGCAGAGCTGCCCTCTGCAGAGGACTTTTAATTTAACTAGCTAGCATTTAAATAGATTTTTAGTAACTACTGATATTCACTCAAACCACCGCTTACTATGCACACAACCCAGGTACAACAAAACCCTTCATAGTCAGACCAGGGAAAATCCTGTC
Source organism: Istiophorus platypterus (assembly GCA_016859345.1). NCBI lineage: Eukaryota > Metazoa > Chordata > Actinopteri > Istiophoriformes > Istiophoridae > Istiophorus > Istiophorus platypterus. The sequence goes on along the minus strand of CM029113.1, from coordinate 80,195 downwards.
AAAAAAATCCATAAAACTCCAACCTCCAAGAGTATAGGTGACTGGTAGAGTTTCCATTCACGTGTTCACATAAATGAAACAGTGTGAATACCTGGGATCTTAAAGAGGAAGTGGTCAGCTACAGAGTGACAGGTCCTTCCCTTCCGGATGATAACACTGGCCAGGAAGTAGTAGTAGTCAATGGGAATAGCTCCATGATAATATACTATCAATGCTGGTCCTTTGTCAGGGATCTTCTCCATCCCATGGATTTCATAGCCTGTTACGCAGGTCAAAATACGAGACACGTTATTTCATTATGAGCTGCTAAGTATTGTGGCCCTAGAAGCTCAGTGCACTGCAATTCACCAAAGCAGACAAAAAAGACAAAAAGGAAAAAAGTGTATGAGTAAAACATATTCACAAATTTTACAACAGAAGCACAGCTTTTAGAGAATATATTTACTGTAAATATCACTGCTATAATGGAATATTTTTAACTTATTTCCTATTATTAAATGTTCTGAATTAAAAGATAGTTCACTAATGTAGATCTTTTTCATAGTAGACATTTTGACTTAGTCATAGCAGAAGAAGCACAGGTGTTACTAATACATTAACAGTGGCTCTGACCTGCTCAAGTAGTCTAGTAAACCAGGATGGTGTGACAGTGAGTGAATAACACCTGGACCCTGAAACTGGAGCAGCTATATGGATTCAGGTATCGTCAGCAGGTGGTGTCTGTGTATATGAAAGGCTATACATAATGTTTATGTTGAATTTGCCTTGACAAAGACTAAGTTTTCAAAATACTGACAATACAATAAAACATAAAACTACTGGTGTAACCAACACCTAATTGCTGGTCATCATTTACCAAAAAAATGGGAAAGATATCCCATAGAAGCACCTTTCTGTATAGTTTTTTGTTTTTCAAATTTGCTCACAATTTATAACAATGTAACTAGTACCTTGAATGAATTTCACCATCATTTATAATTTGCAGCCCCCTCTACTATTCATATATAAAATTTATATTTTATTTTACCATGTACAGTCTAGGAATGACAACCTTTTTTTAAAATTATTTTAAACACATAGTCCCTCATATTCAGGGGCTCAGAAGTAATTGGACAATTTACAATTTATCCATTTCATGGTCAGCTGTAGCCTGCTGCCTCATTATTTCATTAAAATATGAAGCAGATAAAAGGTCTCAGGTGGATTACAAGTATTGAATTTGCATTTGTCAATGGCCATGTCAGTCATCTGACCTCAACCCAACTGAACAGACCTTTCACTTACTGAAGACAAAACTGAGGGCAGTAAGAGCCACAAACATGCAACAACTGAATGCAGCTGCAGTAAAGGCCTGGCGAAGCATCTCAAGGGAGGAAATTCAGCATTTACACAATAATAATTATAACGATTTGTCCAATTACTCCTGATCCTCTGAAATTGGGGGACTATGTATACAAATGGTTGGAATTCCTAAACGGTTAGTGTAAAATTTTGTGAAAGCTCTTGAATTAAAGTTGAAAGTCTACACTTCAATCACACTGACTTGCTTCAAATCCATTGTGGTTGTGCACAGAGGCAAAATTGCAAAAGTTGTGTCACTGTCAATATATTTATGAACCTAACTGTAGGTAGTAGTTTTGTTTGTAGTAAATAGTATATGGTATATACTGTGTATATATCATTATATAATAAAGTATTTAAACTGAGCATTTTCGACACCAAAATTTCCTGTGAGATGAACGAAGTTCTTTCTTATATAATTTTATCCATGTCATTACTGACCTCCATGCATCTGTGCATGTAGTAAGGTATTCAGCTGCTCACAGCCACCAGAAAAATTTCTATGGATATGTTTAACCATCTCTTGTTACTGCACATGTATACCTATCCAGCATTCACATTTGTTATTTTAATGTATCTAGTTATTCTTGTCGTGTATCACTCCTTCCAAAAATCATGCTATCAAAGCTAATGTGGAAGTCTTTTTGCAAGCATACAATTTTATTAGAAGTTATATTTGTCAAATATTAACAAGAAAACATTCCCAAGCCCATAAAAAGATTTTTTTCGCTCCGAGAATCCAAACTGAATTTGAGTCCACACTGCAACTGTATGCTGTCTATTAACATAAATGTAGTGGTATTAGACTCTGGTAGAGAGGTTATACTCAAATATAGCAATAAATAACAAATATCCCTGTCTCAGGATTATTACTATGTAAATATTATAGTAGACACAGTTTTAGAAACCCCCACATACTGTAAGCACTCTATAAATTAATGCCTTACAATATTTTTCATGGTATTGGATAAGAAAATGAGCAATAGTATTTAAGATGGTATGTAAGATTCTGGTGGTATGTACTTTATTTTCAAACATGGTCAGGAGGTATGGGAACTTGAATGTTAGTTAAAAAAAAGGAAAACTGCAGATATACTGAAATTGTAAGCAATCCTTTCCGCCATCTGCACTAGTACATTGAACTTATAGCCCTCAGTGTGGCTTTATAGCCAATTAAGAGCCACCAGAAATCTGTCCAGCAAGTTGTCCCTGCTAATGCAGATCAAATACTGAATGCAGCCTACTGATGCATGCATATTGTTTTGGCTGGACTGTAACACCTGGGCCAGTGAATGTCTATGCACGAGTGAGTGAGTGAGTGAGAGAGAGAGTGAGCGAGCAAGTGAGTGCGTGATAAAAGTTATACCAGTAGTCAGCCAAATGCCACGTGACTGGGTTCTGATCTTACACCACTGGTCAGAGAGCTAAGTGTTAGGGTCTTCATGTTGGATATTGCTCTTTCAAGATGAATGACCATGTAACTTTGTCTCTGATTGATTATTTTACAAGTAAATAAAGCTGAAATCATAGCACAGCCATTGTCTTTACTTATGTGGATAGTGATTTTTTCAGATAACGCAGTGGTTATATTATCAGAATTTTAGCAGCAGAGCAGCGGCTTGGATATGGCTTGGAAGTGACTTCTGGTTAACATGTCATCTTATTGGCTGGTGTTTCAGTCCCTATCTCATACTTTTTCCATTGTCAGACAACAATAACAGAAAAAAATAAATAAGAAAAGTTTTATTGGGACTCCAGCTGTATTAAATTACTGTATATGTGAGCAAGGAGAGTAGAAACAGATTACGGGCTGTCCAGCCACACAGAAGGTTTTAACCTGTCTTGTTAATGAATGCATTGATCTCTTTTTATTTTAATACTATTTCCTTGAAGTCTTGTGTTTTTAATGCTGTATAGTAAACCCAAAGTCAATTCTCCACAATAATGGATAACTAATTAGGGGCAGAAACAACAGGAAGGAGCCACAAGTAAATACACACGAGAGATTAATTTGGGGTTTCTCACACTGTAAGGAACCCTCAAATTGTAAGACACTAAATATACTATGGCACTGATAAACACATAAGACACTTTATTTTTGCAAGAGGTATAAGGTCTGTTATAGAGTACACAAGTACTCTCTGACCACTGCATTTGGCATTTTTTTTAGGTATACCGTCCAACAAGCTGACAGAAAGAACAGTAGTTGCACCTCAAAATCTATCATCCTCCTTTTTCTTTTTTTTTAATGGTGATAGTAGCTGTGTAAATGATATCTGAATGGCCACAAATCTTTAATAAATGATGCTCATGTCTTACCATGCCATATGGCTCCATGTCCATCCCACAGAGTAGCCAGAGTCTTCCTGGCTCCATCCCACAGGTTGTTGCAGTAAGCTTCCCTCAGCTGGTTCTTCCTCTGTTAGAATAAGGAATGATATGGTTTGGAGTGACTTGTCGCAGGACACCAAGTCAGATCAGATCAACAACAACAGATATTTTACATCCTAGGTCTTATTTAAATTGTTTTGTCCAAAATTCTTATTCCGATTATGTGCTTTTGTTTAAACCTCATTTCAGCGACTGTTAGTGGGCATGCTTGTAAACACATCTTGTCAAATTTTTGCAGAAGCTCTTTTTTATACCCTTCTGATACATACTTGCAAATACATTTAGAATAGGTTAGACCGTTAATTGTTAATGAATTATTGCTCATCTTTGAGCAGATTATCTCTAGAGAACACTTAACGATTCTCAAACGCTAGCAAACCCAGGTGACTGGCTTGACACTTCCAGGTGCATAGTTGACAATATATCAATGAGATGTATTGCTGATAGGCCATTGTTGACTGATGACTGCTGATTGCACCATGTGTTACAGATTACAACCACATTCTTACAGTATCTTGTAGTATTTTAGATTCTGCTTTGAAGTGTTAAGCTTTGACTTATACAGTAAATCAGTGAAGACACCCAGATGTTTTCATTAACTGCACATTCACTAAAAACTCAGTGTTTTAATCAGTCTATAGATGATCATTGTGTAAAGTTTTACCATTCCTGCAACTATAATCCATTCATTTTCAAATAAATGTGGTTACATTTTCCAAAACAATTTTGATAAAATGAGAAAATATAAAATTTGAAATAATAAACAGGTTTAAATAAGAAATAATCCCCTTTTTAGACATGACGCATCTGTAATATTGCTGGCTTCATCAATCTGCTAACGGAACCCCTTTAGCCATTCAGACACAGAAGACTTTTACGGAAATACTCCTAACGGCTTCATTCAGTCATGGCATGACCACTAAATGAGCCACAAGTCCGAATGACTTATTCACAGAGGGAGCAGTGTCACTACTGGAGAACAGCACTGAGCTAAGGAGGAATTATTTGAAGGAGGAAATTAGTTTTTTTCTTCAAAGATGCCTCAGTGATGGATCTTTACAGTTGAATGACTGCTTACCTCCATGGCATAAAAATAGTCATTAGGAGCGTGAGTGATTCTCACCCCTGATTTTCATAGTTTAACCAGCATAGATCCTTCAATAAACAGTCTTAACAATGTCACTAATGGCAGAATTAGGAATTCTGCTGCCTAATCACCTACAGTCTGACAGTGAGTTAAAGATATAACAAAACATGTTTGTGTATAAGATATGACTTGCTGCTTTCTGACAGCATTGTATTCAGTCTTGTGCCACACGTCCAACTTCATTGGATTACCATCATGAATTTTACCAAAAAGTGACTCAACAACAAATGCTCATTCAGACATTGGACCTACATGTTAAATTGCCAGAATATTTTCAGTTCTGTATTTTTCTGCTGTTTACTTCTTCTTTGCTATTTTTTAACTCATCTTCTCAGATAGGTTTACAGCGATGGCCCGAGAAGAAAACACTATCTGCTTGGCTTGACTAAAGACACTGAAGTAATCCCGAGCAAGAAAGTTTAGACTTGTTTGCATGACGCTTTGGATGATAAACAGTGAAGGCAGTTTGATTTGTGCTGGTCCATTTATTTTACTGGCTGCTGCACAATGGCGCCAGCCTGTGATTGTTTGTGCAGTTCCATGCTCTAACCAACACTGAGCTGGCCATGTTAAATTCTCTGAGGATGTATTTGGTGGGTTCTGCTGGTGGTTTGTCACCATGCTCACTTAATAGAACCTTTTTGAACCCTATTATATCATCTTGTTACATTTTGTCTAATTATGTTAGAGTATAAAAAGTTAGTATATTTGTAGTATACGAGTATCATGTTATAGCACCAACAATTATTTGAACTAATTTGAGTGCCTTTACACTTGGTAAATTACATGAACTGTAGTTCATTGTTGATGTAGTGCAGAGAGAGTGTCTGCGTACTTTATAGACATGAAGGAAGAGTATAGACAGGTAAAGGAGGATGACAATGAGGAAGGGCACGATGAAGACGATGGCCAGAGGGGTGAAGACCCACAGCAGGTACTCCAAAACACTCAGGTAGTCCTCTATCTGACCAAGGCCTGCCCATTCCTCCCACGCATGAAACACACACACCTGTAGACCAAGAAAGACAGGTCAATGGTTATTTTCACCACCATAGACAGAAACATTTTAAAAACTGCTCTATAGATTGCTGTGATATTTCGTTCAGACATTCATGTTTGCCAGAGGATGATACATTTTTCTGGACAACCAGGACCTCCACCTCCACCACACCGTGGCCGCCTACCATGAGCCGGGATCTGTTCAACGGGAGTTTTTCATTGCCACTGTCGCCAAGTGTTTGCTCATGGGGTAAATGTTGGGTCTCTGTAAATAATAACTATAAAAAGAGTCTGTTCTAGACCTTCTCTATATGAAAAGTGCCCAAAGATAACATCTCTCATGACATAGAGCTAAATAAAATTGAATTGAATTGAATTGAATTGAATTTTATGGAGTGGATGGAGCTAGGTTCACAGCTGGGGTTGAAGTTACACTTTAATGACTTAAGCAGCACAAATTAATTTCTATTCTTCCCCACTGTAATGGATGACCATAAAAGTTAACAACAGGTGGATATCTGACAACCTCAGCACAAGACACATTTCCGGTGCAATGCTCAAAACAAATATTAGCACTAGTTTTAAAAGAGAAAAAAAATGAGAATTGGCTAAACTCACCCTTTACGCAGGCACACTAATCAACTGGGGCAGGGGTGGCAGGGAGTGTGGGCCTATACACATACACACATAATGCACACAGAGCTGCTATTGTAACTGATGCTACTACAGGAGAAACACTTGTTTAACTGTCTACCAATCAGGTGCTACATCAAATAATTGTACAAAAACTCCAGACATACTGCAATTCCAACCATCAAACTATCCTACATTCAAATCCAGACTGCACTGTACCTATATGAATCATTGCCAGAAGTCTCCCAACTCATCATGGCCACACAAAGTTGACTTGAGGGAAAGGGATGCACTGTGTGTCCTATCATCTAAGTAAAGACTCTTCACATTGAGCAATTCTGACCGTAAACCACCAAACCTGAGGATAATGTTGCCAAATAAATTGTTTGACAAATTCTCTTTTAGTCGACTAATTATACAAATCCTCTCAGTTATAAATGCAATAATTATTGCAGAGCCATCAGGATGTGATTGAAGTGGAGAATTTTGGCTTTAATTTAAGGGGTTTCAAAAAAATTTTCCGTTCACCCTAAATACAGCCATATTTATACATTTTCAGGGGCTTAAAGGTAATTGGGCAAACCAACATAATTATAAATGTAAGGATTACTTTTAATACCTGGATGAAAATCCTTTGCAGTCAATAACTGCCTGAAGTCTAGAACCCATGGACATCACCAAATGCTGAGTTTCCTCCCTTGAGATGCTTTGCCAGACCTTTACTGCAGCTGCCTTCAGTTGCTGCATATATGTGGGTCTCTCTGCTCTAAGTTTTATATTCAGTTAGTGTAAGCTGTTCAGTTGGGTAGAGGTCAGGTTACTGGCTTGGCCACTGAAGCATATTCCATTTCTTTGCCTTGAGAAGCTCTTGAGTTGAGTTTGCGGTATGTTTTGGGCCATTATCCATTTGCACTGTGAAGCACTGTCCTATCAGTTTTACTGCATCTGGCTGAATCTGAGCAGATAGTATAGCCCTATACACTTCCGAATTCATTCTGCTTCTTCTATCAGAAGTCACATCATCAATAAACACCAGTGACCCAGTTCCACTGGCAGCCATACATGCCCATACCATGACACTGCATCTCTCATGTTTGACAGATGATGCGGTGGCTTGCGATCATGAGCCGTTCCTTTCATTCTCCATATTTTTCTCTTCCCATCATTCTGGTACAAGTTAATCTTGGCTTTATCTGTCCAAAGAATCTTGTTCCAGAGCTGTTCAGGCTGATTTAGATGTTTTCTGGCAAAGTCTAATCTGACCTTTCTTTTCTTAAGTGTTATCAGTGGTTTACACTTTGTGTTAAACCTTCTGTGTTTACATTCCTTCCTTCCTCCTTCATTTGCATCACCACCTCTTCGGAAAACATATAAAAAGTTCCAATGAACAGCGACCAAATGCAAAGTCAACACTTGGAATCAACTCAAGGCTTTTATCTGCTTCAATTTTTATGAAATTATGAGGGAACAGGCCACACCTGGCCATGGAACTCATTGTCAGTCAGATGTCCAATTACTTTTGAGCCTCTGAAAAGGAGAGACTATGTATAAAAATGGACATAATTCCTAAATGGGTATTAGAACATTTTTGTTAAACCCCCTAGAATTATAGCTGAAGTCTACACTTCAGTCACATCTTGATGGCTTAATTTCAAATCCATCATAGTAGTGGACAGAGTTTAAAAATTGTGTCAGTGTCCAATTACATTTTGACCCAAATGCATACTTTTGTAGTACTCACATTCAGCAGATAATTGTCTCTGGCGTGACAAATGGGGAGCCATTTTGGGGTTCACTTGTTCAAACACTTGATCCCTAAAATCCTACAATTAATAACCAGCCGATTCTAACAACTGAGCTACAGCCAATTCATTACGCAACTGTAGTCATAAACCCTAATACGATTAATCACCCAAGTAATCAACCACTTCAACCACTAACTAATTACAACAGAAGCCTTGCATTAATACAGCCTTATGTATTTACAAAGAGAAGAAACAGCTATGAAGCTGTGAATATTTGAACTAAATGGATTGGGTTCATACCAGGAGGGACACAGTGTCCTCTGCGCCCATCAGACAGGAGTGGTTCCCACTGTCTGACATGCTGCTGTCAGTCACTCAGTCCAACAGTCTCAGGGGGAAGGATCACACTGCATGGAGAACATTTGCTGCCATTTAATGTGAACTAAAGAAAAGCAGAGCAAAACACCATTCAGTACTATAACTCAAGTTATGTATGAACAGAAATACATTTTCTTTTAATTCTGCATTTAACTTAGGTATAATACACGTCCGTGTTAAAGAAACGTGGGTTTTAGGGGGTTTGATTGGTTTGTCGATAACGTTTTTTTGACCACGTTGTCTTTTGTAGTAAGTAGGCAGAAAGATTTAGAAAAAAAATGGTATTTCAATGGCACGAACGAGTCACGACATCCAGCCCTGTATGTTGCACCCAGTCAAACGTCAGCTCTGTTGTATGTGATTTAATGAAAAGTAGCTTTAGCGCCTATAATAACGTAACAACCTGGTTAGGAGTAGACTAGCGAAGAAACTAACGACGACAGCTACATTGACATTCAGCATAGCAGACCTCCGCCAAGGCTGAATATCGCCGAAAATGTACAATCTCGCAATGTTAAAGGAAATGATAAGAAGAAATCCTAGAGCACACCGAAATCTAAAGTGTTCTTGCCTTGCTCCTACCTCCAGCAAGTTTGGTGCAAATCAGCTCAGTTCCTCTACTGTAATCCTTTAGACAAACAAATAAACAAACCAACCAACAAAACAACGAAGAGACACGGGTGGAAGCAGAAGCTCCATGGCGGAGGTAATGAGGAAAACTGTGAGCTAATTAACGTTGGATGAAAGGAACTGGGCAACAAGTCTTCGGTGTTACCTTCAGCTACAGTCGACACAGAAGACTTTACCTTAGAGAGTCACTCTGTGAATCGAGCCATTAAAACCACTGGCCATGTAATATTATACCAGCAGGACATATGAATCTATTAGCTAACCACTGCCCGGACCCTGACAACGGAACGATATTAGTATGACACCGTCAGGTTCCTGGTGTTAAAATGTCCCCAGAAACCGGACCCGTAGAAGAGTTCCACTCACCGGCGGCACAACCCGAAATGACACTTCCGGCTCGACCACGGGCCCTGCACGTTCGACGCGAAACCTTCAAAGTAAAAGCTTTAAACAGATCGTAAAACACAATGTTATTTCAAACAACCTTAGCTCAAAAAAATAAAACCTTCGACCGGAGATGCAAGTCAAGGGAGGCTGAGCGTGGGAAATGGCGAAATAAAAGTCATGCAAAGGTTGTAGTGATTTCTTTACTGTAGAAACACATCCCGTATAGGAAGTCCAGTAATTTAAGTCAAAGGAATTGGTTTATTAGAACGAGGCAATTAAAATAGATCCAATGTAAAAGAAATCAATATGTTTTATGATATTTAAAAACACAACTTCTCCATTGATAAGTGTTCTAACGTATTTTTTACAAGTTCGTTTTCTGTTTTCAACATCTGTCGTACACCATTGTACGAAGCACTTCACAACGTATCTCCTCTTTCATTGTCGAAAACAGCGTGACGAGATCAAGATTAGAGTTTGAGGCCAATGATTTTTCGGGGGGGGGGGGGGTCCAACAACGCTTTTGTTCTGAAAAGAAATAGACGGAAGTGTCGTGTTTGTCTTGCCTGCGGAAGCGCCCCCGTGTCGGTACCGACACAAACACAGACCTGATCGGCCCGTGTCGAGGTGTTTTGTCTGGGTTTGCTGTGTGAGCCGATCGTCATGATGCTGGAGCGGAGCAGGGTGACGCTGGTGGCGGATCTGATCCTCAGCAGGAGAGATTCGTCTAAGGAGGCGGAGGGGGAGACGATCCACTGCCTCTGCTCCAGAGCCTTCGTACAGTGAGCCACTCCAACGTGCACCATTACTCTCTGACGTGAATGTGTAATGATGAACAGTTAAAAGTTAGGATGCACCACTGCAGATTGCTGCATGTGTGAAGTGTGATGTGTGAAGCCGCTGAGTTGTTGGTCTTCATCAGCCTTTCCATTTGTCCGTGTTTTCTCCATCTGTGCAGGGACCGAGAGCTGTATCGGTCTGATAACAGACTGCTAACCTTTGATGTGGAGGGCTCTGCGGTCCAAGGTGTGTTACAGCGCTTCATCACGATCAACAGGACTGAGTTCAACATGATCAGACAGTGGTGGTGTTGTTGAAACTCAATAGCAGCTTCTGAGTTTCCCCTGATTGAATGACACAGTGACAATGAAAGACAACAAGTTGAAAGCACATTGTATCTGAAATATATATTACCTCAACTCACAGACGCAGATGATGAAGAGGAGGAGGAGGCTGAGGAGGTGTTGGATGAAGAGGCTCAGCTGATGGCCAGCATGGGTCTGCCATTGGCCTTCGTCAGCTCCTCTGACCAGAGGAGAGCAGTAAGTCAGACCTTCTGCCGTACCATGTCAGTTTGCTGTTATGCTGTTTCTCTTCCTTACTGACATGACGAACTGAACGAAAATGTTTTGAGCAGTTGCTGCTGCTGAATGAGCCTGTTTCTGGTAATGTGACAGGAGAGGCGGTCAAACAGGAAGCCTGCCGCATACTGGACAGCTGAGGAGGAGGGAGATGAAGAGGAGCTACAACTTGACAAAAAAGGTAATTAAATTAACTTATTAATCTTTACAAATATGTATGAAACAGGTTAGTAAGGCCAAGCATGAGGGCCTGTCCAAAAGTGAAAGAATGGTAAACCAAGTAGCTTGATCAGATTCCTTCTAGCAAGGAAGGTAGGCTATGTAGGCCATACAATGAAGCTATGGGAAAGAGTAGTTGAAGCTAGACTAAGGGCAAAAGTGAGCATTTGTGAGCAGCAGTATGGCTTCATGCCAAAAAAGAGTACCACAGATGCAGTATTGTTGATATGATGATGATAGAGTACAGGGAAGGTCAGAGGGCTGGCATGTGTTGTAGATTGATCTGGAGAGAAAACAGGGTGCCCAGAGCAGAGAGGACTGTGGTACTGGTAAGTCTGGAAAGGAGTGACAAGAAGTATGTTAGTATGAGTGGTGGGTGTGTGGTGTGTGACTGTAGTGGTTAGGTGGTGTGGGTGTGGAGTGGGTGAGGAGTTGAGGTGTGATGGAGGACTGGATCGATCAGGATCAGGCTTCTGCTCCTTCTTGTTTTGACTGACAGATGGACACAGACACAGACGAGGTTAGACAGAATCTGAATGGACTATGATGGTTGCAGATGACATATGTGATATGGTGAGAGGAGGGAAAGGAGGGAGAGAGAGTTTGAGAGTGGAGAGAGAGGAAAGGAAGTTGAGGAATGAAGAGAAAGGAACAGGTGTGAACGAGGAGGACCCAGGTGGAGAGGGAGGTTGGGGGAGAAGAAAGAGAGAGGGAGAGGAGAAAGAAGAGGGAAGAAGGTGGAGGGGATTTTAAAGTGAGTCAAGGGTGAGGTGGTGCAATGGAGAGAGGGGAAGAAAAGAGGAGAAAAGGAAAGGTGTGGTGAGTGGAGTGGAGTGAGAAAGTGAAAGAAAATGATGTGTGAAAATGTGAGTAAAAAGGTGTGGTGAAAGGAAGGAGACCAGCGATGTTGAAAAGGAGTGTTGAGAGCCAGAGAGGTTTAAGACAGGAGGAGAGAGGAGGAGGAGAGAGGACAGAGATGAGGAGAGGTTGAGAGGTGATGGATATGAGAGGGTTGAGGATGAGGAGATGAGAGATACATGGGAGAGGAAGGGAGAATGGATGAGGACAGATAGAGGATAGACTGGAGGGAGAGGGATGAGAAGAGAGATGAGTGAGATGATACTGAGTTTTGGACTGAAGAGATGAAGAATATAGAGGAAGAAGGGAAGAGAGGAGGGAACTTACCAAGGAGGGTTGAGGGAGGAAGAAAGAAGAGAGGGGGAAGGAAGAGGACGGAGAGACAAGGATAGATGGAGGGGTGGTTATGAAGAGGACACTGAAGACGAAAGTAAATGAAAGAAAAAGAAGAAGAAGGAAGGTAGGCTATGAATCTATGAATCTATGCATCCATGGGTAGCGGTTTTCACAAGGTGATACCGGTGTGGGTATCTTCTGCTTTGGAACTTATTGCCAGAGTCTGATCAGTACCATCAGTGAAATAACCTCTTAAAACACCTTTTCAACAAAAAAAAAAAAACCAACCTTTTCTGTCTTTGAATTTTTTTATTTATGATTTTCTTCTTCTTCTTCTTCTTCTTTTTATTGTTATTATTGTTGTAGTTTTTGCTGTTGTTGTTGTTACGATGTGTTAAGTTTTGTAATGTCATTCGACAATGTCTTGGCATTTTTTACCTAGTTGAGGAGAAGGAAGTGTGTGAGACACCGACTGAAGGAACAGGATGCATCCAAGATGCTGGCTGGGAAACCTACTGGGGTAAGCAGAAGGATATGAAGATAAAATGTATAGACTTGTTTCCCAAACTATGTCAAAATGTACATTAAAAATCCACATCTGATGTAATGCCCAATGAAAATTACATCATCCAATACTCAGTACCCTCATACAGATAGCTAAGTAATACAATGTGTTGTTCTGCATCTTGCATGAGTCTTAAGCCCCATTCAGATGTCGTTAGCTTAATGCTCAGTTCTACATGTTACAAGCCTGACATTTTTAGGAAAAGGAATGGACAGCAATCTTGTGACATTTTTGTATCACAGCACAAGTCCAAACTAAATTTGTCACATTAATGCAGCAGCACAAGAGTCATTACACAGTGTCTCTTTTTATTATGCACGAAAAATCATTTTAATAAGATATTTGTAATTTTTTAAATTTATGCTTGATGTTGGTAATAAGAGGTTGATAAAATTATTATATAATTAAGTCAAGGTACACAAACTAGCTTTTCCCAGCTTCCATCTTCATCTCATAGTCCTCTTCAGCAGCTGGAGATTGCTCAGTTTTCATTCTGTGACCTACAGTATACAGCAAATATGATCCCATCCCTGGTCAGTATCACTTAAATATCAAGTAATTACAAATGCCTATTTAATACAATTTCATTTGTTTTTGGCCAAACCCCAAGAAGGATGATGCCAACTTATTTCAAAAACAGAAATGTTTTATGAATCAAACTATAATGAAAGGTCCATATTTAAGAACAAACTGCAACAAAAGTCAGTACACCCTTTCTTTGCGAGAGACCATTCTTTTATTTTTTAAGATTTTCTATGTCCACCTTTATTTTTGATGACAGATTTGAAGGACATCACATGAAGTAAACCAATTTTTAAAACCTTGTTCATGCCATTAGTCATAATTGGAAATCACAGTGTACTCACTTTTGTTGCAGCGAGGTTGTACTGTAGGGCCTGTATTTTCAATGAAGTCTATCTCACCCACTGTTTTTTAATAATACATTGAATCAAATACCCTAAACTCAAACTTAGAAATAATACGATTATTGTAGGATGACAGAGTTATGAACGATTTAACATTTTAGTGATGCAAATGGATGTACTCAGTTTTGTTGTCTACTGTGTGTATGGAACTTGAGTCATGCATTACCAGGTCAAGGACAAACAGGAAAAACAATTCAATATGTCAGATATTATATATTGCAACTGAATTTTCTCAGCTTCCTCTGTATCTCCTGAAGCTCAACAGGGTGAAGCTCTGCTGTGGAGCACCTGGCTGGAGAAACATCCAGAGACTGAGCTGCTGTCTGCAGAAGATCCAGGAACAATGACTGCTCCTTGGGACAACCCAGAAACAAAGGCTGACTGGGATAAACATGCTGCAGACACCTACTACTCCTATTGGGAGCAGTATTCATACTGGGTAGCTCAAGGCTGGACCACTGACCAGTCCACTTCTTATGGGAACACTGGTGAACAAGCAGCAGCAGGGGTGATGGACAAAGGCATATTGTCACAATCAAATGAATGGAGGGATGGACAGACTGGAGCTGAAAGCGAACAGAGAGAAGAAGTGACGACTCTCCATGATGACATTGAGGTTTTGAAAGATCTCTTTGGACAAAACTGCACATTCGAGGCAGGAGGAAGCTCTGTGACTGACTCAGAGATACACAGACAGAGTGTGAGTGTGGCTGCTATCAGAGAGCAGTTGGAGGCAGAGCTCGGTGGCTCCGATGCTCCCTCTGATGGTGGAAATGGATGCAAAACACCTGCTGCCTCTTCAAAGTCGAACACAACCAAACATACAGGTAATAACTGTGTTTGTGTGTGTGCGTGTTTGTGTGTGTCACTTTTCACTGTCAACTTTGCTGTATTATCAGACTGCTTTGTCCCATGTGTGGTAACACAAAATTTTATAGTGTTTTTTTTAATGCACAATTTCTGTTAAAAAATTGGCTGGAGTTGTTATTGTTAGCAAAAAACTTCAACTTTTTGATTCTTACCATATGAAGAAAACTTTTATTCAGAATTAGATTCTTGAGGAAGCAGAAATCTTGCACTCTATTATTTGTGCTCAATTTTGATCCAACAATACTTCCAATAGGACTTTATGTTGCACAAGAACTTTGTCAATATTTTTACCTGTTCAAACTTAACTAAAATAAAAAAGGATGTAATCCAACACTAACTGAAAAAGTAAACTCGAAGTAAAGATCTGCTAATGATGCCAATGTCCTCGCATCACTGCCAGGCAGAAAATCTCAGGATCAAGAATGGGTGTTAAGAATTGTTTTGTATGTGGCTGATAAATGGTGTCATAGGCCACGTCCTCTTTTTAGTGATGTTACTTCCACTTTGTTGTAGAAGGAGATGTTCACTCCTCTTACAAACCAAATGCTTACGTTGCATCCATTCATACAATGACTCATGTGAGCCTAAAGACTCACATGTGACCTCAACGACTCCAAGGTGTTAATGAACTCAGGAGAGTTAAATTGCCTGGGACTCCCCACCAGTCAGTTAGAACTGAAGAAGCCTTTTGCATGAGAGACGAAATGTCTTCAAGGACCTCAAGCAAGTCCAGTTACCTTCTTATAGCACTTAAAACATTATTTGAAATTATTATAATTACATTCACTTAATAAATGTAATTCAGATTGAATATTAATTATTAGGTTTGGATTAATAGTTTTGAAATAATGAAAATTAATTTAATGTGTATTTGGTTTGAGGTTTGCCAATAATTACCATGTATATTTTTACTCAGATTCCCAGCAGGCTGCTGGCACCCCTGAGGGACTGTATGGCTTAAGGACTAATATGTCAGATAGAGAAGATGATGATGATAATGACAAACCCCCGAGAGGAGGACATGCCAAAGTCAAACGCAGGTGAGTTTTGTGTTGTTTATTAAATGTCAAGATATTCTGAGCAACCTCTAATGAGAACCAAGTTTCCAGACAGTCATCTCCTCAAGGAATCTGACAACCTCTCCTCTGGTCAGATAGAGGTTTCTGAAAATTAGTTGTAACAGGTTTAAGTTGTGATTTATCCCATGTGCAAAAAAAAATGAATTCTTATATCTAATAAACTGCTTGTTGGTTCTGTGTGTAGCCAATTGCTCCAGCTTGCCTTTCTTTTCATTTATAGCAGTTTTTTTTTTTTTTTATTGTGGACTTTTACCTGTTTTTAGTACTTAATTAGTACTAGAATTCCCTGTTTGGAGGTGACAAAGATCTGATCTAAACTTAACTTAAACAGATAGTATCAAGTTATGTGACAGACCTCTATAAAGAGAGTAAATGTCAGTAGATTGGCTGAGAATGGCTGCTTCACAAATTCAGATATCTAAAAACAGGTGCTCTTTGAATATAGCGACATATTATGAAACTAACCCATGAGAGCAGTTAAACTTGTACTTCGTGATCAATAAGTCCTAACTACAGCTATGTGGTTACCATCGTTATGACTTATTGTACACAAGCAGAGTATAAATATAAGATCTCTCCTTGTTTATGTGATAGACCATTTTCCCTGTCACTTCCTTGTAGCTGACACAGTTTCTGACTGATAGAGCCAGGCTTACACACTAAGTATGATAATAGTAATACTCTGTGTTTGGTTCAACTGGTCAAAAAAAGGCAAAAAGCACTGGGCAAAGAACTGTTTCTCACAATATCTAAAATGGAGTCATATGAAACACATTCTGAGTTTCAACATTTAAATCAGCTAGCCAGCTTTGAAGTCTCTGTGATTTACTTTCTCACAGGAAACTGAGAAAATACTTGAAATATGTGCAGACAAGTAATATATGAAAAAAACATCCATGAGAAAATGTAAAGTTTATCCCATGGGCTTCAGCTTCTAAAAAAGGAGATGTGGACATGATAAAATTTCAATCTTGACCAGGTATGGTATGTTTTTGTGCAGTCATGAGCTGGATGTGGACGAGAGCCCAAATTTGACACCAGGAGAGGCTTGGAGTAAACTGGGCCTCAAACATAACCCAGAGCCACTGTAAGTCTGATCCATTTATCCATCCTGTTTTCCCTTCATGTCCACAGCTCCAACCACATTTATATCTAAGGGGGTAGACTAAATATCAGAGTCGGTTCACTGATTGCATTTTAGACATTTCTCTGCATCTCTCTCCACAACGTTGATAGGAATTTTACTGTTAATAAACACATCCCCAGTTTTCATCAAGCACTGATATTAGACTGAAGTTAAGCCTCTAACTTTCTTAGTTTTTCCAGATAGTTGGATTTCGACTGTATTAGTTTTAGATGGGTGGACATAACAGCAGCTGGGTGTATACATACAGTATAAAAATGAGAGTGATAAATTAAAACTGAAGAGGTGAGATTTATGTCTAAAAATGTGAAGGATGTCATTTTCATGTTATCCAGTCAAACAGAGAGTAATATGTATGGATGTTAAGATTCATGGTGTGTACAGGTTCCGGGGCAGTCGTTACACATTAGATGTCTCTGAATGAGGTTGTGTATGTGTCTATGTTCCAGGTTCAACAGTGTGTTAAAGTGTAAAGGAAGTGCTGGTCAGAAGCGTCAGACGCAGCGGTGGACTAAGAGAGCAGTCCACAGTATCAACAAACACACCAGGTTCTCAGAAACAGGAAGAGATGACACAAAGCCGCAGATCAGCACCTCCCTCATAAAGGTACCACCTGTATACTGCTTAAGGGTTTGCACTTTGTATAAGACTTGGGGAAGAGGAAGGAGGACCTAATTTGATTGCTTTGAATGTATCGATGGTTGGTTAAGTTTTCATTGCGGATTCATCTAAGCTGCCATGCTGGATCTTCCAATCTGACAGCTGTAGGCTCATGTTCGTCTGTCTACCCTGGGTGTTGGAGGCAATACTTCTCCCGGAGGACACCCCAACTGTTCCCACACCAGCCAGGAGATTTGGTGCAGTGCAGATTAGATACTCTTCACTGAACATCTCCTATCCATCTCTCTTGACTTCTCTTGACTGAACCTCCAAGGCTCTACTAATCACACCACGACTGCCTGTGAATTTGAATTGCACTTTGGTTTTCCATAAAATCTGGGGAAATGGAAATAATGAACAGATACATCATATACATATATGATGTATGAAAATCCTCTTGATTAATTATACAATACAAAATCAAAGGTGCTTCCATTCACATGTTGTCAAATGTAGATTAACTTGGTACTTGAACCAAAGAGGCTTTATTATCTAACTTTGAAGTTTTTAAGTTCTTGTCACAGGAGAATGAAGTCTGGTCAGACTGATCCAGTTAATTCAGGGCCAGATATACTAAGACCTTGTGCCTGTTTTCAGACTCATTCTGGTGGAGTTTACCTGTGATGGAAGTAAAAATTTTCTTTTCTCATTTTGATGATCTCAAAGAGATCCTAGCTCTGTTTCAATCACAGGATACATCCGTCTTGGCTTCGGGCTCAGGCCAGGAACTGAGTACGTAATCAGTTTTTGCCTTGGTAAATCACGCAGTGAATACACACACATTGTGGCCCCTACTTCAGTGTAAACCACAGCACACATATTTGTTTTTCACTGTTAGTAAGTCTGGCCCTTGGAGCTTATTTTACTTCTATAGGGGTAAACAAAATGGACTTGAAAGAAGTTATCTGTGGAATGTCTTAAATGACAGATAATTACCTGAATGTTGATCATCTATACTGGTTGGATGCAACCATGCAATAGTATTCACTTGGACTTTGGTTTGGCAATATAAGGATTTAAACACAGTACTCCACAAACTGTGCAGTGTTCCTCTACAAAGTTTTATGACCCTCTTTTAAACAAGAGCAAGAAATTGTAGACTTTTAGATGAAAAGCAAGGCAGCTGCAAATAGATTCAACCATTCTTATGTATTATCAATACCAGAAAAGGTAAAGGTAGAATGGACTGTAGATTTTTTTGTTATTATTAATGTTGCATCACATACTAATTAAATAAACACTGTATTTGCTACACAGGTCCAAAATTTCCTTAAAAAGAACCAGAGAGCGACACAAATGTCTCCATGTCACCAGCCTGAGATGGGAGGAAGAAGTACACAGGGCCCTGAGGACAGTCTTCCATTTCTCGGAGAAGTGATGGGGAAAGAGGAGACAAGGAGGAGTAAGGAGATGAAATGTGCTGAGAAAGGAAATCAAGAGGCAATGGAAGAAGAGAAGTCCAATTCTCTGTCCAGTTTAGTTCCAGACAGGAGCAGGGTCACTCAACCCAACAACTCCGTCTACTTTGCTACTGAGAATGTGGATATTGAGAGGGAGGAGGAGCAGGAGCAGCCTGATAGACAGTTAACACATCTAGAAATCCCTGGCTTTCTCCTGTCTGACGCACCTGAAGATGACTGTGGTAAGCACAGCATGTCAGAGGATTCTAATGACAGACATACTTTTTGTAGAAAAATAAGATGATCCTGGAAGAAGTATTGCAGTCAATTGATATATAATGTGCATACATCTGTGTAGAATTGAGCGTGGAAGATGGTAAGAAGCCAAAGATGAAGAAGAGGAAGCGAGGGAGGAAGCAGCAGGTCCCACCAGAGATGGCAGCTGAACCAGATCTTGCCAAATACTGGGCTCAACGCTACAGACTCTTCTCACGCTTCGATGAAGGCATCAGGCTGGACCGAGGTCAGTCTGCATGCTACGTGCGCATACCAAAAGTAAAACAGAATCCATTTCATCACCACCACACCAAATAAAACCCGTGTAATTTAAAAAAAAAAATCATCTCTATAGATGAACAGACTATGTTTCAAACCAGATGACTGTGTGTTAGATGTTGCTGCTCTGGGTGGTAGAGGTAGTGATGAGTTCTGGAAACATGAGCCACAGTGGGAATTAATATGTCAGAAGTTTAGTACCAATAGAGGATTCAGGCTGAAAACTGGTGTGAACATCTACAGCTGCAGTTGTGGTTGATTCACATGTAGCTGAAACATGTGTGAGTTTTAGGGGAGCCGGAGGAAGGACAGAAAGCAGACATGGAAATAATGTTCTGTTTTATTCTTGGTACTGTAAGAGTCAGTATTTCACTTCTCTGTTTTTAATCACATCTACCAAAGAGTCACATGTTCCAGAGAAGCACAAGTCTATCTTGATATAGTACTTGCATGCCCATCTGAAAGCATATTTGTCCCCTAAAATCTTTCATCCTGGGTATACTGGCTTCAAAGAGTTGTGAAACAATTTAGTTGTTTGACTATTATTGGGTGGGCTTAGTGTGATTTTGAGGTGGCAAAAGCTGTCAATAAATTATCTGTTAATACTTTGGCCCACAAACTGTGCATCAGACAGCAGGCAATGGGGAAAACATTTGGATGCAGGGCTCCACTAAACAAAGAAAAAAATAGAAAATAGAACTGTTGCCGCAAAAGCAATAGCATTTGCTGTGTTTTTGTTTTTTCCTCATGTATCCTACTGGACAGGTCCACTGACTCTGGATTCCCTCCACAAAAAATTGAGTTTAGATTAAAATTGAGAAGTGTGGTCAGAAAAATAGTCCAGAGTGACAGCATATCTAGTTTGGTCTCTCACCGAAAGCCTACAATTAATGTACATTGATTTGACTTTTGAATATGTGTTCTGATAAAAGTGCTGTTGTATTTACAGGTTATTGCACTCAGAAAAGTGCTGTTCAACTGAATAAAGAACCCAAACAAGGCTGCTTTTAGAAAATATGAACATTTTACTCAACAGCAGCCTTATTTTACTCAAGTTTTGAATGTGAAATCTAAAACTGCGACTTCACTCAGTATTTCTATCTGTCTAATAATTCAGCTTTCCTAATAAAAAGAAAGTACATTTATTTAATTGCCATGTATGTTCCATCTCTGGTCCTAGTGAAATTGAGCAGAGAATATCTTCATTAACTGATCTTAATGCTTCAGTCCTCTAGTTACTGTCCTTAGCTTGAGAGCCCAGACAGACCCTCTGAGTCTGGAATGGATCAGCAACACTGAAATTTAAAAAGGGAGGAGACACAGATAAGAGTGACCAATAGACTGAAAGTGTATGTTGGGCTTGCTTCTGTTCATCTGACGCACACCGAGAAGCCCGGAAAAATGCATTTTGCTGATATTTAAAACATGCACACTGAGCTTGGATAACATTTGGGATTTAGGGGGCATTATGGATGCTCTAAAAAAGTCTGAGCTTTCTCCCTTCAGCCTACATCCTCAAATCTATGTAATAATGCAGGATATCACCTGCTTTAAAAGGACATGCTTTAACACAAAGAATTTCTTACTCACGTCACTAACCTTGTTGTGTGTTTAAGAGGGCTGGTTCTCTGTGACACCAGAGAGGATTGCTGAGCATATCGCCCTCAGGGTGGAGCACAGCTTCTCTGACTCTCAGCTGGTCATAGACGCCTTCTGTGGTGTTGGAGGAAACGCCATCCAGTTCGCCCTCACTGGAAAGAGAGGTAAGCCTGATGTGTTTGTGTGTGTGTGTGTGTGTGTGTGTGTGTGTGTGTGTGTGTGTGTGTGTGTGTGTTCTTGTACCTCCATTCAACTCTCACTTTATAATATTGATAAAAACCGTTTTTCATCAGTGTCAGTTTGTCTGGCACTGACATTTACAACATCAGTTTAGGATATAGAGTTAGTTCTGTACTTGAGACAAGAACTGGGCTTAGGGTTTTGAGTTCAGGAACACTTGTACTGAATGGTAAATGAAAATGTCAATTTGTGATAAAATCACTTAGTTGTATGTATATTCTTATTGCTCCTGTTTAAATATTATAGTACAGACTGCCTGTGGCTGTGCTGAGCCCCTGTTATCACTAATACATTATGCACAGTATATGAAATTATATTATTAAATCTCATTAAATCTTATCAGAGCAATATCTCAAAGTGCATTTGTCGCCTGTAGCAAAAAATGACAAGCAATCACTAATGTGTATAGGTTTGAGGTTATAAACAGGAGGAATTTCAAATAATTTCTAAAAGATACAGCTAGCCAGTGTCACAAGTAGTGTGCTGACTCCTGGCCTCAGCATTCAGAAATAACTAACTTGCTTGTAGATTTTTTAATTAATCAAGTAAAAAAGACCATTGCAATAATCTCAGCATCAATCAGCATTTTCGAACTATTTTGAGATAAAAACTGTTCAATGTTTGAAATTTCCAACAATGTTTTTATTCCCATGTGAAGATGAGAAATAAAATTTTGTCCTAAGTCACTCAAGTAATAAGAGCAATTAAAGCACTGTAGTCATTTGGAAAAGCAGAGATATACATTTGTGTATCATCTTAATAACAAAGGTATCTTAAAGTACATAATCTGACCAAAAAAGGTGCATGCATAAAGAAGAGAGAACAGGGACCAGAATGTTACCTTTACGAAATCATTAATAAATGTCCAACGTGATACAAAATAGCCTAGACTAACAAAATACATCCAAGCCTCTGAACTGCCCTCAGGGTTTAAGCTTTCCTAACAGAAGACTGGATACGTTTCAGACCTTGGATGGATGTCACAGCTTTGCACAGATTGAGTGTTTGCTATCTCTTTCTCCTGCTGTTTTTCTATTTTGTGTTGTACTCTCAGTCCTGGCTATTGATATCGACCCGGTAAGGCTGAACCTGGCATGGCACAATGCTACAGTTTACGGCGTAGCCAATCAGATTGACTTCCTGCAAGGAGACTTCCTTCAGCTGGCGTCCTGTCTTCGTGGCGATGTGGTCTTCCTCTCCCCACCATGGGGAGGACCAGACTACATGACTGCTGAGGTGTTTGATATCAGGACCATGATGGAGCCTGATGGATATCCTTTGGTGTAGAAACAGGGGGGTGTTACAAACAACTAAGCTCCTTGAACCTTCAAGAATAGTTAGTCATTTTGGAAAATACCATTTCTAAACCTCACTAATTTACACATTATATTTAGTCCATTTTATCTATAACATAGCCAACTTAATGTCCCATAAAATGGCAGAGTGTTTTTTTGGATTAAACAAATTAGATATAACATGTCAGGTGGATTCTATTACCTTCTCTTGCACCTTCTCTGCAAAAAATGATGCACCTTCTCTGCAAGAAATTAATATATTTCTCTAATATCAGACTACTTCTTTAACCACCAAGACACTCCAAGAAATGTTATGGTCTTATGTTATTTCACTTTGTAGTGATCTTTACAAGAGGTTAGTCAGATTATTCTACAACATCTGTACATTCTGATTCAATCATAAGCTTTGCAATGTATCTGAAATCTTAGAATATTGAAATTTCTCAGGTTGTAATTTTTATTGACAATGAGGTGTTTTTGAGCCTGTAGTTTGTGGCATTTCTATTATGGACTGTTACATAAAAAGGTTTATGATAAGGTGCTATGGTATTTCCTTGGTTAGTTAATTGGGAACTTTTTTTTCTAAAGGAAAGTTGTCTTTGACTCCAGTACATTACCATTAAAAACAACAATATAGTTAATGAGGACAAGCATAGACATAACATCAATAAATATGACTTTTGAATGATGTAGAAAAGGATATGATGGCAGAAAAAAACAGTAAGAGGTTGTATTGAATATTCTACCTGAACTTGGTAGGAGTGGCTTGCTGTGCACCATGTTGGTGGTGGCCGTGTTGACAATAAAGACCGAATATACAGGTGCACATTACAGCTTCAGACTGTGACAAAGTGTCATCAGAGCACAATAGAATATTAGAGAATGTCAAGTGCACAAAGGCCATACTCTTTTTGTGTAGATGTCTTCTTCTTTCTTTTAAAAAAAAAAAAAAAAAAAAAAATAGACGAGTCCTATGGGTTTTGTTTTTGACTCACACACTATGAGGCCTGAGGATGGTCATTGTGAGAATGATATTTGCTTCAGAGATAGATAACTACTTGGCAGACTAGACATAAAATTTGGAGCGTAGAGATCGGTCTCCAGGGGCTGATTCCTAACATTTTTGGCAAATTTGAACTTGTATGCATGAAATATCAAAGGCTAAAGATAAGACTGGCATTATATTTACTGAGGGCGAACCCCTTTTAATTTTTAATCTCCATGATATGTCCTGTCATGCTGTCCTCAGCATGACATTTCACCACTAAGCTCAAGAAATATTAACATCTAAATCTACTCTCTGCAGCTTAAAATAGAAATTACTTTAAGAAATGGACTGTCTAAGATTTGGTTTTCATCCTTAATAGTAGCCACATTTGAGATTTTCCGACTGGCCAAGTTGATATCAGACAACATAGTGTTCTTCCTGCCCCGAAACGCTGACATGGATCAGGTCTGTATGTTCATAGTGTTTATGGGTTGGTACATGAAGGGTGAACATGCGCTGACATCATTTACTCTAACATATGCCTGCTTGCTAGCAAAGGTCACAGAGCACATAATTAGGAGTGTTATAAAATGTTTTAGTACATTACTTTACAGTCCATAAAACAATTTGAACTGTTAAAGCAGCAACTAACTGGTGCATCTTGAGCAGATGTAGAATGAGCATAAAAAATGTGGCCTCATGTTTTGGTGAGATATATTGCACTTACAAAAATGATGCTATACAAAGAAAATCAAGGTCATAGTTGTCAAAAAACTGCAATTGATTAAAAATCAGAAAATTATTCATAGTCCACATCCAAATATTTTTATTTTAGATTAAATAATAATGTGAGCAAAAACAATAGGGTTCCAATATCACAGGTGCTATTTTCCCCAGATTTTAGAAAGAACATAACTGAAATTACAGAATAGATCTGCAACAACAACAAAGCAATCTGTGTCTATTCTGGTCTATTCTGGTCCTTTTTAACCTGCACCTGTCTGGTAACACATTACCTCTGTCTCCATCTCAGATCGCCTCTCTGGCCGGCCCAGGAGGGAAGGTGGAAATAGAGCAGAACTTCCTCAACAACAAGCTGAAGACAGTGACCGCTTACTTTGGCAGCTTGATAAATCAGACAGCTAGTGACCCTGCAAAGGCATGAACCAGTAAGGATTTCATCCTCCACGAAACAAGGAATGGAACAAGGAATTTTTTTACTTCTTGGCATTTAAGTGTTGCTTATGTAACTAAGAAATAATTCTGACAGAATCTGATGATCAGAAGTTAGTTTCTCACCAGGTGGTTTATGAATCCCTCAGAGTTATAAGAATCATTTTATATTTGATCCTTTTTTATTGTTCATCAGAACCAATAAATGTTTTTCAGAATGTTTGTTCTCAATTTCATTGTTAATGAGACAAAATGTCAATACACTAGTGTCAGTTTTAGTTTCAGGTATGAGGGTTATTTCACAAAAGTTGAAGTAAGAAATCCTGGATAACAGAAAAAGGGCTGATCACAGATTCACTAATGCTGAAAAGGAGATGTGTGCATCATATTTCACACCAAGTATTTCACTTTGATTTGTCACCAGGTGCTCAGTTTTCCAGTGATATTTGTCCTGTATGAACAGAAATTCATACAACCTAACACTTGCTTACACTTTTACAGCATAGTATAGGAACAACTGTCAGTCTGTGCATATGACAAGTAACTCCTTATAGAATAATTATGACAAGATCTGTGGTTAATAATGATTTATATAATGATAATAATGATTTATATGTGCATAGGCTTCTTATATATTTAGTCGATGTGCTATTGTCTGCACACCTTTTCTCGATCTTTTATTATAGTGGCCAAGTTTTGTTTCTTTCAAATAATTCCTCGTAAGCCTCAATCAAAAGATGTTAGTACCGTCAGTACGATGTAAACAAGACATTATCTGCGATAGTTTAAAGCATATCCACGGCAGAAATACAGCATTTCACTACAATTTATACCCAGAGCAGCCCAGTCTCATGTTTCCTTAAAAGAAAATCATGAGGAATATTGAAAAAATTGAAATGGCCCACTAATTAAGCAACATTAGGGTTTGTGAAACCTGAGTCACCGTGGGTTCTTGTGGGTTAATTGACACACTATATATTAATACACCACTAAGTCATCATTTTTAATAGTTAACTACTTGCTACATAAGCTGCATACCGTTAGTTAATTTTGTTTACGTCTGGCAATGGGAAAGAAGAGTCATGCTTTTAATCCATTCTGCCATAATGGTTAGCTGAAATTTATAAAGACAGTAAAAATATGTGGATTTAATAGAAAACCAAGACATTTCTATGGACCCGAGGTTCCATGTTCTAACCTCCGCCAGTGGGCGTTGCCCCGTTAAAAAGAACCCTGATGACTTTTGACACACATCACACACTGCCATCGTGCTTTGTCCTTAACACAAACCGATTATTTAAGTTCGGTTAGCACCAAGCTAGCTAAGCAGAATAAATCTCCATGGTAATTTATGCACCACTGCTTTCATGAAACTAAGTTAAAGCTAAATTCAGCCTGGATATCTGAACAATCAACTTTGTAGGTGCTGTGAAACAGCCCTCTGGGGACAAAAACAATACAACATAAAAATAATAATCACTAATAATTCCCACTTGGATACTCTCAGTACCATGACCATGATTTATGATGTATATCATTATATAAATGTCCTGACAGTGTCTCATTAAAAACAATACATAAATGATGTAGCAATTAAGGATATGAACGGCCACTGGGTAAGTACTGCTGCAGAGTCTGGCTGTCCTGGTTCTTATACTTTTACTTTCTTTTGTTTTCATACCACACAATTATTCCAAAAGCGAGGATGCTTTAGTACCTTGCACAGTAAATTGTATGATACTTTCCATTCATATGGAAATATTTTTTCAGCTGTCTTAAGAAGGAAAGCCTTTTTGCAGTTGTAGTGTTGAATTCCCACCTGAAAGAAGAGTAGAGTTGAGTTTGTAGTTTTCCACCTGGTCAGTTTTTTTTTTATCATTTAAAACTAAAGAAAGATCACTGCTTTGTCCCTTATGGAAAGAGAACACTGAAAACATTCAACTCCCCAGTTGCTGGTCTACCAGTCCACCAGGGATCAGAACATATTACTGTGAGCTGTTTCATTTATTGTTAATAGTCTATCAATAAAAAGTCCAACAAGTCCTACTAATGTTGTGTTATCAGCAGCAAAATGAGCAGTTTCACAGACTAGCTGTCATTGGTGTAAAGTGAGTAGTACAATGGCTGTGGCTCAGGTGGTAGAGCAGTCGCCCACTAGTAGAGTGGTTCCAGTCCACATGTCCAGGTGTCCGTGGGCAAGATACTGAACCCTGAATCGATGTATGAATTTGCGTGTTTGTAGAAAAGTGCTGTTTGAATGTGTGTGTGAATGGGTGTGTAAAATAGTGTAAAAATGCTTTGAGTGGTCAAAAAGCCTAGAAGAACCCTATATAAGTACAGTCCATTTACGGTGGACACAAAGCACATCACCATTGTTGACAACCAGAGACACTGAGAACATGTTAAATCTGACCAGCTGCTTCCTCCCTGCAAGAAATCTGAGAACCACTGTCACAGAAACTTATACAACCTGGAAGGCAAAAATGTATTTAAATCTGAGCCTGTAATCAACATTAGCTATGAAGGAGGTTTCTACTCTCATGTTTAGTAAGTAAAAAAGCAGGATCTGATGGGGAAGGAGAATGATGAAGGGCTACCAAGCTAATTTCAGGCCTGCAGGACAGGGAGGCTTGAATCAGAATCTAGAATTTCCTTCCACAGACTTATGATATCACTTGAGTGAAAAGACTGTTTTGAAGTTTGTTTTTACAGTATGTCTTATCTCTCTGCGCTGCCTTCTTTAACTAATGCTCAGATGCATACTTAGATTATCTAATAGTTTTACTAAACTGTGCTTTATTGATGCCAGATGTAATGCATGTATTTTCAATACTTTGTATATGAGGTGACCACATCAGTAAAAGAGTCTGGATCATTATTTGCCTCCTTAATATTTAGTTAATTGAACCATGTGATGTTCAGTGTCTCTAATTCTGTAGAACATGATTCTGAAAGAGCTGAGTCATTAGTACACTAGCCTTAATTAACATAGGAGTAGAAGAGTAGACCACCATTTGAGCTATCATTCTTTCCAATTTGATGAAAGCAAATCCTTCTCTGAATTTGTTGTTCTTCTTTCTAAAGAGAGAATGCCAAGGGCTTGCACCTCTATAGAGTTCTTAGGGATCACCTTGGGCTGCATTTCTTTCTAGGCTTCATAGCCCTCTGAGAAAATACAGTGCATCGCTCTGCTTCTGTCAAACTCTTGTATCTGATAGACAGTACTTTAAACTTTCAGGTTTGTGGATTCACAAAACAAATCTAGAGGAATTGTAATGTATACAATAAAAGGCTTTGTTTATGTGAAAATTAATGATCAGGATACCAGCAGGTGGATTTTCATAGCCCAGATAATATGCCCAGTGACTGATGGAATATTGCAAGAACAACCATAGTAATCCAACCTACAAAAGGTGCAAAATCCAACAGTAAACCAGATACAGATCCCCAGCTAATTGTGTTTCTCAAGGGATGACCCCTGCAGGCTCTTTGATACACTACCCCCATGGCTTCTAATACGTACCTTAGCATATATATTGAAACACAGAGAGGTCTTTAGTATACTGGGATCTCCAAAAGCTGGCAGCATAACCTCTGCTATAACTGGAGACAGTGTTCAGACTGTTGGCCATCTGAGGGAAGCAGGGGTTGTCTGTCCAAATGCAAATGCTTAAATTACTATATAGGTAAATAGAAATACCACAAAAAGTTATTTTGTCAGTTTCTTATTCTGTCAATAAGAAGACAAAACAGGCTCGACATTATTCCAAAAATCATTTGGTTAATAAATAAAGAATTAGACAATTGCATTGAGGCCAAAGCAGGCTATCATTATTAGAAAATTATGAAATATAGATAAAATGCCACAACATTTATCTTGGCACAAGAACATATCTTAATATTTCTTCTTTTTCTACCTTCTCTAGCATGTCAGATTCAGAAATACATTTTAAAGGTCAAATGTGAACTTAATACACAGAAATAAACAGACACAATGACCAGTTGGACATTACATCAAATCTAATTTAAAGGTGCAATGTCATTTAGTAAACAAGAAGCTAAATGCATCTGCCTAAATAACATCAGACCTATGGCCATCACCAGAAATCGTTCAACTGAAACAGACGGTCATAACATCTGGGCATAAGGACTGGTGCAATTTCACTGCACTTTAACAGAGAAGGGAGTTTGGTGTTTGGCCTAACAGTTCAATGCAATCAAGCAGCACTTGTGTATTGGAATAGCTCTGAAAAACATCTGGTAAGTGAGTCTTTACTGCCTCCTCAGACTTCCAAATACCCACACTGCCAAGTATAGAATAAAGAAGGTTTGTCCATGTTGTTATGATGTGGCTCATTATTGACTGATTCATTTCGAATCTATTGGCCCACTCTTTCTGCAACAGACTCAACAACTGAAAAGAAAGATGTACATTGTATTCTAATTACAAATATTTTACATTACAAAATGACGAGAACTGGAACATTTTATTTTAATTTAGATAAATGTATTTGCGTATAAAGTTAAAATAAAGAAATTATAAATATATGAAAAACCAAGGTCTCACTATAATAGTTGTAAATTGTATTGCAAGACAATTCAAGACAGTTACTTGCAGGAAACTGACAAAAAAACCCCAGAAACCAGTTTAACACATTACAAATCAAAATAATATCACAACATTAGATTACCATGTTTGTGTTTCTGGCTTTATCTGCATCCAAAAGGCCATCAGTTGAGCATGGGTCACAAACCTGTGGGACAAATGTAAATGTGCTAAGTTACTGTACTGAATTACAGATGTGATCATTTCATAATTATTACATTAATGACATGACATTTAAGAGGGGTAAATTACAGCCCTTTAGAGGTTAGAGAATAAATACTTTTACATTAATCCAACCAGTGGCGAAGAAAGGAAATTGAAGCTCGCCTTGTCTTTAGCTGAAGTTTGACATTTCAGTTGGAACAGCTGCAATGTTTGCTGCTATCTCATCCTTCAAATCACTGTTTACAGCAGTTTTCAGCTCATGGCACATTTCATATACCTAAAATATAAACAGAAATAAACTAGACAGAAATTGTCAACCTGATATGGTTTGTACTGTTTTTAGAGCTATGATATGACTAGTTTTCCAATTGCAGCCTACAGCTTTAAGCTCATGTTAAATTTACATGTCGTTTTCACTGGAAATACACCAGACTCTTCTGTGCATAGAGAATTTACAGCTAACTGTCTGGAAATAAATATTTTAGTTTGTTTTTATTTTTTTGGTTTATTTGTTGTTGTAAAGAATTGCAAATCTTTTTTCTTAAGCATAGCAGCAGATCCATGCTCTTTGCTTTCCATTCATTTCAAGAAGTCACCACTATGAGACAATACTTCGACAAGTATTTCATTGTGTCTTTGTGAAAATGGTATTTTGCCCCAAAGGGTAATATTATGTTCTGTTACATTTTCCTGATTAAATTTTTCTAACTTTATCTACACAAGCTAACTTCATTTTTTCTGACATGGCTAACGTTAAATGAACATAAACATATTCCTCCATGAGTAGTCTGATTTACTCTTTTTGTGTATGATAATTGTAACATCAGTTAGCAACTTAAAGAAGGTTTCAGTTGTGGACATTTTGGTAAAATTTATCTCCAAGTTAACTTCATGCTTGGCAGCGTTTCACCACAAGCATAGTGGCCACTGAAGTGACTTTTGTTGGGCATTATTGTCACATTTTGAATGGTTACTACTGAATCAAATATCCTCTGTTGTAGCTGCGCTATAAACACAAGAGTGAGGGAGAGAGAGAGAGATAGAGAAAGAAATGAGGTGGTTCAATGAGAAGAGTTTTTATTAAATTCCTGGATATTAGAGTGAGATAGAGACAATAACTGTTTACAATAATAATAATATCTGTTTACATATGACACTCAATCCTGATTAATTTTTCTGAGCAGATTTCTCCCTCTCTCTCTTAGGAAGATCTTTTTTGTACCATTTTTTCTTTGACCTTTGTTGGTTGTAGCTCGAGATTGTTCAATCTCAATCTGCTCCTGAATACTGTTTTTTTTTTGAGAATGAGCCATTTTTAACTTAAAGCAACTCCTTCTCTAGAGGTGCTTTAATGGTGGCAGTGATGGAAGAAGTACTCATGTATTTTACCTGAGTAAAACACCAACAGATTAAGAACAAGTTATTACAAGTTATTACAAGTCCTGCATTAAAAATCCTAGTTGATTAAATTATATAAAAATAATAATGTCAAAATATACTTAAAATAGCAATAGTACTCATTATGCAGGAAGGCCCATCTCAGAATAATATACATTATATTGATCAATTATAATTAGTGATACCTACGTGTGTACATGGCTTTCCCTGGGACAATAATCAGATTTATTGTCTTCCAGATGTTATCCAAATAGCAAAAGTTATTAATTCAACATTGAATTATGGTCAGAAAAGTTCCATAGTGGTTGAGGCTTTAAACTCAAATCCACATTTCTGCAGCAGTCACAATTTGTAAGTTGAAAAAAGAACCATTGAATCAACATTATATAAGGGCTATGTTTTTGCATTGAAATACTAACATTTAATTAATGCTGTCTCAATTTGCCAAGTGCCAACTTTCCCATCTAAATATTTTAATTAAATGAGCAAAACCCTTTTTACTGTGATGCTTCAACTTTGAATTTAGATAACAAAGGAGGGGTCCTCTAGAGAGAAAAATCCTAAATTCACCTATTCCAATTACCAAATTTTCTCATTAACTCTAACTGGCCAGAGGAAAAATTCAATTCAATTCAGTTTTACTTATATAGGACCATATCATAACAGAAGTTATCTCAGGGCACTTTTCATATAGAGCAGGTCTTGACCAGACTCTTTACTTTATAGTTATTATTTACAGAGACCCAACATTTCCCCTATGAGCAAGAACTAACAGGGCTAATGATATTACTAATAGGACTAAATGAAATGGTAACAATAATAATCATAATAAAGCAATGGATGTTGATCAGGTTCATGGGGCAGTAGATGGTCTGCTACCATGGATCGAAATTCAGGAGCATCAGAAAAAACCTGCAGAAAACGACAGGAGGAAGAGGAGAGAGATGAGAAAGCACAAAACTGCAGGAGAGAGGAAGGAAAGTTAATAACGAGCAATTTTGAGATGTTAATGCACAAAGGGAGAGAGGAGGAGGTGGTGGAGAGAGGAGCTCAATGCATCTTGGAAAGTCCCCCAGTAGTCTAGGCCTATAGCAGCATAGTGAAGGGACGGTTCAAGCTAATGCTGAGCCTGTTCTAACAATAAGCTGTATCAAAGAGGTAGGATTTAAGCCGACTCTTAAATGTGGAGAGTGTGTCTGCCTCCTGGACCCAAAATGGAAAATGGTTCCACAGCAGAGGAGCCTGATAACTGAAAGCTCAGCCCCCCATTCTGCTTGTGGAGACTCTAGGAACCAATAGTAGTCCTGCATTCTGGGGGCAAAGTATTCTCCTGGGATAATAAGGTACTATGAGGTCTTTAAGATAGGATGGTGCCTGGCCATTAAGGGATTTGTAGGTGAGGAGGACGATTATAAATTGCATTCTCGATTTCACACGGAGCCAATGTAAAGAAGCACAGGAGATATATGATCTCTCTTTCTGGTTCTTGTCAATACTCTCACAGCAGCATTCTGAATCAGCTGGAGACTGTTTAATGTTTTATTGGGACAGCCTGATAATACGGAGTCGCAATAATCAAACCTAGAAGTGACAAAGGCATGTACTAATGTTTTTTGCATCATTTTGAGAAAGGATGTGCCTGATTTTGCAATATTACGTAAGTGAAAAAGACAGTTCTTGAAGTTTGTTTTCTAGAAACAAAAATCCTAAATTCAACTATTCTAATTACTAAATGTTCTCATTAGCTCTAGCTGGCCTGAGGAAAAAGAGAAGAAAAGTTAAGAAAACCTGAAAAGCTAAGAAAAATGCTGGGTCAGTGTTCTTTAGCAGTGTGCTGGTTGGTGATTAATACTAGCTCAACAATGCTACCAGCAAATGTTTGTTTTTTGTTTGTTTTTGTAATATGAACTAGCACCAACCATCCATCTTCACATTTTGCCTAACGTTTCAAATGGTTAGCTAAATTAACTATTGTAATCTGGTTGTATTTGCTGCTAAAAAGTGCTGGCTGGCATTGGGCCAATATTAGCAATCAGCATGTCTGATAGGGTGAAATAGGGTCTCATTTTCATGGACACCGGTAAATACTAGAAACATTAAACCCAAACCAAGTAAGGTTGAACATAACCTCTATTATGATGAGAAATTTGGTGTGTATATGTTTGCTAAATCAGCAGCAAATATATTCCAGAACAAATACTCAAACTGTTGTTAACTATATGATGACATTTTTGCTGGTTGTGCTTGAACTAGCAAAACTGTACATGTCAAAGTTCAAACTTTTATACTTACAGTATACACTTAATGACAAATAAATGGGTGAGTGTCTATGAAAAGACCATAAAAGATCTATCAGGGCAGTTTGACTTGAAGTCCTTCAGAGAAACAGAATTCCTCTAAAACATTTGAAGTCATCCTTCAGGTAAATGAAATGACTTTCAATTAAAAATAAATGTTTTTTTCAAATGCTGGCTGCACTCAGGAGGCACTGGGGGAAAAGCACTAGTCAATCAAAGTTACTATGTTAAAGTTAATATTTTTTTTCTAACATTAAGCCCATGTTTTAAGTCCTTGTTTGTATTTTTTTTTTGTTTGTTTGTTTTTTGAATGGGACTGAATTAGAGTTGTTATTTTGTCCGCAAGCACATAACGTACATTAAAGTTCATTAAAATACAATAACTGCAATTGCATTACATATTATTTAACCAGTATTACTTTAAGGTTAATGAACTTTATATAAAATCACAACTTAATGTCATTAATATTGTATGTTCTACAGGCAAAGTTTTGTTAATATATTGTATTTCACCCAGCTTAATTTGCATGGCATACTTTTTGAGGTTGTTTGAGCTTCATCTGTCCAAACGAAAGCAAAAAGTATGTTATAGAAATACTGTAGTAATAAAGAAAAGCAATTTGAAAGGTCTGGTTTCTGGTGGTTAATTATTGTAACATTTCATTATATCAAAACCAATGACAATACCATTTTTGGCATCATTTTAGATAATAGGTGAGTCAGTGTCCATTCAGTGTCAGTCATGATTAAAAATTTGACATTTATTCAACTTAAAACACAGCACTTTCAGTTTGATTTCAATATCAGGCATCAATGTAAATTCAGTACTCCTACCTTTACGGTTGATTCAATCATATTTCTCTATCTAGGTAATCACCTGGATCTGGGTGTGTGTGGTCACAAACCTAACATTAGCCTGAGTAAGCTCGGTACTCCTATTTTACTGGTCTTTCCAAGACGAATACCATCTTTTCAAGACAATGAGAAAAGCACAAAGAATGAGGAATCAGATATAAAAAGAGAAACTGTTACCGTTTTATACATATAACATGAAGAAACAGCAATGCTACAGTGGCTCATTAAACAGAAATATGTGGCATTCAGTGTCAAACAGCATGCCGATACACTGCAGTGCAGTCAAAAGAATACAGATGCAATACAATCAAATGTCAGGATGTAAGCCATAGTTTGTGGGTAACAAACATTCCTCCCCATAAACATTAACTTACTTCATAAAAATCAAATACTTAGCTCAGTTTTTTAAACTACAAATTTTAGAAGTATTCTCATCTAAGTGTCCTTTCTTATGAGTTAGTGTAGCCCCCCCCCCCCCACCCGATCAGGGAGAGGCCAGCATCATTCTATCCTAGCCCCAATATTACTAAGCCTGTACATCACCCAGAGAAAGGAAAGAACACTCAACACAAAGCAATAACATTAAGACTGGTGAAAAAGGAAACGGAAAGACTTTCTCCATAGCTTGGAAATGTAATTCTTACCATGGGCCAATAAGGGGGGCTTACTGTATGTGCCGTTAAAGGAAAGATAAAACAGGCATTTTGGGAAGTTGCTTGTGTTGCTTTTTGCTTGCCATCTTGTAGAGAATTAGACAAGATGATCAGTATCTCTTTCATCTCATTTTTTATGTCTCATATAGTGCAGAAGTTTATCCAGGATGTATTTAGTCCAGCGTAGCATAAAGACAGGGAGCAGGGGGAAACTACTAATCTATATCCATCACAATTCAAATAGAGCTGTAGTGTTTGGGATATTTTTTTTTCCCTTACTATCTCAAATTTAGACTATCTCAACCTCCATTAGCTTTTTCTTTTAGCTTTTTCCAGACCAGCATGCACTATTAGCAGACCGGATGCTGCTCTGCTGCTCATAGATACACACTTCTTTAATATCACACAGTGTTCTCAGCTGTCATTCTCAAGTGAAGATACTGATTTTCTATAGGTTGTCTTCACCATAGAAAAACCAAAATAAAATGTTTTTATAGTCATTTTTCAGAGTTATAGTTGTTCCACAGCTGTTTCCTGTTTCAAACTTTTGGAATGAAGTTACTGAAATCAACCTGTGCTTTTTCTCTTTTTAGTGTGACCCCTTTTTGGCTTTGGTCTTAAATTTGTATCAAGACTGCTTGGACTAAGACCTGGTGTAAGCGGTTCCAGACACAGGCCTAACTCCAACAACTTTCAAGGTGGGATTCGCACACTATTTTGTCTAGAAAAAGAAAAAAGACATAGCGGTTGTAGATGTCTGTCGACCAACCAAAACACAAAACATCCAGTCCTCCTATTGCGGTTGTCCCAGGTTTGAACCATGTCTCATCTCCTCTGTTAAAGAAGCTGGCTCTTGGACAGAGTTCACTGGCTAAGCACAGACAAAGAGTAAATTAGACACTTTTGGATTTTTTAGAAGGTGTTAGTTCACTTGTGATGGAGCTAGGCCAGCAATCTCTGCCTACTTTCAATCTTTGTGCTTAATTAGATCTCTGCACTGGACACACCAAGATAAACATAATCTTGTCTGAGTCAGATGGCATGAAAGAATTCCAAAATGTTTTTTATTGCTGCTTAAATAGCAATTAAGAACCATTTGGTGTGTGGTATCATTTTTAGATGCTTAGGTTTTTACATTATATATGCCATACACATGCCATATATACTGGCATGACTAAAAAAAAAAATGGCAAGTCGATGCAATCATAGAGAGTCTCATCAATCATAAGCCAGAAGTTTGATGTGTCCTTATCCTTGGTTCTCAATTCTAATGATGCAGACAAAATCATGGCTACATCTCCTTCAAGCAAGGCAGTCAGTACACACACACACACACACACACACAAAGCTTTCAGTCTTAAGGCTAAAATTAAACTTTACTGAAATAAATTAAAAATAAGGCAAATGAATAAACATGAGCAATAATATTTTTAAAAAAGCCTGGAATTAAGGAACATTGCTGCAGATGTGGAGGATTAATGGGATGATTCATGGATTAATAATTATTAGCATTAATGTCATCATTTTATGACCTGAAAAACAAAAGCTTTGCACAAAGGCATACATATATTAACCTATAGAAATAAACAAAGTAAGAACTTTTATGAAAAACTTTACAACATGAATATGAATAAATAAATTACACAAGTTAAATTAAAATTTAATTAAAAATGATATAAAAACATTTTTTTAAAAAGTAAAAACTGATGAACACACTCACTCATCCATTGTTTCTGTCCTCTACACCATCTGAAGGCTGTCATCCTGTCACACTGTCCATTGTAAATACAGGTAAAATAAAACGCTGCACATCCCCATCGGGCTCTGTCAGGCAGTGCTACGCCCTGTGCTTTAATACCCACGCTGTAATGCCATGGTGTCCATTGTCCATAAAGTTTTTAAATAAACCGCTTGGCACATCCTCAAAGTTCCCCAGTGTTCACCTCACTACTACTCCCTATGCTTAGAAAACTACGTACATCCTAACGTCAGGTGTCCATGTTGCTCGGAGAGCTCAGATGAACCACTCCTTCTTGCTTTCATCGATGGTTTCGGTGAAGGCCGGGTCATTGACGATGATCGCTGCATCGGCACAGTCTGCTGATTCTGCTCCCTTTGCCTCATTAGTGTGGTAGGAGCCTTTATGACGGAACATGTGACGGATCACAAACACCATGATACAGAGAACAGTGAAGATCACCATGGAAATGATGCCTGGAAACAAAACGAAAAAAAAAAACTGAGCACACTGTTGATAACAATGACTGGAAAGTTGTAATGTCCTGATTTTCCTGAATCTTGACTGAAAGAGACAAAGCAATTAGCTGTTATCAAAGTTGAAGCAGCAGAAGCTGACACATCCTGACTGAGGGTCAAATTCAAAAACCTGAAAGTGAAAATGAAGATGTTATAGATATTAATCTAGGTGATTAATACTCCTCATGATCAATAAACTGACCACCGAGTGTCCAATTTTTGCCGTGCCCTTTTGACAATTTCTGAATACAAGTCATTGATTATGTTCTGATTAACCACCAGAGCCTTTTTTTGATTTTCTCCATGAAGTCTTTTTACAAATGACAAGTATTATGAGCTGTGCCCAATGAAAGGTGGAGCACAGAGTGTAATCCAGAGGAAAGTGTAGCAGAGGTCCTTACAACTCCAGTAATTTCATAATGCACAATTGACCTATTTTGTAAATGAATTTATGATGTGCATAAATTCATTTCCAAAATAAGTCAATCAGTCTGAATAGACAAAGGTTGATAAGAACCACTGAACATTGGCAGCAGCACAATGCTCCTCCAGTTAAGGAGCAGCCACAGTGGAAAAGAACAGCGATAGAAAAAGAGATCTGCAGCAATAAAACAGGACACTACCAGATCTGAATATAGTTGGGTCTGAATATAATTTAGATCCAGCTCAAAACTGGGGCCTGTGAGGGGTCTTGAAGACTGAGACCAAAGTGAACCAGTGAAGACCTTAGTCTGTCAACAACAGGTGTGAGGAAACAGTACAGCACATGGAAATCAACAAACCCAGAAAACACTGTATGTAGGTATTAGAGAAGAAAAAGACACTAGTCATCATCCTCTGCTGGATACAAAAATGATTCCATACAGCTGTCATTTCATTGGTGGCACACATACTCACAAACCAGGTTGAAGTTGAAGGCTTCAAAACACAGCCGCACACACCACTAAAGTAGTGCTGCCTCTACACATTGAGCAATGCTGTATTTTACCGTTTTTACATTCTGATGAATTTCTATCTACTAGCTTTAGACTTTGCAGTTGTAAGTCTGCAATTAAGATTTTTTTTTCCCTTTGTTTCTTCATCTTTGCCACCGAACCCACAATATGAATTAGGAAGAAAAGCTGTTTCTGATTGATGTTTATCTCTGTTTTGAGATAAAATGTAAGAATTTGTATTCTCATAAGATTCCGGATGTTACTTGAATACTTGTTCAAAAAATTTTCTTCTGTATTTTCTGTGTTTATTCATATGTGTGCATACTTGTGCTCCTCTCTGATCTGTGTCTGTTGATGGAAACACTCATTATGTGTGGTGTGACCAGTCTTTGCAGATCTCAGCAGCTTTTACAAGCTGCAGCTCTAACACTTAGCTGGAAGTTAGATAAGATTTACCTCCAATTATGGCAGAGTTGCGATCAACTCCATCACCACTGGCTTTGTCCTCATTGAAGGGGAAAACAGCTCCAGCTGTGGATAGAGCAAAAATGTGTTATCTGTTGGAATTCTAACATAAATTCCTCACTCTTTTTGATTTTGACTGTGGCATGTCCTTGTGTTCCTTGTAACTGTATCACTTGTTAGTGTCTCTACCAGCTTCTATGTGCCAGGGATCACTAGCTGAGGCCATTGGGGAGATGGTCAGGGGTGAGGCACCACAGTTGGATGGGACCAGAATCCCATGGGTGCTGACAGGTGCTGCCAGTCCTACACGCAGCGCTGCTTTCAAAGGCGCCACGCTGTTAAACTGAACTCTGGACAGACAGCCAACGAAGCCTGGTGTGTTGTAGCGCTCTATAAGGATGGGGTCAATCTGTCCTGTTTCTACAAGAAAGAAAGCAGATTACAGATGAGTCGGATTTCAGACAGGTTATATGAGAGGTATGAGAATGTTCTCAAAACCTATACGTCTGTACTTCAACCTGTGCTTTACATACTTAATATTATTGGAAAAATATTTTGTATTTTATTTTGTGCAAAATAATTTACAATGCACCGAACAGTTCTAAAACAGGGTAGAGGTTCATTTCTACGCCAGCAGGAGTGCAAAGCTCACTTGACCTTGTACTCTGCTGATATACCATGGAAACATGGACACAAATGTGACAGTAGTCAGCTTAACACAGGGTAACATTCACAACACACACAACCCAGAGGTGTGCACATGTTGACAGGTCAGACTTTATGCTCCACATGGTCAAATGCAGGGGATAATGACTGATAATCAACAGTGAGTCTAAACATCTCTGTATGCAACAAGTGTGTTTGGATATTGAATGAGAAAAAACTTTAGTTTAAAAAGAAAAAAGTTTAAAAAACTTTAAATTTGGTAAAACAAAAAGATTCCAAGTTTCTTTGTTTGTTATATCTAAATTTACATAGATATTAAAATACATAAATTTCAATAAAATTGGAAAAATAGTGGTTTTCTAAAACTTTTGACCAGTAGTGTGGCCATAACACCTCCTTTTAATCTATAAAACTCAATACAGCAGCTTGCTGTATAGGACACAATAGGATTTACATATTTATTATTTATCCTCTCTCTCTAAATTTATAAAGGAGATATATCAACACCATAAATTACCTTCATGGTTGAAACATTACATACTCATTTGTGGCATGTAGAAGAAGCTACCACTTAAGGCAAGAAAAGAGAAGGACGCAACAGCAAGTACAGATGTTCACGTGAGCTGACGTTCAGACATGCCAGTGGTCTGTACTGGGGAATACATGCATCCTCATTACCCTTGGAAACCTTAATGTTGTCTATACTTCATTACATGACTACTACTCATTACTATGGCTCCTCATCAGGATTCGGTGCATCTCTTATTTTTTCTTTATTTTGTTGCTGGCTTGGAATTGGAATTCAGTCCATAAGATCATTTTGATGCTGTCTTCATCTTTAGCCACAAAAAGACAACAATTCAATTCAAACACTTCAAAATAAAAGCTATAATATTAGCACACCCGGGAACAAAATGAAAATCTGTAGCTAAATGGGACAGTAATACTGTAGAAGGAGAAAAATCACACACATACACTTCCACTAATCTAAACACTTACCAAATACCTTTCCGAGAAAGATACTCTTGACCAAATTAAACTGGGTGTTGGAGGCCTCAGGCAGGGTGTATGTGGACACTGGATAATGATCCAGCTGAAGAAAATGGACAGAGGAGGGGAACAGTGACAAGTTCAGCTGATAATTTTAATTTGCCATTAACAGCAAGAACTGACAGATCAGTTTTATCAGTTTTATTTTCACA
The DNA here is from genome assembly GCA_016859345.1 of Istiophorus platypterus. Lineage (NCBI taxonomy): Eukaryota > Metazoa > Chordata > Actinopteri > Istiophoriformes > Istiophoridae > Istiophorus > Istiophorus platypterus. The sequence continues at coordinate 39,778 of CM029113.1, read as the reverse complement.
GGTTTTGTAATAAATGCCTCTGATTTCTTCCTCCACCTCAACAGCAAGTGAAAGGAATTTTATTTGTGCTGCTCAGGTATGGAAAGACAACTCAGACTCAGTATCTCCACAGCATCACTCTCCCACCTCTGAATAATCAGAGAATGTGTGGAAAATAACTTTCACTGGAAATATTTCTTCAGTAGAAAGTAAAAAGTAGCTCCATTGAAGGCTATTCAGAGTTTGTAATTAAGGTATCAGTGTCACGCTTTAATTTCTGCCATTAACCCCATAGCTTCTTTCTGTTTCCTGAAAACAAGTATCATTATTTAAAGAAATTATAACCAGTGAAACCTTACCTTAAACAAAGCGTTGAACATTTTGAAAAATGTACTTATTTGTTTTTTTCTAAGAATGAGGTGAGTAATAGCACGTAGCTCGCTGTAACTGGATACATCTGTAACATTCTGCTAGTTTCATGTTTCAATTTTTCAGAATTACTGACCGTTTCTCGACTTTGTACCTCTATCTAAGCTCCCCTCAGCCAAGAAGACGGCGGAGGTCAAAATCTATCATAATTTTCATCTGCATGGTCTTTATCAGGATGTTTTTTTCAGACCGAGGCTCTTAGTTCTTCTCCTGTTTTTGGAAAGAGTTCTGTAACCAGCCTCTCTACAGGTGTCCATCCCCAGTGTAATGGGCAAACTGAGCGCTTCAACTCAAAATCCATTCCTCGGAGTATGCTCATTACTCCTTCCCTGTTTTAGCCTCAGTTCTTTCTCCCTTCAAGTGTGTTTATACCCTCTGCCCTGGTGCTATTACAGGCAAATACAAGCAGTGGCAGACAAGCAACACTCCTGTGAATTTCTCTGTCATAACCAGAAACATTAGAACATCGTGTTCATTTTGGTGTTCATTTTTGCCAGCTCTGTATTGAACATACATGAGGCTGTTTCCCACAATGTTGAAATGTTAAGTGGACTGCACTTAATAGCACAACCACTCAAAGCAATTTGCCACCTTCACCCATTCACACACACACATTGACACACTGATGATACATAAGGGGCAATTTTGGGGTTCAGTATCTTGCCCAAGGACACTTTAACATGCTGACTACCAACCTTGCTGTTACTGGAAAACCGGCTCTACCTCCTGAGCCACAATGCCCAGTGTTACCCTAATGCAATCTGACTCTCTGTCATCTGTGTATTTGTAACATACAGTATTTGATGTAACATAAACAGGCACTACGGTAGTGGCAAGAAGTACTAACCTGTAGTTGTATCTTTCTTAAGTTCCTTGTTATGTTGACAGAGTGTGGCTGTCCATTGGCCATGTTACGATGGTCAATGTCGATGGTGTAAGGTTCTGTCAGACCCCCAAGACTGTAGCGGATCTGGAGAGTGCCTGGAGACACACAAATACAGAGATACAGACATTAAGTATGTTTTAAAACAGGATAATAAAGTAAGAGCATAAAATTTATATTTTTATATAAAATACTTAAGAAATAAATTGAATGCAATGGTGATGAGCCTACCGTTGTGCCTGAGCACCACTGCCAGGTAGTCCTGAGTCCTGGAACTAATGTAGACCAGGATGCTGGGAGTGCTGGAGGTACTGAAGCTGAACACCAGCTCCTCCTGAGTCAGGTTGGCTTCACTAGGAACACCAACACCTGACAGGCTCTTCACTTCCCGCAATGAAAAAGGTCCGGCCTCAGGCAGGAAGTCAAAACGCACCAAGGTTCCTGTCTCAAAGTAGCCACCTACATCTAACACACACACATGCACACACACACACACAAACACAGAAGCAGCAACAGAAGAAAGGAGGGTACTTCAAACTGCATAAAAGTGTTGAACAATCTTGGCTCCATCTAATCTAATTATTTCAGTTAAATTGATTTGATTCTGGAGACCATACCATCGGTGCAGAAGGGTCCATCGTATGCAGTGAGCGAGCAGTCACAGGAGTATCCGCTGTACTGTTCCACACACTTCCCTCCGTTCCTGCAGTGCATCCCATAGCTGCTGCAGTGGCCCTGGCAGCCTGGACTCACCCCTGGACTCACTTTTGCCCTCTCCTTCAGGTCAAAGGTTACACCGTTTATTTTCAGAGCCCGCATGCAGCCCAAGAAACCCCTCTGACCACTCGAGGCACCTGGGAAATAAGACATAAAGTATAGAATTAATTCAGGCAGAGCCTTGAGGTCTAAAGCTGCTTCATTCATGCTTCACAGCCAGCACCTCTATAGTTGTGTGAATCATATTCATGCAGGCGTACAGCTCAGACACTTCTCACTGTCATTCTGTTGTCAGCTTCCTCTGTGATCTGATTGTAGAACCAATAGTTCTAAATTGACTGTGGCTACAGTGGTTTCAGCTGGCTTCAGCTGTGTTGACAGTAAACATGAACAGCAAGTGACTGCAAGAGTATGAAGAGACTGCCATCAAGTTGGACACATTTTACTTCATCCTCTGGAAAGATATGAATGTTACTCGCTATATGTCAGACTGTTTACTCATCAGAAATTTGATGTTCAAAAACATTTTAAGGCTAGACACAAGTTTACATTAGTCTTTTCAAACAAATGAAATTACATTTAAGTTATGTGTAAAGTATAAACACATCTAGGATGATGACTTGAGGTGTATGGGGAAAAGTCACACATGAAATACCTGCTAGACTAACACTCTGAGGATGGGGGGGCGGGAACAGGGCAGATTACAATATTCAAAGTTAAAGCAAACAGCTATGCTGGGATTTCAGCTTTATATACTTGTTAAATGATCACTCGGAGAGAAAGCTAGAGGCTCATTAAATTATATGTCAACTGGCATATTTGGTTGATGTACTGTAGTTGTACAGGAACACCCCCCCCCCGATAGGAGGACAAGATGGTGTCTGACTGTAAAACATCACATGTGATAGCTGTGGGGAACATTCAGGACACATCAGGTGTGCGTGTGTGTGTGTGTGTGTGTGTGTGTGTGTGTGTGTGTGTGTGTGTGTGTGTGTGTGTGTGTCTGTGTGTGTGTCTTACCAACATATAGCTCACTGTAGAACTCAAGTTTGGTGTGTCCCTGTGGGGGGTTGGGTCTAACCTCTCTGTACTGTCCATCGAGCTGCAGCACTGCCTCTTTGATGTTTTTCTCAACCTCCACACGATGCCATTGGTCATCGTTCAGAGGCAGCGGTGAGCGGATGCTGAGCTCCAGCCGCTCACTGCCCAAGTCAAAAGAGAAGAGGACCACCGAGCCCCCTGGGGGCATCAGGTCAAAAATCACACATTAGTAACATGTTAAACCTTCAGAGATCTTTACTAAAGATGAGGTCCCGCCATGATTTCTTATTGTTTGGAAAAAATGTAAAAAAAATATTAAAAAATTCTCTTTAAACATACGAACGTTTGGTTAATTAAGATATTTCCTTATGTCAGCATGCTCTTTTCAGTCCAGGTTCCCCAGCTTTGAAACTCCTGCCTGAACATCTCAGGTAAATCAGCTTACTAGTATCTCACAAACGACTTTTCGTAACTACCAGTTCCTTTTTAACTGTATGTGGCTTACTGTGTTGTGTTGTTATCGCTTATCTCATTAGTATCTTTTTTTGTTTTTTCAAAAGCATATTGTTGGAGCAGAGATAAATACTGAAACTTTTTTCATAATTTTCTGTGAGTTAGTGTCTGACATTACATTTACTTACAATTTTCCTCTTATCAGTTAACACCAATCCCCTCAAAAGCCTGGTCAAATCAAACCCTTTTTCCGAGTAAACTAAGCTGATTTTATTTTTAGTCAATTAACAGTTAAATTATAATATCTTTTTAACCTCCTCACCTTGTTAAGTACAGATATGCTCCTCTTTAATTAGAACAGAAGCATACTGCTTCAATTAAAATGAGGTCTGACTAGATTCACTGTCACTAATGTGCACCTGAAACTGAAGCCCTTCATGTGTTGCTTTTGGAGCTTTCTATTGGCAACTCCTAGTGGTAGTATAAAAAAATACACTTGCAGATATTGCAGAGAGCACAGCACTCCTTCATCATAGAGATAATATCAATCTGCACTAAGTGAATTTTGAAAATCTCTACTTGAAAATGTAAATGTCCTCAAAAAGATTTTTAACATCTTGGTCAGTGCACACACACACACACACATAGACACACCTCTGAGCTCAATGTGAAGGAAGTGAGTGGTTCCCAGGTTCTCCAGAAAGACTCCATGAGTGGAGGAAGTCTTGAAGTAGAAGGAGATGTCCATGCTGGTTTCTCCTCTGAAGGAAGGGAAGTGAAGGTAGGAGGCAGGGCTGGTGAAGGAGGCTGCGTTCCAAAAGTTTCCTTCAGAAAACAACAGGAGGACATTCTTGGATTATACGAAATCTCTCTTGGACGCTGGTGAAAGATTTGAGTGTGTGTGCACTTGTACTTCTATCTCTCATGAGGACCAGTCTGAGCAGTGAGGACATTTTTGTCCAGTCCTCATAACTTCAAAGGGCTGTTTGAGGGCTAAGACTGGGTTTTACGGTTCAGGTTAGAGTCAGATTTAGGTTAGGGTTAGGGTCAGGGTAAGGGTTGGGGTCAGGCATATAGTTGTCATAGTTGAGGTTGGGGTAATGTGTGTGTGTGTGTGTGAGAGAGAGAGAGATACACTTACGGTCCCCCTGGCATTTGAGTGGCCCTATCGTCAGTTTGGCCTCAGATCCAGCTCTGCTTGTATCACCAACTACAACCTGACTGACCGGCAAATGGTCTTTATACACCAGCAGGCCTGTATCCTCCCTCCTGTGCATGCACACACACACACACACACACACACACGAACACAGGGAAACAAACATCTATCAGTCAAATCAGGATCATATTATGTTAGATAATATCTGAGGCAGTTTTAGATTACTATAGCAATTTATAAGTCAAAAAATATTTTTTACAGCCTGGGTATGTTATGACTTTACTGATTACATTGATCAGTTTTGGGAACACAGCAGAACCAGTACACACTACTTAACAGTAGAGTCCAATAGATTCCATCACACGGATTCTGTATATGCAGTATGCACAAATAAACTATATTCATAACTCTAACCGCTATTTAGGAAGTAAACAAAACTAACCTATGTGTCATGTAGGACTAGATGTGTTTTTTACAACATTAATGATATCATTCAAGCAGTAAGGACTATGGAGCAGTGTGAATATACAAACTCTGTCACCTTAACTAGTTCAAAATAGGGCAGTGGTCCACTCACCAGGTGCGCAGGTCAGCATCACAGTTGCAGTGGTGTTTTGGGTCAGTACAATTGTGTTCAATACCACAGGAACACTTCTGTATCCCTGGTCCTGAACCCCCCCAGTAGGAATGTCTCTCCTTGGCTCTTCCTACCCACCAGGTAAATGGGACACCATCTAGAGGTCAAACCAAAAGTCTGGAGTCAGTTTACTTTCACTTTGATTAGATCAATGTTTAGAACTGCGACGTATAAGTTTTTTCTGCTGCTCTACAAGGTTTCCTGTTGGAAGCAGGTGGTGATGGTGGCTGCTCACCAGGAGCTTCAGCCATCATGCATTTACAAGACGTGAGGTTATAATACACCTTCCGAGCAGAACTAATTCTTCAGGGCAGACTGGATGCTGCCAGAAAATGAAGAGACGGGCTGGATGGGCTGGGGCGAGCTGGTTGGCATGCCAACTTCAGTAGAAGAAAAGAAGTGATAGAAGTATAAGCAAAACAAGGTTTAACACTGGCGTTGCTTTCCAAAGCTCTCGGTGAGCAAAGGAATGAAGTTTGATCTGTTTCTTTTAGACTGGTGAGTAAACAGCTGCTATTGCTAATGTTATTTTTTTGTAGCAAGAGCAAATGCTTACAAATACTGTAGCTCCTATAAACTACATGCTGTAATTTGAAAATATCTTGCTCATACAATGGCTTTGAACCTGAGATCTTCTATTTTGAATAAGTTCTCTGATACAGTACAACTGTATCACATCCAAACTATATCTCGGTTTGTATGTTACTGCACAGTCCCAGATAAAGCTTTGATTTCTCTTCTGATGACAGTTGACTTTACCCGGAGTGTTAAGCAGACGAGACATCCGGCAGGCGTAGGCCACATACTGTTCACAGTAGTCTGCACTGGAGGTGACTGATAGCACCTGGAGACACACAGCAAGGACACATTGTTTAACAAAAAACTTTTTTTGTTAAAACAATATTTCTCTTTATCCTGTTATGCGATGAATCCTCCACTTTATTACACAATTGCTATTTATCTCACCAAAAGCTGGTACATAGTAGAAAAAAGTTTCATGTTGCACTTCATGATCATCCCGTTGTTGTCATTCAGTTAATTACTTAGGAAGTTTAAGAAGTTTCAGTAATCCCTTATACATTATTACTTACATTAAAACAGTCATATTTACATAGCTATTGCATAATCGTCTAATCACCCTCTTTTCACACTTTAATATGTGTTTTTATCCTATCACCATTAGCACAAATGCAAAACTAAAGATGAAGATGAATGAGACCAGACTAAGTGTGTGGTCATTGTGTACCTGTTCATCAGTCACATTGTAGGTGATCTGCAGCACTGCCTTCCCCTCCTGGTCTGCACTAGTGACTGAAGTCTGAGGAGACAGGTTGTTCTTCAGTGTGGTCCAGACCTTGTCCTCTGAAAACACAATGAAGCATAGTATGACAAATACATGTTTCCATACCACAGTAACTACTACTGTATTCACAGATATAATTATGCTATTATTTTACTTCACTGATTTACAAGACATCATAAATCGTTTCTCTCCAGAGATTCATAATAACTGGACGCCACCTGCGCCCAATGAAAGAACAGTAGTATTCTGAAGGATGTAACCCATGGGGCTAACAACTCCAGTAGTGTTTTGAAACAATGAGGAAATTTGCAATAACATCTATAAATGTCTGTGTAGAACATACAATGATATTTTTATAATGTGCAATAACATGCGGAGCGATGTACAGTAGTTGCTTTGCATATTTTGACTCTCTTCTTTATTTTATTTTTATTTTCGATTTGTTTATCTTTTCATTATTATTATTTATCATTATTGGCAGGTGCCCATACATATGTATGTATGTGTGTTTGTGTGTGTGTGTACGTATATGTAGACTGTTAAATGCACAGCAAATTCCATTGTGCGACAATATGCAATGACAATAAGTGGATTCTATTTTATTCTGTTTTGTTGAGTATTCTGGGCATAGAAACTAAAGATAAGAGTGGATAGTAAAACTCATATTTCAGACCAACCCAGGTGATTACATAATAATTAAACAGATTAACCCCACAACCTTCTAAAAGTGATGTCTCACCTGTCATGTCACAGCTGACTCTGAAGGGCGAAATAGACCCACTGCCATCTGGGTCGATCCAGTAGTTTCCTGAGCTCTTCCCCAGGTCCTTATACTCCTCACAGGACTGCTGATGACATACTAGGGAGGGAGACGGCAGCTCTCACAGTCGCAAAGTGTGTGTGTGCATGTATGGGTGTGCGTGTGTGTGTACGTGTGTATGCGTGAACTTACAGGTATGGCAGGTAGCTCCGGTGTATCCAGTGCTACTACAGTTGCAGATGAATTTGTCCCATGTCTGAGAACAGCGACCACCATGCTCACAGTGGTTAGGAACACACCTGACATGACACAGATGAATAGGGGAAGGAAGCTTACAGTGAGAAAACAGCATCGACCAGTTTAAAACCCCAAATTTTTGTTGTTAGACACCATAACTACCCACTGAGCCACTTCTCTTTCTCTTCTTTTATTACAACAAGAGGCATATACCTGTCTATAATGGCACACATATCTAGGCTGACATTTTCAAAGGTTCCGATGCTGCCCTGCTCGACAGCTCTCAGATCTGCTAGATGGTCGTCTATGTGGATCATCTGCATGCAGCCCTGGAAGGAGCGCTGATGTGATCGTGTGTTAGAGTGCATGAAGTAGCCTGGAGACAAACAGAGAAGGTCAAAGGTCATTATTATAACCAATGGAGCAACACTGATGGAATAAACAGTTTTTTCTGCTACATTATTATTGCATAATTATCTTATGGCCTAGGAGTCAAATTAAATTATAGTAAGCCTAAAAAAATACAGGGGCCATCCCACAAAATATCCACAAAACATCCATCACGTTTAAGTACTAGAGTATCAACATCCCACCAGGTTTCTATGACACCAAACTCTGAAAATACAGAGGACATGACCAAAGTTTCCTTGATAATAGCTACTTTCTTAGGAACATTTAGGAGGAATTAGGGCAGATAAAAGGCCTAACCTGTGTGCTCTAATATCCAAATGTTTCACCTACTCAGAGCATAAAATTGATTTAAGTCATGATACCCCCAGCCCATCGCTGTCGCCTGGCAGACCTGAAACAAGGCTGTGAATGATAGACCGGAAAAGGCTGAAAACTCATACTCTACTACAAAACAGACTCTAGGTTTGATTCTGGATCATAATAAGAATAAGGGCTGACACTCTGAAATGACCACCTTATCCTCCTTGAACTTATAGCTAAGTCCGTGTAATAACCTTTACCCACAGATTAAGCTGTTAAGACGAGACAGCAGTTACTTCTGAAAGACACATTGGCAGTTTTGGGGAAAGCAGAGCACTTCTGATAAAAGGGACACAGTGTTGTTGTAGTAACCAAGGTCAAAAGAAATGGCTGCTTTTGCCTCCCTAGAATCCATGTACACAGCCAGATAACACTGACCTCAGACCAGTGTGCACTGATGTTATACTGAAGGACACAGATAGTCTAAACTCCACAAACTGTAGGGGTTTAAAAACTGATCACAGGGGACTGAAATTCAGAATGGAGACGGCATCGAATATAAATATAAAAATATGCTGACAACTTCTCCACTCTCCCTGGCTAAGCTTCAATAAATCTTTTCAGCATAAGACATCCTGGAATCCTGGACACTTTCCACACACTTGACATTATTAATAATTAGCAAAATCTCCACAATAAGCATCGCAGAGTCGGTCTGGGATTACATGAAGAAACAGGAGACATTGAGACAGACTAAATCCACAGAAGAACTGAGGCAGGTTCCCCAAGATCCTTAGAACAACCTTCCTGCCTGTCTAAAGGCAAAAAGGGGTTCACAGGAAATTTTGATTTGATTTAGGGTTTTTCTCTTCATTGCTCTTTGGATAAAGTTTATGGGTAAATAAAAACTATACATTACATTAGTTTGAAAGAATCCTCACTTTTGCAAGGTGCTGTACATTTCTTCAATTGAATTTCCATTGTCCACCACAGAACTCCATGTGATGCTAAATACTGTTGCTCATCTTACTTTTCCTATTTTACATTCCTGTCATGCTGCTTTATCAAATGGTGAGTCTGTATTGCTTTTATTGTGTTCAGTTAAACAAAATAACTCTGACTAGACCAAAAGAAACTGACTAAGGTAACTGTGTAATGTAATTTGCTGCCTGAAAATAGAAATATTGTGCAGTGCAGCTACTTGAAACGTAAATGGTTACACTGGATGATTATGAGTTATATTTTTGAGTAGTTACCTCCAAAGTAGTAGGTTCCTCCAGTCTGGATTTGGATGGGGATGGCTGTTCTGACTGTAGATGCTTCATCTCCATCAACTGTAAGCATTGCATAGTTCTCCAATGCATTCAGATGGACACTGTGCCACTGACCATCATTCAGACCTGAACCTGAGAGGAAAAAGAACATTTCAGTATGTAAACTAAACAGGACAAAACTGGTAACAACAATAAATGAAGCACACAAAAAGATAAAAGAAAGGGATGGCTAAATGTTAAAGCTAATTAAACTAAGTCCTGACCTGATGAGATGTCAATATGTGTGTTCTTTCTCTGTGTCACATTCACATAGACGGTGACCTTGCCCTCCGTCAGTCCCACCTCCACCCAGCCGTCAGCCAGCGCTGTGAACATCAGCAGTCCGTTCGGGTTCCACGTTCTGAAAGACAGACTGACTGACAGGGTGTCGCTGTTACTCTGACCCGGCAGGCGCAGAAAGGACGTGGAATTGAAGAAAACAGGGAAGGAGTTGGACTCAGCGCAGGAGAATGTCAGGTTACGCTACAAGAAGAGAGAGAGGGGAATTATGGAATCGTAGTAGATTTCAATCATGGACTGTGGATGAAATGGACTACACCTCTGTCAGTTTTCATTTTGAGATTGAAAATGTTACCAGCAATCAAGTAAAGAGTAAATTCAGACTTTGTTTGTTTCCTCATTCTTTTGGCTGTTTATTTGTAGCACATTTATTTTACCATTGGATGGCAATGTTTACAGTTCCATAGGAACGTACAAGTATTTAACCTATCTGTGCCAAATCATGTATATAACTTATAACGTGTGAAGGTCTCTTAACTGTGGGAAGAACCTCAGACCACCTAGAGGTAGCCCATGCAGACATAGGGGCTCCACACTGAAAGGACCTAGCCAGCCAGCAGGTTCCCATCCAGAACCCATATGTCACAATATCTGTCACACCCTAGTCTCACATTTGCCTTGTCTTCCTTTACTTGCCATGCACTAACTCGCCTGTCATTTCAGAACCTACCAGTCCTACCTGTCCTATGGGAACCCTTAGGTTCCTTTCCTTTTCAGCCATCTTTTCTGGCCTGAATGTGCTTGTTTTCACCTCCTGCATGCTCCCTGGTCTCCTGATCTCCCTTTCAGATAAGTTTGCCTCTCTGTGCCTGGTTTTGACCCATGCTTATTTTTGAACTTTCTATTTTATCTGCCTGGTCTCTGCTTTGTGTTTCTGGGTTCACAGTTCTTGCTGTGCGGCAGGGAAACAGCAACCATTTTAAAAAAAGTTACCACAAAAAGGAGTTTTCCTCAACATTATTTCTTTTGCCATGAGAAACTTAAAAGTTTTGGATAAGTGTGCAAAGTAAGGGTGCAAGTTAGTTAAAGGCGCATTCTACTCTAAAGACAAAGACAGATAAATAGAAATGATATAAGCCAGGTCTCTGTTAAACACACACACACACACACACACACACACACACACACACACACACATGCATACACACAAACACACACACACACACTCACACACACAGACTCAGAGGGAGGTGTCTTACGAAGCTGGAGGTGTCCACCTTCTTCCTGCGGACCAGGTTAGTGATATTGTCTCCATTGTAGGTGATACCCTCCATACAGCCCACAAAGTTTTCTCTGCCTCCTGAGCTTGGCTTTGCTGATACAGAAAGCCCTCCGAAACTGATCTGGGGGCACAACAGAGTGGAAAAAATCTTTCTCTGTTTTGTGCAGACAGTGGTAGTACTGTATATTCAATTTCTCTGTAGTTTAGATCATAAGTCACACACAGTCCAAATCATGTTTAAATTTGTAGGCATCTGTGGATGTTCTCCTTCTACAATTTATTTGGGGATCATCCCCAACACCAGTCTTGTTTTTTATAGTTTAGAATTTTATGCAAATCCCTATATTATCAAAATTTTCAATTTGGTACTATTTGTACATAAATTGGTAGACTTCATACGAACCACAAACCTAAGTCATTTCAATTCCTTTACCAAATGTAAAGCCAAACAGAAAATTCAACATTAAAAGAAATTACAAATTGTTAATGAAAACATATACTTAAAATTGTACGGATATTATATTATTGTTGTGCCAGGTGCAGTGGAGGCTCAGCCAGACCCAAGACTTTTAAAATTTGCACATGTTCTTTCATAATGTTGCACTGGCCAGACAGTTGTTACTGGAAGTACTGTTTTCGTCTGTAAACCTGCAGTGACACCAGTCACAGTGACTTTTTTGGACATGATTTAAGACTGATGAGTAGACTTTCGAAGTGAAGACAGCCCACTCTGACCTACAGTATAGCTGCTGTTGGAGTCAAGAAGGCAAAATATTATTTATTTAACATACACATACAACATTAACAAACATACATGGTTTATCTAAAATGAATTGAGACTGGCTGACAAGAGGAAGCAAATGACATGTGAAAACTGATTTTAGTTTATTAATTTTTGGTTTTATTTTCATATGATCTCTGCTTGGGCTGACGGGGGGTTCATTGGTATCAAGAGCAAGGCAGCAGTGAGGTTCCCATGAACACACAAACAGACTATCTCCATCATCTTCATTTCACACATTATCAGCAGTATTGATTAGCAATTAACAGATTTCAGTACATGGCAAACATGACCCATACAGCTGCACCTAACTCTTATACTGCAAATCAGGGTGTGGCAGTAAGAGTACATCTATAAAAAGTTGGATAAATCTGAGTTCATGGTAGGTCCCTCAACTCCTAGGCCACCAGGGTGCCCCTTTGTAGAGAGTTTTGAATGCATGTAAAATTGTTGCCAACTTGGATAAAAACACTGCAAGAAATGGTGGACAGTGGTTTGTTACTGTTAAGCCAAACTAACTTCTTTAGTAGGTTCAAACCATCAGTGTGTGTTGATGGTTTACGCAACCAGTGTGTGCTAAAAAGATGACTATGACCTCACAGACCTTTGACCTAGGAAGAAAGTACCAGGATCGTGACATGAGGCTGAGATGATAACAATTCCTGACAGCATAACCCACAGGGAGTCTTTACCTCATAGTCCAGGTCCAGGTGGTCAAACTCTCCATTAGTCCTGAACTGCTGAGTGTTGTGGTCCAGAGTGAAGTTGATGTTCCTGCGGTACCGCTCAATGACAACTGAGTGCCAGTGGTCATCATCCAGTAAACTCCCACTGATCACAGAGGTGTGACCTTGAATGGAACCATACTGGTTACTGCCTGGAGAGAAGCAAGCAGGACACAGACAGGAACAGGCTGTAAATGTTTCTCATGACTCTTCTGAAGGCACTAGATAGGACGGTTTTAAGGATTTCACTAGAATAGAATATGCTGTGTCTGGAGAACACCAGACATATGCAGTGCTTTTGCTGTCCTTGAAACCACACACTTAATAGAAGGCTACCTAAGTTGATGCTGAGCTGCAGTCTTGCCCTGCGGACCTCTAGGGAAATGTAGTCTCCTTGTTGTCCTTCTCCATGGAGCAGGACCCCATCTCTAGCTGTGGTTCTAAACTTCAGTGAGATGACATCCTTCATAATCTTCATTTTCTTACTCCTGAAGCGGTAGGAGATGACGCCATGGCCATCAAAACTGATCACATCCGCCCCTGGAAGATGTAAAAAAACAAAAAAAAAACAAAACAAAACAAAACAGATATTCTGTATTCTTCCAAGAGAACAGGACATCTCATCACTCTGCCTGTTTGCTGTACCATGTTCAGTTAGTTTCTTTGTGTCCGAATTTTGTTTAATGCTCTAAGCAGTGCATGAAAACACTATGATAATCGGGGAGGGCCCATGCTATGTGCAGTACCTCCAAAACAGAGTAAGCCTACATCAACCACAAATTCAATTAGCTGACAAGGACATTTGTCCTTTTTATATGATGCAAACTAATAAAACATTCTCAAATTCAGAATCTGAATCTGAGGTAAAATATTTTGTAGCAATTGATCTACAGTTTGGAAAGAGGAAGTAAAAACAACTATAAAAGAGTAATAAAACAGGATGAACTGCTTGAAATGTATCATCTTGTTTTACAGTTGTCGTGGATCCCAAGATATAAGAAAAGGCTGTACAAATAAAGCACGCTGTTAACAGTTATACTAACAGGAATAATGCTTCTCACAGATGAAACAAGGAACAAGATTAATTATTTAAATATTCTGACATGGCACTGCGACATATCAGTTACTGTCCTTGTGTACTTTCTAAACACAATTAACAAATCTCCAGAACCTATTTTTATTTGTGTGTTTAGTGATATAAGAAGTGTTAAGGGGAATGTTTTCCTTTATTTCTTTACTGTATTAATAAACAAGCAATTCAGATTTTGCAGTTTGTTGTTTGCAAAGAAAACACTTCTCTCATGCTGTGTTCTCAGGTAAGGAGCCGTTTGGCAGGAGTTTTGACTCTTGTGGTCAAACTGGCATAAGCCATCCACAGATATTATATTCAGCAAAATGAGCTTGCCAATACAGTTGTTAATCAGTGCTGGTTACTATAACAGAGTTCCCTTTATGGCAGTCTTTGATGGACTGTCTTTTATTAATGACTGAGAACAATATCTAGTTTCAAGAGCTTGAATGATTCATCATTCCCGCCTCAGGTATGCTTCTTTTATTATGCAACTTTTGTGACTCCTTAGACCTGCAAATGCATGTGTGAGGTGTCTATAGCTCAAGGTTTAGTTTTGCTCTGAATTCAGCCTCACAGGCTCATATGTCAGGCAGCATACAGTTACCCCTCAAAAGGTGCCCCAGTAGCAACATTCACTGAGCACTTAATTGAGAGGACTTGTACACCTGCTTATTCATGTAATTATCCAAACAGCTACTCATGTTTCAGCAGTTAAATGGACAAAATCATGCAGATCCATGTCAGGAGTTTCAGTTAATGTTCACGTCGAACATCAGAACGGGAAGACACTGTGATCTCAGTGACTTTGATTTGGTTGGTTTGAGTTTTTCTGAAACTGCTGATATCCTTGGAATTTTTTCATACGATAATCTCTAGGGTTTTTACTCAGAATGTTTAGAAAAACAAAAGTCTAGTTCTGAAGATGGAAATGCATTGTTGATAAGAAAGGTCAGAGGAGAATGGTGAGAATGACTGGAGCTGACAGAAAGGCTACAGTAACTCAGATAACAACTCTCAACAACTTTGGATAGAAGAAAAGCTTCTCAGGATAAACTGCACATCAAACCTTGAGGGGATGAGCTACAACAACAGAAGACCACACTGAGTTCCACTCTTGTCGGGCAAGAAAATAAATCTGAGGCTGCAGTGGACACGGGTTCACCAAAACTGGACACTTGAAGACTGCTAAAACATAGCTTGGTCTGTTGAATTTGGATTTCTGCTGAGGAACTCAATTGGTGGCGACAAAATTTGGTATGAATCTATGGACCCGACCTGCCTTGTGTCAACAGTCAAGGCTGGCGGTGTGGGTGTAATACGGGGAATGTTCCCTTTGGACCCTCTGAGAGCAAAGGAAAAACCTGTTGATCTTGTCATTGCCAGGCAATAATGGTTGTGGTTGGCATTTGCTGCAGCACAGCAATCGACAATGGAATCTTGATGCCTCTAGTAAGTAGATGTTGTCATGATAAGTACTGCAGAGCTTTGTTAAATAAAATCTTATCAGCCTCTGTGAACAGCGTTAGCTTAACTAATTTACGCTTATGTGTCACCGAGCAGATGGAAACATACGTCGGTCATAGCTAGTTAGCCTTCACAAATTTCTAGAAAAGTACAGCAACAATCACTTTGTTGGCTCGCCAGCTAGATACCATGCTGTGTCTATTGCTACTCTTCCCTGGATTGTCCACTGCCTCTTCTAAATTATGTACTTAAATGTATACCTTACACTTTATACACTACACCATCAGTCATGCAAGAACAGATAACAGACGTGAACTGAAACATGATGTTAAACAGTTGGTTCATGAGATTCCAAACTTGAGGGTAATCTATGTGCAGATCCTCTTGGTTTCGTGTTCTGAGGTTTTGAGATATCAAGTTTTGGAATGCCTGCCTCTGAAACAATTCAGGGATAAGTGAAATGGAGTTTGTACTATTCAAAGAACTGAAAACTGATACTTGAAAAAGTCAACAGGGATATCCCTTTCCAAAAACTATGTCCCCATTGTTCTAGATAATCCACATACCTCACTGTGAACAGATTTCATTCTCCTCTATTGTATTAAGGTACTGACAGTAGCCTCATTACTCATTACTCACACTTTCCTATTAATGCAGTTTCATCTGTAATTTAAGTCCCTAGTCCCTTAAAAGCCCTACACACGCAACCTACACAGGTGATTCGAATTATTTTACCTGAGCAGACCGGTTTGATTGACATACCCCTGACTCTTCTGTTAGATAAGTTGCAGGTTTTAGGGTAGGACTAACTGCACCTATATCATGGGATGAAATCACTCCCTTTTATAATATACGTAATGTGTGGTATTTATCATCCCTTTTATTCAAGAGTTAGGATTTGAAAGTTGTGTCTCAACTCCAGACTGTGAAGATACAAAATGTTGATGATTTGTAACTCTTCTCGTCAGAGCATAAATAAGATCTATAGATTCCTCTTGCCCTTGCTTATGCAGTATTTAATCTCACATCCCCAGCAGATTGTGACTAATTGAGCTGTTTGCCTTAGCTTTCCCCAATTTATAAATCTCAGTAATGAGTCTATGCATATATGTTGAGTTTCATTTGTAATGCACATTTGCTTATTTATTGAAGCTGTTCATTTTTCTCTATTTTATATGCTATTGTTCTGGGTTTTTATCATAGTTGCTCTTTTGCACATTATTCTGTGCATGTGCCAGTCAGAGCCAAGGACTAATAGCTGTGTATATTTTAGACTCTGGCCTCACTGGTGGAATTGGTCAGCACCTGTGTTACCTATTTTTTCTAGCTGGACTGCAACAACAAGGCTATTCTTACGAATGTCTGTGACCGACTGTCTAAGTAAGTGAGTGAGCGTGTAAAAGGAGCGACTGCAATGGATCCCCCTGACTCTTCTCCCCACACTCATTCTAAGATGCCAACCCTTATCTGGAATGAAAAGGTTCTTTTTATGGATATTTTGTACTGGTCCTTTTTTTATAATGCCATCTTGGACCAGTTTGTAGGCAAAGTGGTATTTTATTCTTTAAAAAATATTTATCTAGTTTAATTAGCTTTTTTTCAAGGCTAAAAAAGTTAGATGTTCCATTATATTTTTTGGTTGTAGATTATTTTAATAAACTAAGTTTCCTACTTCAATGTGTTCTTGTCTGTTCAGTTCTTTCAATATTGGTAAAATTGAACCTCATTTACACCTGTCAGGAGTGAAATATACTGTAGAGCAGAATAGAAGAGGTTGGTGGAGTCAGTTTATCCTCTTGCACTCACAATATGGGCAACCGTAGAGCTCCAGACGTACTCCAATGCGTCCGTCCCGGCTCCAGTCCAGTGGGATGAAGCGAACGTAGCGAGCCAGGATGGCATGCTGCAGCTCATGGCGAACAACTCCCTCACTGTTCACATTCCCCTCAAATGTCTGAAACACACAGAAAACAAGCATGCTGCAGTATTCTGCCAGGAAGGTAACCAAATTCCATGTAATGCTTCAGTTCAATATTCAATAAATAATATCAACAATAGAAAACTGAAAAAAAATTAAATTACATTTTCCAAAATTATTTTTTATTCATTAGATTTGAAATACTTTTGTATTTTGGAATAGTATTTTAAAAGTTCTACTTTTAGACAGAAAAATAAACAAAATGACAATTATAAAGACAGAAACCTTTTATTTCTATTCATACAGTGGGTTGCCAGAAAGGGCGGGATATAGGCACCAGACTCAGAAGTTGCACAATTTTTCCTATTAAACACGTTTTGCACGTGTGCTCATTTAATAGACAGACATATAGAATATATAATTATATTCCGTATATGGCATAGCTCTCAAATGGATATTACGTGTTTTTGTATGTATGCTCTAGCAGCTTACTGATGTATAGCTTACTACTATGATGATATTTGATATCTATTTGTTTTGAGCGTCCTGCTCCTTGGCTGTGCTGCAGTTGGCCTCATTTTCAACTTCAATAAGAATACGACCTTAGCACTCCTTTGCAACAAACACAGTTTACAATTGTGTTCATAAACATGTGTCAGTCAGTAAAAATTTCTACATAGTCCCCAATTTTAAGGGGCTTAAAAGTAATTGGACAAAACAACATAATTATAAATATAAGGATTACTTTCAATACTTGTATGAAAATCCTTTGTCGTTAATGACTGCCTGAAGTCTAGAACCCATGAACATCACTAAATGCTGAGTTTCCTCCTTTGAGATGCTTTGCCAGGCTTTTACTGCAGCTGCCTTCAGTTGCTGCTTGTTGTGGGTCTTTCCAGCCTCTGTTCTGCCTCAGAAAGTAAAAATTGTGTTCATTTGGGTTGAGGTCAGGTGACTGATTTGGCCATTGAAAAATATTCCAGTTATTCCAGTGCCTTGTGAAGCTCTTGGGTTGTTTTCACAGTATGTTTTGTGTCTTTATCCATCTCTACTGTGAAGCACTATTCTATCAGTTTTGCAGCTTCTGGCTGAATCCGAGCTGATAGTAAAGCCCTGTACACTTCAGAAATCATCCTGCTGCTTCTATCAGCAGTAACATTATCAATAAACACCAGCGACCCAGTTCCATTTGCAACCATACATGACCATGCCATAAAACTGTCTCCACCATGTTTGACAGATGATATGGTGGCTTTGGATCATGAGCCGTTCCTTTCCCTCTCTATCCTCTTCTTTACTCATCATTCTGGTACAAGTTAATCCAAAGGAGCTTGTTCCAGAACTGTTCAGGCTGATTTCGATGTTTTCTGGCAAAGTCTAATCTGGCCTTTCTGTCTTTGAGTGTGACCAGTGGTTTACACCTTGTGGTAAACCCTCTATATTTACATTCATGAAGGCATCTCTTGATTGTAGACTTTGACAATGATGCACCTTCCTCCTGGAGAGTTTTCTTGACCTGACTAGAGGAAAGAATTCTGCCATCATTCAGTTTAGTTGTCTTCTGTGGTCTTCCAGGCCTCTTGGTTTTGCTGAGCTCACCAGTTATTCCTTCTTTTTAAGAATGCACCAAATTGTTGATTTGGCCACACTTAAAATTTCTGCTATTTGTCTGATAGGTTTTTGGGTTTTTTTTCCAGAATATGATGGCTTCCCTCATTAGCATCGACACCTCTTTGTAACTCATATTGAAATTTCCCATGAAGACTTACCAAATGCAATGTCAACATTTGGACTCAACTCAAGACCTCATATCTGTTTCATTTGTCATGAAATAATGAGGGAAAAGGCCACAATTAACCATGTAACTGATCAATTATCAATATCCAATAACTTCTGAGCCCCTGAAAATGAGGGAGTATGTATAAAAATTGCTGTAATTCCTAAACAGTTAATGTAAATCTTTGTTAAATCTCTTGAATTAAAGCTGAAAGTCAACACCTCAATCAGATCTTGATTCATTTGTTTCAAATCTGTGGTTCTGTAGAGAGGCAAAAATGCAAAAGTTGTGTCACTCTCCAAAAATTTATGAAGCTATTGTATTCAATTTAGATATTTACAGTTAATCACGTAACTTTTAATTCTGTTCTGCTTTCAATTATCATATTAATATCTCTTCCTTTCTGTTGATCAAGGTTTAGGGTTCTATGTGCAAGATCTGCAGTAAGTTTGAGAAGTCTGAGACAGCATATTGAGGCAGGAAAATAAGGAATTCTGCATTGTCATTGGAGTGTGTTATTGTCACTTTATGATAAATATTTAGAGGATTACCACAGAAGTGATTTTTAGATGGTTTTCCCCTTTATACTGTACATTTCATATGTTAGCTATCAGTCAGCAGCCAGGTGGGTCTTGACGTAAACTTATCAATTTTATAGTTATAGGTTAATTTCTATAATTTAAAAAAAAATCTAAATTTGTGAAAAGGGACACAAAAGTAAAACCTCCATGGAATAATAAAAAAACGTAATACAAACAGTAACATACGTTCTTATTTGCAGATTCACGTGTCTTGTCAACACTTTTTTAGATATCAGTTTCCTATAAAGGTAGTCTGTGGGCAAACTGTTTTTTGGGACAGGGGAATTTTTATTGTAATACCAAAACTCAATCAATTACTTGCTTTTTTATACACATACTTTTGGGCTAGATTACATTAGATTAAAAAATAAATTAAAGATAGAGAAACAGACAGAACTTTTTGGGTTATTTACAAGCTTGTTAAATATCTTAGCTCAACATGCCATATGTTGTTATTTGTGTTACTTAGAAACATGCTCATTTGGCATATAAGTTGTACAGGACACATTCTACCACATTTTTGGTAAAACTATGCAGGTTTTTGAGCAACGATATATGTACATCTGCGCATTGTATCAATGCACTATGTAACAAACTCTGTAGACTACAATAAACACCACAAATTTTCAGTAAGATAAACTCCAGTGGTTCGTCTCCTTATATATGATCAAGAGAGAGGAAACATATTCTCACTGTCTTTGTTTATGTCTGTTTTAATTCTAAAAACCTGGACCAATATAAGATAGAAACTCCAGGCCAGCTTTCACAGTGAAATTATAATGAAACCTGGACTTTTTTTACTGGGACTTTTCTCTGAGGTCTGAGATTTCACATCTGAAAGAATGAACTTTATTAATGCATTTTTTTTAGGAAGACATTGCATTTAGCTGCAATGGAATAAAGAAAAGTCTTTAATTGTATTGTAACGGTAGAGAAAACTTAGACATTAAAAGGTAAAAGAGTCCTTGCTAGACTGCTGAGCCAAATTTTGAGATTAATATTAAGGGGTCACCAAATGTCCTATGGGATTCTACCTACCATAACTAATGTATATACTAAACTTCATACTGATTAATGCTATACTATTATGCTATTATAATTATTACTTTTTCCTTTTTTTCTATTTTTTTTTTGATATTGATACCGTCACATTTTTCTATAGTTAAATTTATATTTCAAATTGAAATAACTGTTTAAAAAATATATGAACATGATGAGAAGAATTTCTGTGTTCCAGGGATATTGTGTAAAACCATGTTAATGGGACATTCTGAGCCTTGGTACTGTAAAAGAAATGTGCTGAGTTTGAAATGGCTGGATTTTGTCACTCCTGTTGTTTTTTTGCATTATCTTACTTCTGTTAATACAAACAAGAAGGTCAACATTGCCATGAAGTTAGTGAGTTAGCTGTTTGCTACTGCTGGGCTTGTTTTTTTTCAGCCTACAATTTGTTCATACATTTTGATCATTTCTGTTTACACAGTAACCATTATTGTACAGGTAACATCCCAACAACCACAAAAAAAACCATCTAGATTTGATGATTTCTTGGCAATATATAAAATTAAATCTGAAGTATTTCAAAGTTACTCATGGACATTTATCCCCAATAGACATCTGAGCCATGGGCACTGAAAGATTATGCTGCACTGATTCCAGCAGTTTGTGAATAAAATCTTTGTGCATTTTTTTTACCACAAATTGCAAAAAAATGGTTTTAAAGAGTTACAAGTGATAGATTAGATTAGATGTTGTGACAATACATAAACAAGATTCTTCCTTACCCAGATGTTTCCATCCTGTAGATATGGCCTCCAGTTTTTCTGTGTGTCACTGTAAAGCAGCCGATACTTGCTGGTCCAATCAGAGCTACTGTAGCGACCCTGAGTCACTATGGCAACAACCTGCTTCCTAGAACCCAGGTCCACCTGTAGCCACTGGTGATGGTCCGTATCCAGGGGTGACCAGCCTCCAGCACCTAGATGAAAGAGGAGGGAAGGGAAAGGAAGAAGGGCACAAAACAGATGTGGAACATTTGGAACAAAATAATCATAAGTATTGTGTCTTCAGAGCAGAGCTGTGTATGTACTGGTTTTTTAACAGATCTCAGCTCCATGGGTAATGTCACCACAGGGAGTCAAGAGAATTCTTGGACTCTAGGCAGTGTAACTGCATGGTTTGCAAGCCTTGTTCTTCTCATCAGTATCTCAGAATGTCTGAAACAACTGATGCCTTTGAGCATTTTTAGGTTACTTTTGACTAGACATCTACCAACTTTGTTAAAAGGATATTTTTGAGTTTGGCTTATTGCTTCGTATTTTAATTTGCAAGTGAATATATGCTGATGTAGAAGCTAATCATGTAGAGAATCAAGTTAAAACCTCCTTCAGGTTGGCTAACAGATTTGAAAATTCAAATTTGGTACAGTTTAGGAAAAGAATTTCAATGGATTAAATGTCAATGAAAACTGGAAAAACGGGGGTGGGCTTGACTGGTGGTGTATCATCAGAATATCAACCAACAACTTTTAGAATATCCAATGAAAATAGTAGAAACCACACGGTACTTCTTATTGCAAAGACATACCTTGTTTTCGATTGAGTTTGGCATAACCTGCTCCATATCCTCTGGCATACACTGAAGAACTGGTGAAGGAGCTGTAGGGAAGAGGAGTGGCCAAGCTGTCCTCACACCTCCCTAAACCAGAGGGACACCCCCCCCCGAAAAAAAAACAGACACAGTTTATCATGTGCACTGTAGTCAGCCTGCAGAAGCCCATACATGAAATTTTTAAATAGTCCAAAAATTTGGTTTAATAAATTAAGCCAATGACAATCCCTCAGCTGTACTTTCTGTTAAGTGCTGATTAGCAAATGTGAGCATGCTCACTAATTTAATGTGGTCAACATGGTGATTATCACTACACCTGCTAAACTTCAGCATGTTAGCATTGTTAATGTTTGCTTTTTAGTGTGCTGATGTTAGCATTGAGCTCAAAGCAAGTATGGCCTCACAAAGCTGCTCGCATAGCTGTAGACACTTGTAGATGCAGATTCATTGTTGATCATCTGTCAGGGTGATCATTCTAAAATGTCCACTTTTCTTTGAGACATAAGATATATTTAGTGTTGCTTCTGGCAAAATCAGAATTGAGCCTGGAGTTCCCCCATTGTGTGATCGAATCTCTTGTGGCCCCTTAAGCTTGTTTTTGTACACCATTCCTAACAGTATGCCTTTTATGTAAGTTCTGAACTTGTTAACCAATTGTCATTGGTTACATTTATGCCCTTGTTGTTTTTGCCCCACCAATATCTTCACAAGATTCAGTGCCAGTTCAACCCTCCATTATCCATCTTCATGGCCCACATATAGCAAACTGTGTTATGTGTGTACCGTTGCAAGATCACACATCAGAAACAGTTTCACCCCATAGAGCTATGTGTTCAGTTTCGTGATTATGCTCTGCTGGAAGCTGCAGCATCCTATGAACAATGACACTCATCAGTAGTGATATACTAGTCAACCAAACTGTACATTCTTTTTCCTGTTATGAACACATTCTAGATATGTTGAAAAGCAGAAAATTTTCATTCCCCACTCTGGTTGGATGTTTGTCCTAGTCCTAAAATGTCATGAATGACAAAATTTGCTCAAACTTGTTGGTCTTTGAAGACTGGCCTCCCACTGTGAATGGTGGACCAAAGAAAACTAATGGACTCATGCTAGTCAAGAAAAACACCCATTTGATATGATAAGCAACACCCAAGGCAGCCTTCATTCCACCTTTCTACACTCCATGTTTGGACTCCATGTGTTTTCTTCCATGCTTGTTAGTCTTTTAAATCCAAATCTGCAGTACTTCATTGTCAACAACACAAAACTGCATCAATTTCATCAATTTCTCTCGCCACTGGTGCCTCATCAATTCTCTGGTGTTATGTATATTAAAAGCTTTGTTACTACCTGGTACTGCTAATAATTACAAAAATCTATTTTTGCTTCTTTACTGTATGAGCCAGCCTCATGCGTCCTAGCTTCTCCACATTCATTTTCATTTCTAGGGCTAATGTTGTCTGAGGTAATATCTACTTCCTCATGCAGTGGTTCTGCTTCTGGAATATCTGAGTCATCAATGAGCACAAACACAGCTTAATTTTCAGAGCTAGTGTCATCAGAACCCATGAATATCACAGAAAATACAGCTCTGCACTGCTTTTGACACCTTGGCACTGTACCTTTATGTTATTGTGACAATAAGCTAATCAAAACAAACTGGTGTAAAATTGTATATGTGTGTATGCATTGTAACCCTGAGACAAAACTGACATGCTGAGGTCTAGCTCAAAATAACAACATTACCCGTTGTAACCTTTGATTAAAAAAATAACAGAAAAAACAATGAATTGGACACGGTGTAATATGTTCCTGGGACACTAATGACCAGAGGTAAGCATTTAGAGGTGTAACTTCAGTGTTTGTACAATGACTCCTCTGGTCAACACTCTTACATCCTTTGTCCATTCTGCCCTAACTCGTCTCTCAAATATTAAGGGACTTGCCCTTATCTCTAAATCTGCCCACATGGCTGCCTTTTCTCTGACTGGAACTGGAGAATTAACAGTGAAATAGAAATGACTTGGTGTAACTTCTCAAGCCTGCAAAGTGTCAGATCCTAGATTCGTCCAACCAAACCAATGAATTCTGCTTGATACTGAGCAACCACTACCCCAGTCTCTCTCTCTCTCTCTCTCTCTCTCTCTTTCTCTCGAGCCCAACACCTGAGCGCTGCGGAACTTGATAATCGCTGCCTGACCAATATGGGATCACACTCCATCAACAACATGCAGTGTTTACCATAGACATTAAAGCATTAAAGCTGTATCTACCAATATCTGTTTGAAGACTACACATGAAAGACTAAACGTGAAACACTCCAGCTGACCTGCATGATGGGTGCCAGTCTGAGTTGCAGAAGATGGCCTACGGCCCACACGGTTGTCCTGCCGTCATCCTTCATTGCAAGCTGCCACAGGTACTATCCCTTCATCATCGTATGTTCATGGAGCACTCCCAAGTCTTATCAGAAATAGCCAAATTCATTTCTTCAGGTAGTGGCACCCCCTACTCATAAGGTTGGCTTGTTTTTATGAAACAAGCCAAACAAATAACAAGCCAATTATGATCAATCTTTATTTATTATTAGATATGGTTAATCCTTGTCAGTATCCTATAATTGACTAAGCCTTGTATTTTGTAGAAGTATCCATGAGTCTTTTGTGAGTATAAATCTTATATATTACAAATAATCCAATATATATATATATATATGTAAATACTATGCTTACTACATATATTTGACTACAAGAGGTTTCTTTTAAGACAAACAACAAGCCAATTATGGTCAATCTTTATTCATCATAATATATATATATATATAAATAAATAAAGATTTATAAATAATAAATAAATAAATATTTATAAATAATAATCATTATAAATAAAGATATATATATATATATATATATATGTGTGTGTGTGTTTGTGTGTGTGTGTTTGTGTGTGTGTGAGAGAGAGAGGACAAGAGAGAGAGATAGTATAGGTTGGTCTTTGTTATCAACACATTCATCACAATTGAAATTTGATTTTGGACAGGGGAGGGATCAGAGCTCTGTACAAGAGTGAGTGCGTGTGTGTGTGTGTGTGTGTGTGTGTGTGTGTGTGTGTGTGTGTGTGTGTGTGTGTGTGTGACAGGTGCGAGGCATGGTAATGAGCTTCCTCATATGCATTACAAAACAGCAAGCCAAGCATGTATTAAGCAGTTTAAAGGAACAAGAAAGAGATTATCTGCTTGACAGAACCAGGAAAACAACACCACAACAACAGCTCATCTTCCGAGGAGAACACTTGTTCTTCATTTATGTGATATTTGATCATTTGAACACTATTGTCCCTCTTGTGACTCCTGCTGTCAATGTTGGACAATCCTGCTAAACCCCAAATACATTTAATGATGATGTTGCTGAACATCCGTTGCCAATGTTTTTTTGCTTTGTTTTTATTTTTTTTTTTATCATTTTTTCCTATTATATGTGAGTCATATCAAGAGCAGGGCACAATTTCTAGTTTTTTGTATTGTTATTATTGGAATATGGGTAACCCAGGCAGCTGATTTGTTTTGTTTTGTTTTTTTTAAATGTGTGAAATATTATGAATTTTATGATATTTGTAAGTATGGAGTTTCCCCTGCATTATGATCATTTATGTAATTGCAAGTGAGTCAGTTGATGGTTTTTGATGATCTCTCTGCACCAGGAATCTGACATGTTCACTATCCACCTAACCACAACTTTAGATGTGGGATAACCTTTTCCTGTCAAAGGCAGAATTTTTAACTATGACAACCTTTCACAGCTAAAATCATTTGCAGGTGACCTAAAGTCAATCTAACCACAGCCCTCTGTACTACATGATTAAGGAAACCACAGATGGGAATGTTAAGTATTCAAAAGAAAAATTCTCGATAATTCCACTATTGTGGCTTTCTGTTCAAAAATCAGGGATGATGTGGGTCTTCATATATTCAAGTGATTATTGTGCTTAATTATTAGGTTCCAGGCCTCTGAACCACCACCCACATCACTAACATGTTAAGTGACTCAATCAGGTTTGCTGTTGTGCTCATAGGTTGTTTGCACCTGCTAGAAAAAAAACAACCAATAAGAGTTTTGTAGGTGGAATTAAGACTTGGGGAATTCATCTTTGTACTACACAGACAGAAAAAAAGGACAGGAAATTACAACAGAAATGTTGACCAACATGGAAATGGATGGTACAGATTGTTGTATGTATATCAGTTTACAGAAATAACAACTAGTACTGTGAATCCATACGAAAAGCAAGATGTCAGCAGCATGTAGACACTACCAAAGTGTCCATCTGTTCTACCCTGATTCCGACCTCTGTTCAGCCATCTCTCTCCTCAGAAGCAGATGTCCTGTCAGCAGCAGCTTGAGGAGCTGAGAAGACAACTGCCAGCCGAACCGTCTTAACCAGAAGGACTCATATCGGAACTTTAATGAACAGATACAGTTTTCAGGTAAGGATCCAACAGGAGGGTTGAGAAAGAAATTACCATTGTGTTTATTTATTCATTTATAAATTTTACTTCCCCCACCCATCAGAGCAGGCAGGGGAAGTTGACATGGTGCCTTGATAAATCTGTCACAGCTGTCTATAATAGTTATAACATTAATAGTGGTAATATTAGTGAACTTTTAAAACGTTTGTATGATTTGTATGATTCATACAACTGAACTGAAAAATTATAGTGCTTAAAAATTATTTTCTGTTTTTATCACCCTTTTGGATCAACATATTGCTTCTACTGACAAAATGACGAACACTGGGCTTGTTTCGAGATGAACTGTGCTTTGCCTGGAAAGTGGACAAGGTTAGGTACCTGCAGCAGCAGGAAGTGACAAAAAGTTTCAGTAAAGATGAAAAGATTCCAACAGCATTCGCAGTCTATGTAGGAGGTTACAGAAACACTCACGTCTGATTAACATGACGGGTTTTTTTCTTAACCTCCACATTACCTAATAATGTCACATACAGATATGTCTGAACACGTCTTTCTTTATGAATTCTCACGCCCTATTTATTCCCAAAAATGTTATGTTGCTTCTTAACACATAACATGATGTGCGTCTTTTGTTATAATGTGACATGTAGAGAGTGACAACACTCCAATCCAGTTTGTATTCTAATCAGTTTTTATGCCAAGGTTTAATTTCAGTAGTTAAGATGTTTCTTCTGGTTCCTGTGTAAAAGAGGATTTAGGGAGCTCAGGGTTTTCAGTTTCTAACAATGTTGCCATCATGTTCCAGCTTTTCCGTCTGATTCCTTTCTCTGCAGCTTTACACTACTTTAAAACAAATCTAGTCTGAATGTAACAACAAGACAAACTATAGGCTTTTTTTCATGGTAATACCTCTGCCAGAAAGTTTTTTAGAAGCTTCAAAAAACATATTTAAAATGGTGGATGTTGAATAAAAACAATCAGTAGAGTGACACATCTGACTGTACTATGAATTTCCCATTTTTAATGGTCAGTTCCTAAAGGTCTAACCAGCTGGTCTGTGAAGATGCCCAATGTGAGCTGCAGAGAATTGCTAACAACAGCCATCTGTGGCACCATGCTGTTCCCAAAACTGACCAAGAGAAACCACTTGTCAATATGGTCTGGAATGGAAAACAGTACTGGAAGGAGTTTAAATGACATAGAAACTCAAAACCTGCATTGTTACCAGTTATTCAATACCTCTGCACAGAGGTATATTTACCTTTCTGCCCAAAACAAGATAATGAGAGGAAGCTAGCTGTACTGTTCCAGAAGGTAGGGATAAGACAAAAGAGTGACATAGGGTTCTGACAGTGAAACTGAGTTGGAAGTAAGATTCTGTAAATATCCCTTTGACTCCTGGGAGGGAGGGGATGTCAGTGATAGGACAGGTACAAAACTGCTGCAGGAAAAATGTTTTTTTAAAGAATAGCAGGTCATTCGATATTTTGGGGGGGTTTGACCTCTGAATACGTCCTTTTGACAGGAGATTGCTAATGAAATCATTAAATATTTGGAACAGAAACTGAACTCTCCTCTGTCACTATGGAATAATCCCGGATCCCTGATAAAGTGATGGCCCAGGATGAATTCCTTCTACCTTTGGCTACTAACAAGGAAGCAATCATGGAAAAATGTCTGCATGCACTAATTTTAAAACAGGTGGTACCAAGCAAGAATCTGGACATTCAAACAATGCCAGAGTTATCTTATTTACACATGGTGTCTATTTAGAGACCATCTTGAGTGTGCTGGGTTTTGTTCTGACCCACAGAGCTCAGTGGCTTTAGAGATGCTGCAGATAGTGACTGTGTTTCGCTATTGTTGGTCAACACAGAATTCCAATTGTAATTGCACCCTTAACCATACAGTCATGTTTTCTATTTCTACATGTGCTGGATACAGAGGTGTAATAAGACAACCGTGAAGAAGTTGGAAAGTATGTGTCCAGAGCCTGTCAGTGTACTTGACACACATAGATTGCATTAGTGTCACTACTTATATGACTCTATTACTTTTACTACATGTTTCTTAGAGGTGGGACCAAAGTTTTTATTTCCAACCAGCATTGATTCATGACTGAAAAGATCAATGACATGACTCTGATATTTAAAAGGTTAGAGTGGACAGTATTTCTTGTGCACAATAATATAGATAGCTAGTAGATGAGCAGGTGAAAAGGCTACATTTTAAAGCATGTACTATTCACATTTTAAGATTATTAATAGCTCTAAATTCTATCTTGGACCCTAAAATTTCCATAATGCAACTCAATATTAGTTTTCTTTAGACTTGTAATGCTTTTTACATGATGAATATCACTAAGTGGGATCATGATCTAAGTGGCTCACCTGGTAGGAGTGAATACAATATGACAAGGCTAAGCCCTGACCATAATGGCCTGGATTCAAATGCTGCCTGGGCCCTTTGCTACATGTCCTCTCTCTCTCTCCCCTGGATTTCCTGTCTCACTCTACTGTTACACGACACATAAATGCCAAAAAGATCATCTTATTTTTAAAAAAAATTCTCTGGCCTAACCCAAAATAATCCTGATGACATCCTCAAAGCTTTTGTTTTTTCCAGCAGCAGAGAGCTTTTTCCACAAGGCTCAGTAGACTGACCTGTTCGATGTGTAAAACTGATGAGTTCTGCTCCAACATAGTTTTGTTGCACAACAGTTTATTTGAGAGATGGTTCAGCACACATTATAAAACAGGCTAGTTGTATGCAGACTTAAATATATTTTAAGGTGTTTTTCAATGTATGTGTCAACAACTATAAGCTCTCTATGAAGCATCAACATCTAGTGTTTGAACAGTTCATGGATGTTGATAACACAGTATAAAATAGTTGTTATCATGCGTTCTTTTTAGTTTTGAACTCATTCCTAAACAGTTGTAAGGTTCCTGTGAACAACAAGTACATTTACATGAACAAATAATTAATACTATAGAACAGACTGGAGGGATCTGGTCCTGCAGAATCATATATCCTTATATATTATTATATGTAATTATAACAGTAATATACTGTGTCGGAACCTTCTTACCTCAAGATCCATTTAGTAGCTCTTCTGGAAATTTTGATCTCACCACATGATCTAAGGTAGATTGTGTTCCTAGGAAAACTGTATTACCAGGCAGACTGTGGTATCAATGGCAACAAGTACATTAAAAAACACTTCAAATATGTTCCCGATATCTAGAGTTAGTGTCAAAGGCTCCTTCTACTTTTGGATTTATTTGTGGAGCACCGATGGAGGTAATCGTCACTATGGAGATTCTACAGATTTCATATATTCTATAGTATTAAATAAATACAACTAATACCGACATGCTATTGATACACTGCTCTTATTTGAGCTCTGAAATGTTGTAGTCTCTGGTTCAACCCAGACTTTACATCATAAATACACAGAGGACATGACTGATTCCATTCCTGCTTCAAAAACACGTGGCTGTTTCAGGTTCAACATTATTATAGCACTGTCTGATCCCCACCCAGCTGGGTGTTCTGACAGCTTGGCCTCATGCTGAGTCCTGGACAGACGAGCTACTTCTGTGTGTGTGCGTTTATCTATGTGTGTGTGCGGGCGTGTGTGAGTGTGTGTGTGTGTGTGTGTGTGTGTGTGTGTGTGTGTGTGTGTGCATGCGTGTGTGAGTGGGTGTGTGCTTGCGTGTGTGCGTGTGTGTGTGTGTGTGTGTGTGTTTGTGTGTGTGTGCGTGTGTGTGTGCTTGCGTGTGTGTGTGTGTTTGTGTGTGTGTGCGTGTGTGTGTGCTTGCGTGTGTGTGTGTGTGTGTGTGTGTGTGTGTGTGTGTGTGAAGCTTGCGTGTGTGTGTTATTTAGCCTACTTACGGGATCCTGAGGATGCAGCAGCGCTGGAGCTGCTGATGATGCTACACAGGACTGGCATCAACAACACCGTGGTCACAGAAGTCATCCTCCGTAAAAGCCCCTGAGTCCAGGGGATGGACAGAGACAATGAAGCGGGTCTGGAGCGGGTCTCCGATGGGCTGTCAGCTCCGGTGGCACACAACCGAGATGCTGCTTTCTTTATTAGCAGCGATAGAGAAAAACAATGGCTGTTCGCCTCCTGCACTCTGCCTAATATCCCCTCTCGTCTCTCCTCTCTTATCAACCTGTCCAGCGGCACTCCAGCGGGCTTTGACCGACAACCTCCGGAACCAGCCTGCGAACAGAAAGCGGTTGTGCTGCGGGTCGGGCCTCGGGCTCTGGGTGCATGGTCACACAGACAGACCAGAGTCGTCCTACCGCTGAACTGCGGGACTAGGCGAAACACCCCCAGTCTCTCCCGCACTTGGTACGGTCCGATAGGTACAACAATGCAGGGCTCCCTGAACTGAAGAAGGGGCGGGGGGGGCTCCGCATAAGACCCCGGCAAAGAAAGGTGTAAAGACAAAGCTCAGTGTTTTTCATTGGTGGGATGTGGAGGTAGCAGATGTGTTTAAGATAAAAGCGAAAACAATAGGAATAAAATAGGATTTTCTTGCCCACAAAGGCTCGATATCAAAATCTCAGTCTAATATATAAAAGATATTACATAAAATAAAAAAATACGAGTAAGCACCAGCAGCCACACGGGGCATGAAATGAAAATCAATATGAGGAAAATCAATCAGTTTTATCCAGGTTGTTGGTGTTTGTAGGGCCAATGGCAGCAGAAGGCAGATTGGATTCACCATGTATCTTAGAAGAGTTAAATCAAGGGCAGCTGGACTTGGCTGCAATTTTTCAAAGACGTTTGAATTAACTCTTCTAAGATAACTATGACCTGGATGAATGAGAATCTCCACAGACATTAACTCATCATGTAGCCTTCCACTGGACCTGAGCTCATGGTCGTAGCTACCAGGGGCTGCTCTGGGTCTATATGAAACTTTAGTTTGGGGAATATAACCTTTTTGTCGGTTTAACAAAATTTATCAAACTGCTTAATGTTTTGTGGGTTAAAAAGGCCTTACCCAAATAGAATTTGAATAAAGCTGGACTTACTATTTAAATCAAATGGCCCAGGGGTGGCCACCCATTTAGCACTAAATTTTGGGTCATTCTTAACATCTAGTTAAAAATAATGTTTTTGTATATCTGACTCACAAGAGAAAGCATGAAAAAACTTACTCCTTGTCTATCAAAGAGATCTACTTTTACTTTGAATCTGTAACATGAACAGCATAGCCAGGGAGGAAAGGAATCTTTCAGCACCAACTCATTTTAATTGACTATAGAATATGTGTAGAGACAAATAATATTTACAATGCTTTATATGTATCCAGCCTCTGAACAGTGAAGAACATGAACACACTGTGATTTGTCTGATCGGAGTACAGTTAACATACAGAATGCAGCTATTGAATTAAAGTGAAGATGTTTGTTAAACAGTTTAAACATAGGCTATTCAAACATAATGACAGACATGTCACACCCACGTTAAGTTTTAGATCAAGTTCTTACCATTTTATTTATTTATTAATTAATTTATTTAGGCTTCTGAAAAAGAGTCAGAAATCTTGGTAGAGAATCCTGGTTGGGATGGTAAAATTAACTGAAGAGTGAACAATAATTACCTTGGAGATGAGGGAAAAAGTGGGTTGCTGTGGAACAAGAAACTATAAAAAACACAATTTGAACATATATTTGAGCACCTGTGAAAACTGTTGTATAGTGTCCTTTGTGTCTCCAGAGGAGTTTTGACATGTGAAATAACCCTGATGGTATCATAATGATGTCAACAGGGTTATCTTGGCTTTGGCAGAAATATAACAGACAGCCTGCATCACAAATTGAATGGATGGAGTTTGAAAGATAGTATTTCTTAATCAGGATGAGACTAACAGAAGACACTATCCATTATGGAAAGTGCAGGTATTTGAAGCGTTACACATACCAGGGACTAAAAGGCAGGGTATCACAGCCACTGATGTTTTGATTTTGACCATTCTTTTTTCATCTGAGGCCCCTAACTTTATGGTAGTACAATACTAACCTGTTTGAGTTACTCCTTTAAATATAACTCGGCAACAAAAGTAATATGTGCTTTTAGTGTACAGCCTCAGACCAAATGTTCAAAAAACCAGTATGTTATCACAGTGTTGTTGTTAATCTGTTAAAAGAGCCAGTTTATTCAACAAATACTGCACATATCTTAAAGCCTTATTTTATAACACTTATTCATCATATTACTGCAATGTCCATAACCTCTTTTCATGCTGTTTCTCTAGATGTAACTGTAATGATTCACCAGAGAAATGTACTTAGCTGACAGGAAACAGATGTTCAGAAAAGGGAAACGATTTAATCACTGGTCCAATTCCACAAAAACTCAACAGCGGAGAAGTAGAAGTTTCCACATCACAAATGTCATAGGGGCAAAGTTTGATTGTCATATTTATGGGACAGTTGAGATACATTTCATTTTAAAGCATGTATGTGTAAAATATAGCACATCTCTACAAGCATATACATTGGATCAACAACACTGTTAAGCCAGTCTTGGATTGACATCATATCCACATTATATCTAAAATGACCAACAGCAGAATCACTTTATAGCTTTATACAGAAGCATTAGCTATCGCGAGAACTGACTGTGAAGATACATGTATTAAAAAAAACACACAACAAGCCTTCATCATGTAAACGTTTTCAATTTTTTGGATTTTAGCCCAACTAAAATATATGCTAAAAAAGTATAATAGACGCTAGCAATTTAAATGTGAGAACTAGATGATTTAAATTAAGCTGTTCTGAAACTGACAAAATTATTTAATTAAGGTCATGCTAGAAGAAGATTAGATTCTTTTTAACTAATCATGAGATTTTACAGATTAGAAGAGTCTGACAGGAAGTGAAAAGTAGTTTTCCTGCATTCCCCTACTAAGAACACGAGTAAACTGAATTTTCTCATTTTGTAAAGTGTTATGTTATCCTATGTTATCAGAACATACTCAATTTTGTTGAAGCAAGAGAAAGCAAAAGATTGTTGTCAAAACTAAATAATAACCTGTAATCCTTATTTATTGCCGGTGATTGTCCAGTTTGTGTCTGTTTGTATGGGTGATATTGTGTATGTGTGAGCTGCATGTGTGCGAATGTTAGGTGTTTGTTTATATTTTGAACATTGTTTCAGATAGTTCACCTGAATTTTATTGTATGTATCATGCGATGACAATAAAGTCTTCTTATCTTATCTTATCTTATCTTCTCTGTCTGTGTGTGTCTAATACTCATAAACAGAGTGTGGTGTCCTCTGTGATGTGGTTCTTGTGCTCTGGCTGCTGAAGCTAAGGTTTCTCTTCAGACATGGGATCCTCTTTGCCATCAGCCTTCTGAAGTGGCTCTGGAACTTCTTTCCCACAAATGTATAAAAGACTGGACTAATGCAACAATACAAATAGGCTATGTTCCGGGTCACATACAGGGCAAAGCCCAAGTTATCTGAATAAGAACAGTTTTCATTTTCCATATTGGTTCTACCTAACTGTATTGCTTGAAGGAGGATTACAATGTTGTAGGGTGTCCAGCAGGCAAAGAAAGTGAAGATGATGACAAATATAAGCTTGACGGCGCGACACTTCTCCTTCATGCGGGTTGACATGATGCGGATAGTGATGCTGATGTAGCAGTACATCACCATAACCAAAGGGATGAGGAAGAAGAGCATGAATTGTTGGTAATAACTGACTCGACGCCAGCGGTTCATGGTGGCCTCTGGGAATCCTGACTCCTCACACATCCATACCCTGGAACGAATCTCCCACACATTCCGGAGAACCAGTTCTTTCACACTTGCTACAATACTGATGCACCAAACTATCACAGATGCAACGATGGCATACATCTTTTTCCTGCTCTTGGCAGCTGCCACTGCATGCACCACTGCAAGGTATCGGTCAAATGTCATGAGTGTGAGGAAGAGGATGGAGCTATAGAAGCCAATGAAGTAGGCGCTGCTGACCATCTTACAGAGAGCCATTCCAAAA
The DNA here is from genome assembly GCA_016859345.1 of Istiophorus platypterus. Taxonomy (NCBI): domain Eukaryota; kingdom Metazoa; phylum Chordata; class Actinopteri; order Istiophoriformes; family Istiophoridae; genus Istiophorus; species Istiophorus platypterus. The sequence goes on along the minus strand of CM029113.1, from coordinate 5,193 downwards.
ATCCAATTAGACAGATGGTATGTTGCCCAGAATGGGAGACTTGTGGCAAAGAGTATGTTGGAGAGGACCAAATTTAGGAGGAAGATATTTGTCACCTTGTTGAGCTTCTCATATTTGTAGATGATGAAGAGGACAAGCCCATTGCCAATGTAACTCAGGAGGAAGTTGATATAGTAGAAAACTGGGATAAATCTCTCACCAAACTGGTTGACGATCTTCTCTGAACAGATCTTGACAGTTTTACTGACCACGTAGCTTGGGTCAGCTGTGTTAGTATCATTTAAATACTGCAGGAAGAGCAGATAGTCATCATCAGTGCTCATGACTCCGGTTGGTCCTGTGTCATAGAGAGTTAAAATACCAATGTTAGTCTATTTGCTGGTAGTTGAACAAATTACTCAAAAAACACAACCGCTCCTAATCACATGAACTGAACTGGACTTCAGCTCAAAACTCTCATGAAACGAAGAAGCTTGATGTCTATTCTCTGCTGTTTTTTTTAGAAGGTTGGCCAAATCTAAGTGCTTGGTGGGTAACATGTACTATAATGGGTTATCTGGGTTCATTGGGTTCATAATAAAAAAAATAATAAAAATAACTGACTACTAATTCAACACTTCTTGGGTATTTCACCATCTGATGCTGATTTTTTGTGTCCTTCAAAATAGAGAACAGAAACTGCTTACTGCAGCTGCAAAAAGGACCTCACTCTCTCAACTGGTGTGCAATACTTGTTCTTATAAATTTATAAAACAACCCCGCAGTTAATACCTATCCTGCTTCATCACCATAGCCACCCAAACAAATACCTGATTGGAACATTTTACAATAGAGTTTGTGGGAGCTTGTGAAACTTTGTGTGAACAAAACATGGATCATCATTGAAATATGTGGTTGGATTTATTCTGGTCCCATTTGGGATCTCAGCATTTCCTAAATATTGTAAGTTATTACTTTTGGAAAAGTCAGAAATTTATTTCTTACCTGTTAACCATCAGAATCTAGATTTATATTTATATTTATGTACCTTATAAGCCTTGTAACATAACAACACTCCTTCTTTCAACTAAACAATAAAGAATATATTTTGACCTAACAATTAGTTTTATTTTGCTTTTATTAAAAGGCCTGGTTAAAAATTAAAAAAAAAACATTTTGATGATGATGTCCTAAATTATTCCTATGTCTAATCACTCTTTAAAATTTCATTCAGGCACCCTGACTGACAGGCACACAGGGAGGGCTAGTAAAGAGACAGACAGGACCAATAAAAACTGTTTCTGATGGTCCACTGGCCCAACAGTTTGCCCTGGTATGCCCTATGGCCATTCTACCTCCAACAGTAGCCAGGCTGTTCACACTAGAAGCACATTTCTCTGCACTGGTCAACAAGCAATTCTACTTCTCTGCCCTTTTCTAACCACACGAAGAACTGATCTTTATAACCTTGTGAATTCATAACATAAACTTGTATGTGTTCCTGTGTAATTTGAGCATCAAGGATCATTGCCTTGTGCAATAATCTGCAGATAACACAGATGTTAATAACCTTCTGTCTGCATGATCATTTACAAGTAAATATAGCTGAAATTCCAGCACAGCTGTTGTCTTTAACATCCCAGAAATCCTGGTTATGAAATCAGGATTTTAGCAGCAAAGCAGCAGCTTGGAAATGTATTTCCAAAGTGACTGTTGCTTAACATGTTGTCTTAAAGGGCTGTGTTTCAGTCACTTTCATTTCATACTTGTTCTGTTGTCTGACAACAGAAAAAAAATATATTAGAACAGCTTCATTGGGAATTCTGCTGTATTAAATAACTGTATATATGAGCTGAGAGAGGAGGAGAAGAGGAGCAAATAGATAAAGGGTGGTCCAGCCATATGCTAGGTTTGACCAAACCTTGATGAACAAGTTCAGCTTACTACTAGTGTACTGTCTGATCTGATGAATACCAAAGAGACAGCTCATCTTCACTCTGCATTCGATATATCACAGCCCAGTTTCAAACAAGAAATAACTAGCAAAATATTTATGTACATCTCATAAAAAGGCTGAGGTGTAAAATACAGATTAATGTAAAACAAAAATATAAATCCAGGCTTTAATGTCTTAAAGACTGACTGTACTCACCGGTTGAGCTTATTAGGTGTGCAGTAAAAGAAGGACAACGAAGAACACAAGGATGTACTGAGTGACTCTAGTGGTGACTCTATCTGAATGAGGTCAGAGTTTTGTTTAGAGAGATCTGCATCTGCTAGAGGGGCTGTCCTTAAACTATATTGCTGGCCTTTGAGCAGGCATTTAGACTTTAGTTGTAAGTTTGTCTGTATTGGCTAAAAACACTGTTGACTTATATGTAGCTAACAGGCCTTGAAGTATGTCTGGTGCTGTAAACACTGTATTATAAAATTGAATTTTCTTGTTTACTACTTGAAATGTGCTTTTCAGAAAATATCTAAATTTTCTCCTCTGTGTAGTAACATTGACATACTGGCTAAATATTTTTCCACTTATATATTGTTGTTGGATTTAATTTTTGAGAATGAAGTGATAAGAATCACCTAAGTGTTTTACCTGTTCAGTAACAAGGGCTTATTTCTATTCTAGTGTTGTTTTTTAAAAAAACATTTACATACAATTAAATGGCTAAAGTCACTGCATTGTAAATGGGTTGCGTGTATATGTTACACCATGCTCTAACATAATTTAATAATAATTTCACAAGATGTAGCTCAGGAGTGCAAAATTTTTGTTAAAAGATGACTGTGCCAGATACAGTTTTCTTTATTCTTCCTCTTTACCAACAACATGCAATTTCAGTTCTCATTCATGCTCATCTAAAACTAAAAAGAGTTTTGGGTTAAAATAAGTATTTTAACAAGTACTAAATACTTCAGTACTTAAAATAACTACTTCAAGATTACAGGACCTACATTGTCATGATTAAGATAATAAACACATATCAAAGATTGTGGATTGGTAACTGATAACTATCATTTTGAAAGTGGAAATGAACAGCGGTCTTCTGTGAAAGTCGAGTGCTTTGTCGACCCACATATCCTTCATACTCTCCATTTGTGATCTTTGTCATTCTTTTCACTACATCACCTGACCTGACATCACCTATTTAGCACTTGTTAAAAAATTCAATTCAATTCAATTCAATTTTATTTATATAGCGCCATATCATTACAGAGGTTATCTCAGGGCACTTTTAATATAGAGCAGGTCTAGACCAGACTCTTTATAGTTATTTGCAGAGACCCAACATTTACCCCATGAGCAAGAAAAACTCCCTTTTAACAGGTAGAACCATTGAGCAGATCCTGTCTCAGATCCTGTCTGCCTCGACCGGCTGGGTTGAGAGTGAGAAAGAGAGAGAGAGAGCGAGAGAGAGACAGGGCAGGAGGGAGGAGAGAGAGCATAGCACAGTAATGGGACTAATAGCTATATATACTATAGTTATACTAACAGGGCTAATAATATTGCTTATAGGACCAAATTAAACGGTAACAGTAGTAATCATAATAATTAAAGCAGTGGGTGTTGATCAGGCTCATGGGGCAGTAGCTGGTGTGCAACCATGGATCCAGGCTCAGGAGCATCAGAGGCAGAAAAACCTGTAGAAAGTGACGAGAGGAAGAGGAGAGAAACGAGGAAGCACAAAACTGCAGGAGAGAGGAAGGACAGTTAGTAACAAGGCTTTTTGAGGTGTCAATGCACACAGGGAGAAAGGAGGTGGAGGAAAGGGAAGCTCGTGCATCATGGAAAGTCCCCTGGTAGTCTAGACCTATGACGGCATATTGATGGGATGGCGCAAGCTAATGCTGAGCCAGTTCTAACCATAAGCTGTATCAAAGAGGAAGTATGTAAGGTGACTCTTAAATGTGGAGAGGGTGTCTACAACTGGGTGCCATCTGCATAACAATGGAAGTTTATGGAGTGTTTCCTGATAATATTGCCTAAGGGAAGCATAGATATGGTGAACAGAACTGGTCAAAGCACAGAACTTTGTTGAACTCCGTGACTAACTTTAGAGTAGATGAAGGTCTTATCGTTAATGTGCACAAATTAAAAATCGATCTGATAAGAAGGACTTAAACAAGCAAAGAGCAAGTCCTTTGATGCCAATGAAATGCTCCAGTCTCTGTAATAGGATTTGATGGTCAATAGTGTCAAATGCGGAACTAAGATCTAACAGAACAAATACAGAGACAAGTCCTTTATCCAATGTGGTTAGTAGATCACTCATAACCTTTACCAGTTCTGTCTCAGTGCTATGATGCCTCTAAATCCTGACTTAAAATCCTCAAATAAACTATTATTATGTAAAATGTCACACAACTGGTTGGTGACAGATTTTTCAAGGATCTTAGAGAGAAAGGGAAGGTTGGATATGGTTCTATAGTTGGTTAAGACATCTGGATCGACACATACAAACATACCTACTTATGTACATACATACATAAATACAATACACCCATATACCCATAGATGCATTAATTAAAGCACACAACCAAAATAAACCAAAACAAATGGCAATAATATAGTATTTACAAAAAGGCTGTCCTATAAGAGAAGAGTTATGGACAGCCTTGTAAAGCAAACCACAGATTCAGCAGATCTGATGAAAAGGGAAGAGTTCTGGAGCTACAACCTCATATGCACAGTCACTCTCTGGATTTCAGATATGAATAGGGATAAGATGAAAGACCTTGATCAGATGATTGGAAAGCAAATGTTATGGTATTTACACTTGTGCCTCCTCTTCCTCTGCAGGACCGTTACTGAATGAAGGTGTCTAGTTAAGGTCCTTCTTTTCTTCATATGGGATGTTTTGGGTCAGTAATGGATGTGGTAACTGCAAATTATATTTTGTAAAACTGGCACAACATGATAGGAAAAAAAGGAGTAGTATAGCCAATCCCAACAGCATCAGAAGCCTGGTTAGAGTTAGTTTCCAGTTCTTAGAGAATACCCAAGACATCCAGTCTGTGAGTTCAACCTCTACACCTGTATTACACCTGTATTACACACAGTTTTATCCATGTATTAGTACAGCTCAGCCATTGCCTTTGTAAAGTTTCCCTCTGCCCCCTTTTGGGTTTAGAACGATGCACAACATTTCTCTCCTAGCATTACACAAACACCATTTTGTTTGGTTGTCATCACATCAAAGATCAAGTGATTTC
>CM029112.1:24048502-24066436 GCA_016859345.1 Istiophorus platypterus | reverse complement strand
TTCCTCACTTCATCTTTACTAATCTTTGCTATTTCCTGATCCACAACAGCCACATCTTCTACTCTTCGTTCTCTCTCATTTTCCTCATTCATCAACTCTTCAAAGTACTCGTTCCATCTTCCCATCACACTGCTGGCACCTGTCAATACATTTCCATCTCTATCCTTAATCACCCTAACCTGCTGCACGTCCTTCCCATCTCTGTCTCTCTGCCTTGCCAATCTGTATAGATCAGTCTCTCCCTCCTTACTGTCCAACCTAACATACAAGTCATCATAAGCCCCTTGTTTGGCCTTTTCCACCTCTACTTTCACCTTACGCTGCATCTCCCTGTACTCCTGTCTACTCTCTTCAGTCCTCTCAGTGTCCCACTTCTTCTTAGCTAATCTCTTTTTCTGTATACACTCCTGCACCTCCTCATTCCACCACCAAGTCTCTTTATCTACTTTCCTTCCAGATGACACACCAAGTACTCTCCTTCCTGTCTCCCTGATCACATTAGCTGTAGTTCTCCAGTCATCTGGAAGCACCTCCTGACCTCCCAGAGCCTGCTTCAACTCCTTCCTAAAAGTCATGCAACACTCTTCCTTTTTTAGCTTCCACCATTTCGTCCTCTGCTCTGCCTTTGTCCTCTTCGTCTTCCTCACCACCAAGGTCATCCTGCACACCAGCATTCTATGCTGTCTGGCTACACTCTCACCAACCACTACTTTGCAGTCACTGATCTCCTTCAGATTACACCGTCTACACAAGATGTAGTCTATCTGTGTGCTCCTACCTCCACTCTTATACGTCACCCTGTGCTCCTGCCTCTTCTGGAAGAAAGTATTCACTACAGCCATTTCCATCCTTTTTGCAAAATCAACCACCATCTGTCCTTCTGCTACTACTTATAAAGTACCAAATAATCAAAACCGGAAGTACACAAAACAGCGTAAGATGGGGACAGAATGGCACTGGACGTGGGGGGGGTATTGATTTTTGTCATAAAAAGTTGTTTTTTTACTGGACTTGCCTGTGTGATGGCATATGGTAGTGAAGGACATCCCTGTCTGTCTGTGTCCAAAGATGGTCTGTGGTGTCAAATGTGAATGTCCTTCTTAATTTCTCTACGGTCGTCACTGAATCCTGGTCGATTTTGTTCTGGTGTTCACTGTTGTGATGCGGCCCGCGCCGCGATCTCCACGTGGTCCGTTGATGTGATGATACAGAGTAGACGAGCCAGAAGTTGAATCAAGTATAAGTAATTTATTTACGCTTCTGCAGAGAGCAGAGATCAGTAGTACAGCAAAAGTAGCAGCACCAGGAAGATCTGATCTGAGTCTGTGTGTGTGTCTTCGTTAATAGGTGTTTTTGTTTTGAGTCCCCCCCCTTTCAGGAAGGATGTGTAGCCTTTTATGGTAATGTTCCGCTTTTCGTTGTCTAGGGGTTGTTTTACTCGTCTGGACCGTCTGGACCTCTCCATACCCCTGTCGTATCTGTACAACCTCTCGCCACCCACAGTGTTTTCTCTTGTGGAGATGCTTTGTCCTGTTCTGTCTTTAATCGGATTAACTCTGTGTCTTTCTCTGTGTGTGTTTCAGTGTCTGGACAAATCATGGTCATGTTGTGGACGTACCCTGCGGCTTGTTTTGCGGCGGCGTCTGCTGCGTCGTTGCCTACCTTCGTGCGGCTGAACAGTTTCTCATGACCTCTGCATTTTATGACCGCTACCTTGTGCGGGAGCATCAAAGCGTCTGCTAGCTGTTTCATTTCTGTCTCGTGTTTGATCGGTTTGTTTGATGCTGTGAGAAACCCTGTTCTTAGCCACTGAGGCAGTTCTACATGCACTGCTCCTACTGTGTAAGCTGAGTCTGTGTAAATGTTAATGTCTTGGCCCTTGCCTATTTGTAGAGCTTCGATGACCGCAAGTATTTCTGCTCTCTGAGCTGACTGTGGTCCTATGATCTTTTCTGCCTTGAGTGTGGTTGTGCCCTGATCTGTCTGTTCTACCACCGCATAAGCTGAGATCAGTCCCTGCTGTTCGTGTCTGTAGCAGCAACCATCTGTAAACAAATTTCTGGCTTCTGCGAGTGGGTCGGCTTGGAGGTCTGGTCTGATCTTTTCTTCCTTCTGCACTCTGTCTGCGCACTGATGTGGCTCTCCTATCCCCACCTGGTCTGCCATGTTGATACCTTCGTGTGTGAATGTCAAGTTTGGCGCCTCGAGAATTTTGGATAGCCGTCTTTGTCTCAATGCTGTCAGTGTGAATGTGGTTGAGTTGACGTATGCTACTACACTATGTGTTGTCAAAACGTGTAGTGGGTGTTCCATGACTATGTGTGCTGTTTTCTGTATGATTTTTGCGATCCCCGCCACTTGTTGTGTGCATGCTGGGTGTCTCTTTTCCATGTTGTCAAACATTACGCTGATGTACATTAACACTTTCCTATCTCCCCCTTTTTTCTGGAACAGCACTCCATTGACACCGGTGCTTGTTCCAGAAACATCAAGGAAGAATGGAGCTGAGTAATCTGGAATGGCTAACTCTGATGCAGCAGCTAACCCTTGTTTGAGTGCAATGAATGCTTCCTCAGCTGATTTTGTCCAGTTCAGGACTGCGTGGAGTATGCGCATGCCGTGTTCTCTGATCATGTCTCTGAGTGGTGTTGTGAGTCCTGTGTAGTCAGCTATGTAGTTCCTACTGTAGCCTGTGAGGCCTAGGAATGATAGCATGTCTTTCACGGTCTGTGGTTTTGTGTGGTGGAGGATAGTAGCTCTGTGTTCTGCTGACAAGCCTGAACCTTTCTGCGAGATCTGTCTGCCTAAGAACGAAACTACTCTCCTGGCTACCTGCAGCTTGCTTCTGCTGACCTTAAACCCTGTCTTGGCTAAGTGGAGAAGGACGGTCTTGGTGACCTGCAGACATAGAGCTGCTGTTGGTGCAGCCAGTAGGAGATCGTCAACATACTGTACTAGAGTCGTCTCTGGTGGTAGGCTACAGTTTACTAACATCTCTTTCAGCATCTGATTGAAAATTCCCGGCGAGAGGGCGAACCCTTGTGGTAACCGTGTGTAGGTTAGTTGTTGTCCCTGATACGTGAACGAGAAGATGTCTTTGCATTCCTCAGCTAGTGGGAGACAGAAAAATGCGTTTGCCAAATCGATGCAGGTGAACCATTGATGACGAGGTCGAGGTTAGTCAGCGAATAGCGTATGGATTGGGTACAGGGATGGTTTTAGTTTGTAGGGCTGCGTTGATGGCTCTGAGGTCGTGTGCCATGCGAAATTTGCCTGTGTTTTCTTTTTCTACGGTAGGATCGGCGTGTTCCATCGAGAAACAGAGGTTCTAACACCCCCTTTTGTAACAGTCCGTCAATGGTATCAGCAATACCCCGTTCTGCACGCTGTTTGTGGGGGTATTGGCTGATCCAAATTGGTTCTGTCGAGACAAGTTTGAACGATACCGGCGTGCAGGCGACTCTACCGACATCGGTGGGACCTGTCGCCCAGAGTGACGAAGGCAAGTCCTGTAACATCGTCGCTGTGTCGGGGTGATCAGTTTTCTCTCTACCGTGGTGTCTCGAAACCTGTATGTGTTCCAGCAAGGCGGTGTCGGTAGCGGAGGTGACGATTTTGTATATTTGTGTCGCGGGAGAGAACCAAACGTAGGGAAGTTCAGTGCGCTGCCAATCAATTTGAGCCTCAGCTGTCTTGACTATAGCTCTTTTGCCTGATGGTCAGGGTGGAGGGCGAGTGACACATGCGGTGCCGCCTCGTCATCCATCATGTACCATTGCTGTTGTTCTGGTGTGAGGGTAACTCCTGCCGCTACCCCTACTTGTGCCACATAAATGTTTACGGTTCTAATTGTCCAATCGAGTCCCTCAATTTGGTCTCTAAACTGATCTTCATACCACTCTGTGTTTTGTCTGTCATAGAACAATGTTACGTGAGGGGGGTCTGGAGGTGCTACATAGGGGTGTATCTGAGAGATCCAGGGCTTCCACTGGAGGTAAGCCGACAGAATACCACCATGTTGCTGTGTTTCACTGTGTAGTAAACCCCAATATACGTCCGCCGCTTTTTCTCCCACTGGTTGGAGGAGGTATTGTCCTTTGTTAGAGTGGGCGCCTATTTTGCATGGCAATCGCGTACCGTCAGGGAGAGTCACTGTCAGGCCGTCCGGGGAGCAAAGGATCGTTGCTCCCAGTTGGGTCAGGAGGTCGCGACCCAGTAGATTGGCTGGTACTTCGGGCGAGTACACGAACGAGTGTAAGACAGTCTGACTCCCTAATCGTGTAGGAAGTGGTTTGGTGTACGGCAGTGTTTTAGGAACCCCAGAGAAACCCATCACTGTGATAACTTCTGTTGAGATTGAATTCTTTGGCACAGTCTTAATGGTGGACACAGTAGCACCTGTATCCACTAGAAAGGGCAGTGTATTTTGGTTTACTGCCACTGACAGCACTGGTTCTGCCGTTAAGTGCTTGTCGGGGCGTCTCTGTGGGGTGTGTCACTCGGAGTCCTGCCAGATTGGAAACTGACCAGCTCCTTCCCCTCGTGCCTGCTGGTGGGTTGGGCCGTTCCCTTGGCCTCCGCGCACGTTGGGCGTTCCCCTTTGAGGTCCCGTGCGCGTCCACGTGTTGTATGGGCATGATCTGGCCCAGTGATTAGGGTCACCACAAATGTAACATAAGGTTTCCTCTGAAAGCCCCTCCGCTCGAACCCCCCTCTGTCCTCTCCCAAGTAGACCTCCCCCTCTCCTAGGTGGGTGTGGCTCCCACGAGGGAAGTGGGGACAGGTCTGGGTAAGCCTGACCGTTGTCTCCATCCCAGTTACTTTGTGCTGCCTGTACCATTACCTTGACCTGCTCAGGTTTACCTTTCTTTTTATCATTCACTTCCTGTCTGGCTTTGGTGAGCTGTAACTTCAGCAGCTGTGCCTGGAGGTCCTCTAGCTCTTTCTGATCTTGATGTGTTTTATCCTGTGCCGCGGTTAGGTGGTGCACAAGATGTTTCTCCCAGACATGCGACTCGCATCCGCACATATCTGGGTTATTTTTCATAATTTGCTGCACCGATTCGGGAACTCCGCTTAGTACCGCCTGTCGGAACCATTCAGTCTGGGACCCCGAGTTGCCGGGGTGGCAGCCTGTCTGTTTCACCCAACGTTCTTTTGATTCGTTAATGAACTCTCGAGGGTTTTGTTTGTGATCCCATCTCATTTTGGGCATCGCGGCGGAGTTGGGAAGAGGAAATTTATCACGCATGGCTTTTCCTATTTTGGTGCTGTAGCCTAAGAACGGTGTGTCGTCGGGTAGTCTAGAGGTTCCTGCGTCAGTCTCTACAGTCCTCATGTCTCCTGGTGTCATGCATCGAGCTCCCACAGCCCTAAAGTCGCCCAGGGCTAAGGTTTGTCCTGCGGTCAGGGTGTCTAACTTACTCAACCACAAGTTCCCCCCATCAGTCACAGGTGGTAACTTATCTACCATTGCCTGCACGTCCCCAAAAGTGAATGGTCGGTATTTGTCTCTGTGTCCTGGAGTGATAGTCAAGGGAGCTTGAAATACTGGGTGCTGTGAGTATAGTTTTGCTAGCTCTGCTAGCTCCTGGCGCTTGGCTATGCGCGCGGATTTTTTACGCGCTCCAGTTTATGTGTCAGTTGTGTGGCTACGTGCAGGCCCTTCTCTGACTGATTCTGCGTCTAGGCCCGCCCAGTCTCCCTCTAGCTCCAGTTGAACTCCTACCTCATCCATGCCGCCCTCCCACTGACCTGCGGCAATCACTCTGACCTTGCCTCCCTTCCTAGCCCCTGTCTCGTCGTCCTGCTCCTTATCTCGCATTCCTCCCTTCATTCTTTCTATTTTTTCTATCAGCTTCTCTTAGCTCATTTATCAAATCTATTTCTCTCTGTCTCTGTTCTCTCAGGACACTGTCTGCCTTTATCTGGTACCTCTTCTTCTTTTCCTCTATGAGTCTCGCCTGCTGTTCTTCCTCTGCCTTCACCTCCTGTTCCCTTTCTTTCCTTTCCTCAAACGGATCCAGTCCCTCCTCGCTCGCCTGAGTAGTCATTGGTTGTGATGTGTTAGGAAGTGTGGCGCGTCGTGAGCTCTGTGATGGCGTGTACCCTGTCGTGGACTTGACGCCGTTATGTTCGATCGGCTGTACTCCACTGTGTGTGCTTTGGTTATCATCCTCTTGTTCCTCGCCTATTTCTAAGGTCCCTTTATGGATGTAAAAGGTGGGATACAGACCTGGGGTGGGAGGTACATATGGAGGTGGACGTGTGGTTGTGCCAGGTGCAGTTACCGCTTTGTCGTAAGGCTGTTTGAAATGCAGGTGCCTCATGCTGTGCCAACACATCGTCAGCTCCGATCACCTGCGACGTTCCTCCTCCCATTCCTCTCCTTTCTTTCTCCACTTCGATCTCTGCAACACATTCGACTGTTTTCCCTACTCTGCCATTTCCTCTCGTTTAACAGTAGCTTTTGTTGTTTCTTCCCATAGCCATTTCCCCAGGGAACCCCTATACTCTGGTGTCTTTCCTTTTTCTTTAATTAATTGCTCGATTTTTGCTTTAGCTTTATCCACTTTCTTTTCCCTTTCAGTTTGTTTACAGGTGATACCTAGGGCCTTGAGGGTGGTGTCCATCTGGACCTGCAGCTTTAACCACTGACCAGGCGGACCCCATCCCCCGTCGTCTATTTCTCTGTCAAATTCCCCGTCCATTTTATCTAAACTCCGAGTCTTTCAGTTTTATTACAGACCGTGCCGTTTATTAACTGGTGTTACTACTCTGTGTCTAGCAGCCAGACAGTTTATGCGCGCGGCTGGTCAACTGTCTCAAGTGAGTGGTGAGCTGGTGGCGTTCGTTATCACCGTTAGGTTTCCTGCCACATCAACAGATTGCGTTTACACCGTTAGGTTTCCTCTGTTGACTTTACAGTTCACTTCACGACACTGCCGTTCACACCGAGCCTCGCACAAAAAATTCTCAGAGTCTTATTCTTCCCGCACCCCTTGTCCCTTTTCACTCACAATGCACACATACACACACATATAGACAAAAGTTATTATCACACTTTGCAATCCGTAATTTTGTATTAAATTTTCTTTCAGCAGACGTGCTTGTGGATTACCTTTCCACGGGCCTCTCACCCTTTTAATCAGACGAATGGATACTTTAGGAATCTCTTGTTCCAAGGCCTTCAACCTATATAGAATGCTTACAAAGCAAACAGAATTTAAGGAACCTCACTCCCGGGCCTCCAACCCAGCTAAGAACCCAGTTCTCTTCCGCACCCCGTCGGGTTACGGGTGGGGTTTGCCACACCCAAGGTTTATCGTCTGCTGATTTTCCTTTCCTACAACCTTTTATTCCTACACCGTGCGTTTTCACTTGCAGAAGGAACTTATTTGCCAATAGTGCACTTCGATTTTTGTTTCTCGAGAATCTTACTTATACTCGTTCTTTTAGGTTAAATTTCTTACACGTTACTCAAGACAGGACACACTTTTAGTCGTAGTCAATGTGCAGAGTTTTGATTATAACAGGTGTGGTATAATTCTTCTCTTTGTTGCGATGATGTGTAGATGAAGAAGGAGTCTCCGCTGACACTGTCTTGCTTGTATAATGAAGTTTATTACAAGGAAGTTTCAGCATCAAACAGACACCATGGATTGTCTGGAGAGCATGTGGCCCAATCTGAATGCTCTGCCTTTACATCTCTAGACAGTCCCTTTTATACCCAAATGGCTTCACCCCAAATCTAAGGTGAAACAAATGGTCCTTGTCAGATATAGTCTCTTTTGTTGTTACAGCTAAGCGTGAAAGGAGAAAACCCCATTTCCCGTGGACCTTCAACCCCCAAAGGTTAACCCTTTGACCCTGGGGTCTCTAACTTAAACAACCATTTGTCTCCACGCTCTAATGTACACCAGACACCTCATATTTCCCCCCTTCGAGACTACACAGAGTCTCGAAAAACAAAAAGCAAAACATACATATTTACAATTATTAAGCAAATACATAAGGAAACCTCAGAAAATAAAATCAAAACAATGTCCAAATTCAGGCTGGTCGACCCATCGTACCTTCCAATGGACCTTTCCCTTCCTAGCCCCTATATCCCTAGGCATCGAAAAAAAAAGAAAACATCTGAGGTTCCAATATATTTACTCAATGACAGAAACCATCATCATCCAAACGAATTAAATCAAATCAAATCAAATCAAAAATACAGTTTATGTATTACTCATGCACTAAAAGAAACTTACAAATAACAAAACAAAGTTCAATCATAAACAAATACATATATATACATAAGAGAAGACATAAGAAAGTATCCCTCTACAACTCCTCAGCAGCATCGACTCTCAATGTAGTGTTGATGGTATGTTGGATCTGAACATTTTATCACAGTGATCTTGTTCAGAGGCCTCCAATCCATTCTTCTTGTCCATTCTCCTTATCCATGTTTGAGTGTCTGCGTCCCTTCAGCACTTCAGGGTAACTGAACAACCAACCACCCTCACAGTGATCTTCCCCCAATATCGTTCTAGAGGGAAAAAAGAGCACCAACCAGTATCTTTTACAAAAATGACAGATGTAAATTGAAACATCAAATGTAAGTTAACACCCTATAAATAGATATGAAATTCACAGTATCATATTTTTCAAAAATATAAGTTATATTTTCCATTTCCCCCCTTTAATCATATCACTCTGTATTAAAACTAGTCGATTTTTTAGAACACCATTCATTTTCTCACAAATCCCTTGACTTTGTGGATGATAGACTGCTCCAAGACGCTGTTTGATTCCCAATTTTTGCAAAATCAATTTTATCGTCTTATCCACAAACTCCTTCCCATTGTCTGATGATATACGGTCTGGAAGTCCCCACCTGCTTATGACCTCTCTACACAAAAACTTGGCAACAGATTGAGCGTCCTTCCGCTTGGTTGGACAAGCCTCAGGCCATCGTGAAAATCTATCCACAACTACCAACATATATCTCTTCCCTTCAACTGGTTTTATCATATCCACAAAGTCCACAACTAGCTCCTTCATGTATTCATCAAACTTCTCGCTCTCCTTGAGGTTCCAAGTGCCAACGAAAGCTCCGGCCATGTCTGGGTAGTGTGAAGGAATGAGGGCGCGAGACGGTGTGTGTGAGAGTGTGTGTAAATCTGTTGAAAAGTCCCCTATTTACTAAGCACATTGCAATCCAGTCAAGTCTTTCAGACCTACTGACTTTTCATTCTTCTTCAGGTTTCAAGTCTAAGCAGTTGAAATCTTCATCTGTGGAAAAAGGCTGTATACACATCTAACAGTCCCTGCATTTGTTTATATAATAGCTTAAGTCTGGCCACGAGAATGTGTGTAATCATGTCTCACATTTCTGCTTTATGTGTGTGCACATTAATATGCATACCATGTAAAAGTGTTTGTGTGTGTGCTATAGTAAGTACATATGTATCCCAGTGTATGATGTATCAGTGTGTCCAAACCTACATGTACAAATGGAACGGGCTCATCAGATGGAATCAGCTCCTCCTCCCAGCAGGTCACCGGGCAACAATGCGGCAGGGCTGTCCATTTGGTGCCTTTCCTCCATTTGCGGTGCTCTGGGTCTTCACTGTCACCTTGTCGCCATCCACTGAGATAATAGTGGTCGGCTTGGTCAAGTTGCCCACCTTACGTGTAGCAAAGCCCACACCCAGCTTGAAGGTGAGCTCTGTGTTCTTAATGGTGCCCAAAACCCATACTCCTTTGTAATCTTTCTCTTAACTTCTCCTCTCGCAACATGAGCTAAACCATGTGCTTCCTGAATCATCAAACCTAACAGGTCTGGAGGTGCTATTATCAGTCCCTCATGGTTTCTCCAAAGACCAGTAGAATCTCTAGTGGCACCTCGGTCTAGCCACAGCTGTTTATCTATTTCAGGAGCAGCTTCCTGCATTAAAATTACATCCCTAAGTGTAATTTTATCTTCCAAATTCACTTCATGGGTGACCAGAAAAACCTTCCCTAATTTATCTGCTCCTGTAACTGCTTTTGCCGCTTCATCAGCCGCTTTATTCCCTTGTGTGACTCTTGAAACATCCATTCTATGTGCTGCACACTTAGCTATCGCTATTTCCTTGGGCTTCATCATAGCATGCAACAGTCTCATTATTTGAGCATGATGTTGTATTGGGGAACCATCCGTTTTCTTAAACCCTCGATTCTTCCACACTGATCCAAACAAGTGACACACATTATGTGCATAAGCAGAGTCAGTATATATTGTCACTCGCTTACCTTCCGCCAACAAACATGCTTCAGTTAGCCCCACAAGTTCAGCAAGCTGCGCCGATGCAGGCTGTGGTATTATTTCAGCCTTCTCAACAACAAATCCACTTCCTTGAGCTTTTACTACTGCATAGCCAGCACTCAGTTTATCTCCCACACGATAACAGGACCCATCAGTCCAATACTCCAGATCCGCTTCACGTAGTGGGAGGGCTTGCAAATCTGATCTGAGCCTCGAATATTTCTCCGCTTCTTGAACACAATCATGTGGTTCACCATCCTCTGGAGTTGGCAAATACTCAGCTGGATTCACTGTGGCACATCTTGCTAGGGTGACATCTTCCTGCTCTAAGAGCCTATGATAGTCCCTAAGCCTAGACATAGTCAATGTATATTTGCCATAGTTCAAGAGATTTCTGAGACTATGATGGGTAAGAATTGTCACCGGATAACCCATTGTGACAGATGATGCCTTATCATACATTAAAGAAACTCCCACCATTGCTCTATAACACAGCGGTAACCCTAACTCTACTTCTGAATAAGCTGTGGAATAGTAAGAAATAGGTTGAGGACTTGTCCCCGTACCTGTTGGCTAACAAAGAACTGCACATGCATATTTACCTCCAGTAGACGTGGACACATACAACAAGAAATTCTTAGAGTAGTCTGGAAGTGCTAGTGCTGGAGCCTCTTGTAATCTCTGTTTGATCGTCTCAAATGCCAATAGGCCATCCTGTGTCCAAGAAAGATTACAATGCAATTGAGCATTCCCAGTGTCCTTAATCATAGCTCTCAAAGGCCCTGTTAAACTAGCATAATCCTCTACCAATACTGAGGAATAGCCAGCAATCCCAAGAAATGTCATCATTTCTCTAACTGTTCTGGGCTTTGGAGCCTTGCGAATAGCTTCTAACTGACTATCAGAAATGCTTCTATGTCCCTGCGTTATTGTCTGACCCATGTAGACTACCTTCTCCTGACAATACTGCAGCTTCTTCTGAGAGGCCTTATGCCCCTTCTCTGCCAGTATCTGTAGTAATTTAATTGAGTCCTTGTGACATGTTTCCTCATCTGGTGAGCAAATGATAATGTCATCCACATATTGAACAACAGCACTTTTTAATATCTGATCTATCCCTGCCAAATCATCCTTCAACACTTTATTGAAAATGTGAGGACTATGTTTAAATCCTTGCGGCAATCTCTTGTATTCATAAAACTGTCCATTGTACGTGAATCCAAATAAACCCTGACTTTCTACACTAAGTGGAACACTAAAAAATGCACCACATAAATCTACCACTGTAAAATGTGTTGCTTCAGGAGGAATTTGGGCTAACAAAGTATGCAGATCCGGCACTTCTGCTGGAAAATCAGCTACCACTTCATTCACTACTCTCAAATCATGTACCAGGCGATAAGAACCATCTGGTTTCTCCAGAGGCAACAAAGGCGTGTTACTCTGAGGATTCTGTGTTATTTTCAAAACACCTGCTTTCAAAAGTCCTTCAATCTGCGGTTCAATCCCTCGGATTGCCTCTTCTTTCAGTGGATACTGGTTCTTCCAAGGAGGTCTGACTCCTGGTCTGAGTTCAACTTTCACTGGTTGGGCTGACTTCACAAGTCCTATATCGGCACTATGCTGAGACCACAAACATTCTGGAACTTGTCGTAGCATCTCCTCTCTCTTATAGCCCTCTGTTTGTCCTCTTCTATTCTGGTACTGGATGTTGCCAGAAAAAACCCTCTTGAAAATGTAGGACCCTTGCTCTCCAAATTTCCATCACTGTCTCCATTCTCACTTTCATTGGAACTATCATCTCCTAAGTCCTCTTTCCTCCATAATTTATCTCCTCTCTTTTCCGCTTTAGCCAGTATCCGTCTGACTACTGGATCATATCCTCCCAAAGTCTCATCTAAATCACTCTGACTATCATCTTCCATCTCCATCCTTCTAAACCTTTGTCCACCCCTACTTTCACGCTCAATCCTAATTCCCATACGTGCCACTTTCTTCTTACTTTTGGAACTTGGATACATTTTTATAGTTGTGTCCGCTTGTCCCACTTCTATTATTCGATCAGCCTCATCTCTAATTTGATAGTTACCCTATTCAAATTGTCCTCCAAAAGGCTCATATGTTTTTTTCAGAATTCTAAATGTCCCTCTAGAAAAAGGGCTCATAGGTTTTATTAAAAACGTCCTCTATGAGGCTCATATAGGTTATCAAATTTATCAAAGTCCTTTTTAAGGCTCATGTATATATTTATCAAAATTATAAACGTCCCCTTTGAAAACGGGCTCATAGATTTTTAACCCTAAAGAGGCAAAAATGTCTCTCCTTATAAGTTACTAAGTCTCCCTTTCTCACAACCTATATATACCTATTCAGTACAATTCTCTCACATATGCCGCAACCTTACACACACACTGAAACACAGCTGTTTCTCAGCTGACTCAACCTCCACACACACACACACACAGAGGAGACCTGCTCCGCACACACACACACAGCTGAAACAGTCATCCATCACACAAAAACAGCCAGCAGTTCACAAAACATCCAAAAACTTCAGCATCATTAAGCATTCAATCCTAATCATTCAATCCTAATCCTAATCCTAAGTCGACTCATTCATTCTTTCCCCCCATAGCATGCTTTTTCCTGCCGCTCTTTTCTCTTCTTCTTACTTTTTTCTTCTTCTTCTAAATTTATGCTACCTTATGAAGCGAAGATTATTCAGTTGAAAAGCTGCTTCATTACACTTGTTCGTCAACTAGTGTTCGAGTGGGAACTTACAATTGAATTTTTCATTCTACGCTTCCAGATCTTAAAACTGACCTGAAATTCATCTAATGAAATTTCCAGGTTTTTAGGCCCGTCTAAAACCGCCTCCCAGAGGGCTTTTGTCCAAATCTGCGGCTTCTCTTATTCTCTTTTTTCCTTCTTTACTGTTTCTCTTATTTCCTTATTTCTCTTATTTCCTTTATCTTCTCTTTTATCTTTATCTTCTCTTTTACCTTTATCTTCTCTTTTACCTTTTTCCAAATTCCCCTGGGCCCAGGGTTGTTACCAAATCCGACTATTTCACAAAGCCTACTTTCACGCAGTGACTAATCTACACACGTCTTACCGTTAAGAAGGTGAGGGCCCAATCTTCATTAATCTCGCATGATGTTATTTAGCTCACTTTATCGTTACTAGTAAGACTATTCTACACTTTTTCCTTCAACTTCTATTTCTCTTATTTCTTCTTCTATTTCTCTTCCTCTTTTTATTCTTCTTCCTTTCTTTTTACTCTATTGTACTCTATTGTACTCTATTGTACTCTATTGTACTCCCCCCTTTTTGCGCTGTCCTCAGCGCAACAAAACAAATTTAGAACGGAGACGCACTTCAAACAACAACACATCAGCGCATACAACACGGTTCTTTACGGTGTGATCCTACAGCAACACAGACACCCTAACGAACAGACCAGCGCCCCTAATTGTGAGAAAATGCTCACCCTTATTAGCTGGCTTGGAGCGGGAGTCAGCACGCTGGAGCAGCCAGTGAAGCCTGGAGGTCACAACACGTCCGGAGTTCGTGACGCCAATTTCTTGTGGTATAATTCTTCTCTTTGTTGCGATGATGTGTAGATGAAGAAGGAATCTCCGCTGACACTGTCTTGCTTGTATAATGAAGTTTATTACAAGGAAGTTTCAGCATCAAACAGACACCATGGATTGTCTGGAGAGCATGTGGCCCGATCTGAATGCTCTGCCTTTACATCTCTAGACAGTCCCTTTTATACCCAAATGGCCTCACCCCAAATCTAAGGTGAAACAAATGGTCCTTGTCAGATATAGTCTCTTTTGTTGTTACAGCTAAGCGTGAAAGGAGAAAACCCCATTTCCCGTGGACCTTCAACCCCCAAATGTTAACCCTTTGACCCTGGGGTCTCTAACTTAAACAACCATTTGTCTCCACGCTCTAATGTACACCAGACACCTCACAGGTTTCTGCTCACCTTGTTTTAGGTTTGTGCCGGCTTGTGTCCTTGTCCTTCGTTCGTGAAAAAATTCTTTAGGTCGAATGCTCCATCCTACTGATCTACCACATCCCGGACGAGCCCCCAAAACTGTTGTGATGCGGCCCGCGCCGCGATCTCCACGTGGTCCGTTGATGTGATGATACAGAGTAGACGAGCCAGAAGTTGAATCAAGTATAAGTAATTTATTTACGCTTCTGCAGAGAGCGGAGATCAGTAGTACAGCAAAAGTAGCAGCACCAGGAAGATCTGATCTGAGTCTGTGTGTGTGTCTTCGTTAATAGGTGTTTGCTTTGTGTTCCCCCCCTTTCAGGGAGGATGTGTAGCCTTTTATGGTAATGTTCCGCTTTTCGTTGTCTAGGGGTTGTTTTACTCGTGTTCGTCTAACTATCAGGCGCCCACGTCTGTTATCAGGCGTCCACGTCTGTTAAGGTACTGTTGCCCTTCTGTCTCCTGTTGCGGGGGTGCAGTGACCCGTTCTTATCTTAAAGTGTGAGTTCCTGTTCTATGTGATTTTGTACTATGTTTCAGATGTCTTCTTCCAGGTGCACACTATGTCCTTGTAAGGCACATTATAGCGCGTATTGAATATATTGTATCCACATCACAAAGTCTCTTGACCAGTGTCCTTGTGGTTTTAGCCATGTTGCCTAGATGTGACCAACACCAGTTTTCCTCTCTAAAGTTATATCGGCAGATTATATCGGCAGATATATCGGCAAAATTTGGTTATAAATCTTAAGTATTTCTTTATGAGAAATGGATGCAAAAAAAAGCTCAGAGAAAAGCCCCCTTGGTCATCTATCCCTCAAAAACTAATATTCTGCTTCATCGTGACTTTGTGGCTGAGCTGTGGGAGTGGAGAAAACCTCATAATTTCAGAGGGTTCACACATTTTTTCTTGCCATATCATTGAGCCAAGTCTTCGGATCAAGTTAACAATTGAATCGTTTTAGCTCGCATTTCTGCATGCAAAGACACACACACACACACACACACACACACATACAAATAAAAGTGTGGAATTTTTATTCACAAAAAAATTCTTATATAAAAGTGAGGATTTGGGTTTGTACTATAATTTATTTACTGTCTGTGTGACGCATTAATGAACAAACTGATGAGTAAATTGTTATTTTGTAAATTCAGATTTGGTCTCTGGCAGCTGACCTATCATCTTCAGTCCTACAGGGAAAACAGAGGGGATGCTCTGTTGATAAAAATACATATTTCAGTAATATTACCTCTCTCATTATCTCCTCATTCGTAGGAACATAAAACATTAAATGTTCTTCAAAAGCATATAAAACCCTAGAAAACACACTATTAGATGTCTGGTCCATATTTTGTGCAAGGATAGAGGAGTGTTGTAATCCAGGAGATTCTACAATAATATCCAGATTCAAACTTGGCAGAAGTTCAGTGCAACACATTTCCCTTGGACAGGAAAAAGGGGGACATCACTTGGCCACCGGCAGTTGCTGCACACTTGACAGTAAATGGAGGTTGCTTATCCGTTTAATGTCATAAGAGCCCAATAATCTCAGATGTGAATTAGTGATTAGTGTTGTTGCTACATTGTTTCCGTCACACGAATGCGATCGGACAGTTTCCGTGTCAGTCATCAACGAGGTCCCCTGACGCCATCTGCAGCGCCGCCTCCACAGTGTCCGTGTACCTGAGGTCCTGCAGATCTGCTGCTAGGAGAACCTCTAGAACAGAAGGCTGAAGGAGCGTGTGAAAAAAGAGCCAGACAGACATTATATTTATTTTGTTGTGTTGTTATAAGAACTGAACTCTGGCCCAAAAAAAAAATAATCATACCTGCAATCTGCCTGCCTCTACCTGCCCCAGCATGTCCTTGAGCTCACTGATCACTGTGTAATCTATGCTGCCGACGTGATGGCAGTACAGGACCACTGACCGCGGAGGAGACTCTGGTAGGAAAACTGAGTCCACTGCTCAACTCCATCACCAGTACACCGTGGTCAGGCACCTGCACACGATGGGCACACACTGTCACTGAGCAAAAATATGGGTTTTACTGTTAAAGAGCAAGGTAGAGTAAGACAATCCCTGAAAAACCATACCTCAGGAACTGAAGCAGAAGTTCTGTAAAGTCATTTGCAAAATAAGGGATAAGGGATACCTATCTTAGTATAAAGCATTAGAGAAAAATCTCCTGTGGTTGTCCAGTTGCTAATGTCTCATGGCAATGGCAACGTCATTATATTTCCCGAGCGCTCGATCAACCAATACAGTGGGCCTATTGCATAGCACATTAGTTTAAACCCAGTAAACTTAGGTATTGTTACAAGATGCAGTCTGCATCTGCCCTGATGAAGCCACAATCTGTTTGGCCCTATGGTTGGTTAGGGGCTGATCAAATGATTGTGGCACCTACACAGTACTTTTAGTAACTCTACTTATATCCAGTGAAAATGTTTTACAACTACGGTACCTTTATCTGGGGTCTGGCAGTGTTGTACAGCAGCAGGGCTCCAGATATGGCTACACCTCCTATGATGCCGTACTGCACCTGCCAGAAACTCATTGAGAATGTCTACAAAAGGCAGCCGGTCCAGCTCTGTGGAAGACACATGAGCGCCGGGCTTCAAATAAACGAACAGATACACGTAAGGAACACTGAAGTAAGAAAACGGAGCAAACACTTACTGCGTATCCTCCACATCTTAGCCATAACACGGTAATCCACCATGGGAGCTACCGCACAGATGATAACAGCAGCCAGAGAAGCTTTGGGGATGTAGTAGATGGCCATCATGAGGAATTCCAGGGAAAGCAACAAAATCGCACTTGCAGAAACCCACAGAAAATGATTCAAAACTGAAAAATAAATAAATAGACATTGTCTTTGTGTTTGTGTGAAGACTGCCATGTGAGGTTTGATTGCATCACAAAGTAAAATATACCAGTACGTAACAATTACTACACTGTATTACACCATGCACAGGAACAGCACTTTATGTGGGGATCCTCTTTAAGAGTGATCACACAAAATCTTTCCGTTCTTCTGTGACTTGATGGATAAGGACATATTCATGGTTGAAGCCTGTGGAGAGGAGGAGGTTGACTGTAAGAAAAAGGGCAAATTAATATTCATAATTTTTGTCCGTATGCTCTATTTTTAATTTTAAAAAGTAACACATAAATTTCTTATGCTCACATGCTGGGCTGTCTCTCTTTAAGATGAATGTTTTCTACTGTTGTTTTGCAATCTGTCATGTCTGCTAAAAACCTGTGTGAACTGTTTTCTTTAAGACGTCTACCTCCATGACAAAACTTTTTTTCTGCAGAGAAGATGGAGGCGGAAGGGGCAAAAAAAATGTGGAGGGATGTGGAGCTAAAATACGATATCACAGACCACCACAGGAGGGAGTAAGAGAGTACCGACAAATAAGCGAAAGCTGAAAGAGTCAGGACTCACTGGTGATGATGCCTCCAGCTGGAGTGCGGACCCCGGTCTGGGAGTTCACCGCTGTTCTGGATTTGAAGACAAAACATGACACTATAAGTATATGATATTTGATCTCTCTCTCTCTCTCTCTCTCTCTCCGTCTCTCTCTCTCTCTCTCTCACTCTCCGTCTCTCTCTCACT
>CM029112.1:24020093-24048002 GCA_016859345.1 Istiophorus platypterus | reverse complement strand
ATCTGGAAGGAAAGTAGATAAAGAGACTTGGTGGTGGAATGAGGAGGTGCAGGAGTGTATACAGAAAAGAGATTAGCTAAGAAGAAGTGGGACACTGAGAGGACTGAAGAGAGTAGACAGGAGTACAGGAGATGCAGCGAAGGTGAAAGTAGAGGTGGAAAAGGCCAAACAAGGGGCTTATGATGATTGTAGAAGGGACAGTAAGGAGGAGAGACTGATCTGAGCAGATTGGCAAGCAGAGAGACAGAGATAGAAGGACGTGCAGCAGGTTAGGTGATTAAGGATGAGATGGAAATGTATTGACAGGTGCCAAAAGCAGTGTGATGGAAGATGGAACTAGTACTTTCAGAAGAGTTGATGAATGAGGAAAAATGAGAGAGAACGAAGAGCAGAAGATGGTTGCTAGGATCAGGAAATAGCAAAGATTAGCAAAGATGAAGGAGGAAGGCACTGAAGAGGATGAAGAGTGGAAAGGCACTTGGTCTGATGATATACCTGTGGAGGTAAGGAAATGCTTTAGGAGAGGCGGCAGTAGAGTTTCTGGACTGGTTGCTTTAACAGGATCTTTTAGATAAAGTGAGAAGATGCCTGAGGAATGGAGGAGAAGTGTGCTGGTGCCTATTTTAAGAACAAGGGAGATGTGCAGAACTGTGGCAAATTCACAGGAGGAATAAAGTTATGAGCCATACAATGAAGTTATGGGGAAAGAGAGAAGAAGCTAGACTAAGGGCAAAAGTGAGCATTTGTAGAGCAGCAGTATGGCTTCATGCCAAAAAGAGTACCACAGATGCAGTATTTGCTTGGAGGATGTTGATAGAGAAGCACAGGGAAGGTCAGAGGGAGCTGCATTGTGTTCTTTGTAGATCTGGGAGAAAGGTATGACAGGGTGCCCAGAGAGAACTGTCAGGTACTGTGCGAGGAAGTCTGAGGACAGAGAGCAGCTTTGCTGCAGGGAGTGGTGCAGGACATGTATGTGGACTGTAAACAGTGGTTAGGTGTGTGCTGTAGGTGTGACAGAGGAGTTCAAGGTAGAGGTGGACTGCATCAGGGGATCAGCTTAAGCCTCTTCTGTTTGCTATGGTGATGGACAGACTGACAGACGAGTAGTTAGGACAGGAATTCTATGGACTAGTGATAAGTTTGCAGATGACATTGTGATATGTAGTGAGAGCAGGGAACAGGTGGAGGAGAAGCTTGAGAGGTGGAGATTTGCCCTGGAAAGGAGAGGAATGAAGGTTACAGGGCCGCTGCAGCAAGACAGAGGCATGGGGTGCGAACGAATTTAGGGACCTGAAGTGAGGTTACAGGGAGAAGAGATAAAGAAGGTGGAGGATTTTAAGTACTTAGGGTCAACAGTCCAGGGCAATGGAGAGTGTGGAAAAGAGTTGAAGAAGCGTGTGCAGGCAGGCTGGAAATCTGGGTGGAGAAAAGTGTCAGGTGTGATGTGTGATAGAAGAGTTTCAGCTAAAATGAAAGGAAAGGTGTACAAAACTGTAGTGAGACCAGCGATGATGTTTGGTCTAGAGACAGTGCCACTGAGTGAAAAGACAGGAGGCAGAGCTGGGAGGTAGCAGAGATGAAGATGTTGAGGTCTCCCTGGGAGTGACCAGGATGGATAGGATCAGGAATGAGGCACATCAGAGGGACAGCACATGTTAGAGGTTTAGGAGATAAAGTCAGAGAGGCCAGGACTGAGATGGTTTGGACATGTCCTGAGAAGAGATAGTGATTATATTGGTAGAAGGATACTGAGTTTTGAACTGCCAGGGGCAGGTGAGGCCTTAGAGGAAGACCAAAGAGGAGTGGGTTTATGGATGTAGTGAAAGAGGACATGAAGGTGGTTGCAGGGAGTGAAGAGGACGAGAAGACAGGGTTAGATGGAGGACACTGATTCGCTGTGGCGACTCCTAAAGGAAAAGCCGAAAGAAAAAAGAAGAAGTGTTTCAGCCAATGTACTTAATAGACCCTGAGAGGTACTCAAACAGACACCACCACAACAACAACAGCAACAACAACAACAACAACAACACTAACAATGTATCTGTATCTCTACCTGAAAGTTGTATTGAGGGTAAAGACTCTTTTTGAATGATATCCAACCCTTGAGCAGTCATTTGAATCGCTTTGTAGCTTAAGTCCAGTAACATTTAGAGCACACTGTTGCACACAGCTACTTTCCGACATAAAGAGTGGTGGAGCGCAGAGCACTGTCTCAACTATCTAACCTGGCTTGATAAAGACAAAAAGAAGAAGAAGTTAGGAAATGTGAAAGACAAAAAAAAAAAATACACATGGATTTCAGTGAAGTATGATGAAGAATGAACAAAGTATTAGTCCGATATGATGAGAATACAATAAATCACATTAGAAAAGTCATTCTCTACTGCACTGTTTCATTCAGAATCAGTCGCCTCTGAATTTAAAGATGCCCGTTTAAATCATGGAGATGAACTTTTCAAAGCCAGACATTTAAATAAAGTACATGAGACAGTAACATACAGTATCACAGTTTAATTATGCATAATGACATTATTGAGACCTGCAAATATAGAGAACTGAATGTCTGTAATCGATTTTCCTTGGCCAAAAAGATTTGATAAAATAATCATAATTCATGGTCAATCTACAATTTCAAAAATGGATGAAAGTGGCATTTGTCCATTGACTGTAAATCAAAACTGTGAGATGTCGTTAATTGTGTGGACCTTGAGTTAGGATCATTTGGTAACTACTTTTTCCGATGCCAGCAATAAATGTTCATGTACCAAATTTCATGTTCTCTCTGGCTATTCAGTCCCAGCTGTTGACAAAAAGTGGTTGAAATGGACACGAGCACGGGAATGTGATAACTTGTGAACACCAAGAGGTCTCGATTATGTTTCAACATTGACTTGAGAATGACTGAGGAACTCTCGGGGCTTTGTTTGTGTGCAGTTCTTTCAAATTTGATAGTTTTTTTTTTTACTTATTTTAATCAATATGTAACCCTTTTGATGTAATATGAATCAGTGCTGTCCATGACCCTTCATGTGTAGTCACCAATGATGTCTTCCTATTGTCCTTTGTACACAGAAACAGGTCTATCAATTTGTGCTTGTGCTTTCACTCACTGGGCGCTTTTCACTTTCAGATTTTTCACCAACTGCTGGATTCCACAAATTCGCCTCTAAGGTAAGTAAGTACAAAGACTGGCAAGGTAAGGAATTACCAAACAAAAATTTAAAATGTGACTTGAAGACATCTCTTGTCTTTTCAATAAGTTTGTGCTGTGGATGTGGTCCGTAATCAGGTTAGACATTATGACTCTTATTAACTGCACATAAACCCCGAATTTACATTTTTTTTTTTTTAAATTTGACCCCTATTCTTAACTTCTTACGGTATTTTGATTGTTAGTACACTGTCTGTTCTTACACTAATGAGAGTTAAGGAGCCTTTTATGACTGCTCTCACATCAGATTACAAAAAGTTAGATCTCTTGAATAAATTTCAGATATCCTATTAATATTTTATCAAATAATTATTATTTTCTTATATTGTATTTTGGGCACTAGCATATATTTGAATATAAAGTTCTGCAGGCCTGGACAAACTTTGTCACTCAAAATGCCTCTGTAATAATGATCTACCATTAGACAGGTGCAGTATTTTGAGATCACCTAAAGAATCACAAATTTTACTGATTCCTTTGCTAATTTTAATGGGAGAAATGGTGATTACAACTCACTCCTCAGTGAGATTTGAAAGGATTTCTTTTCTGTGGAATTGTACTCACAGAATACTCAAACACTAGTCATCCCAAATTAAAGTAGAAAAGTTTAGTTCATTTATATCAGTTTCAAAGCTTAATTTTCACTGTCTCATTTGGAGAAGCTATTAGAATTTTGCAACAGCAAGCAAAAACCATCCTGATACTTTTCAAAGGGACACTTGTTTCCAGCTGTGATTGATGCCATGACAAAACCACCTGCCCAGAGTCATGAGAAAGAGGAGAGACTTTTACCAGCCAGGCCCTCTCTTGTGTCTGTAAGATGGCAAAAAAACCCTGGAATGACTCTTCCTGCTGTAGCCAAGGTTATCACTGCTCACCAGACATGAGCTGTGAAGACACTGGTGAGTGCTCCCTCCAAGATTTGCCCTGTGCACCAACTCAGGTTTGCCATAACACAGCAGACTCCCTCAAGGAACAGATCAGGCTTCTCCTCCCAATCTATCTATAGTAATAATTTTGTCTGCCCACTGCCGACCCCCATGAGCACTACACTGTACTGGATGGTGACTGGCAGCAAATAACACAGATAATAACACAGATTTTGACAAACATATTAACTGACAAGGCAGGTATTGCTTGTTTCTGGGGCAAGCCAGTGCTCACATTCCAGAGAGGTATGTAGGTCCATACAGGTGAGGAACCCTTGCTCCGATGTGGATAACAGAACCTCGTCACACAGTCAGATGAAATTGTAAATTGCACTGTGTGTGGTGCCTGGGCCAACATCTACTGCTTTTTTAAGTGACACACCATCCACATCAAGCTCTGCTATGGACCACATGCCCACTTGTATACTGTGCAGATATTTTTCCATTCGAGGCATCTTTAGACTGCAAAAAACAAATTCACAGGGGTGAACGGAAAAGACAGTGAAGTTTCTTTAACTAAACTAGATCAAAATCCACAGACATCTGCTGCCACTCAGATCAGCATTGCTGCCACAACAGCAGCATACAACAGTACAGCAGCCAAGAGACAGGTCCACCTGGCCGAAGGAGGTAATGGCTCATGCTCTGGTAGACATCCAGTAGAAATCTTCCACCATGGACACTAGGGGACATGTGCGATGATGCCTGGGACCAGGTTGATGCTCAGCTGCTGTGTTGACAGCTGGGCTATGGCGGGGTCCTGTAAGCACAACAAAATGCAGGTTTTGAAGCAGAACAAGGATTAAATTGACAGGTGGCTCACATTCAAACTCAACATAGTTTTAACCACTGGTTTTATTCAGGTGACAAAAATGCCCGTAGTACTTCAACAAAGCAGCTTTTTCTTAGGGATAGTCTTTACTCTCTGCCGGGCTGATATTCTTGGTGTCAAATCTACAGTAACGTTCACGGGGGCCAACAATTTCCCTATGTGGTTGTTTCTCACAGTTTGATGATGTGCAGATGATGAAGGAAACTTCGCTGACACCGCTTGATTGCATAAAATAGGTTTATTACAAAGAAGACGTGCGTCCAATCAGGCACCATGGTTTGCCCGGAGGCGACTCGGAGCCAGAATGAGTCTCTCTCGAATCACAGCTCAAAACTCATTTATATGATTTGTGTACAGGCCAATGTTTAGACAAACAGATCGTAACTTATGGTTCCGTCAGTAACAGGGCCCCAATTCCCAGGGCAAAAGGGTCCTGCACCTCCAGGAATGGGGATCTCCCCCACATAAACATTCCAAAACAATGGGAAAGGTAACATATATTACATGTCAGATACTGAAAGGAAATCCAGTATATAGATGTACTAAAATTATATCTAAATGTTTGAAATCATGGTTAATCGGAATAATAAGTGTTTCTTATAAACTTGATTACCTAGAAGGGATATACAGAATGTACGGAGCTGAATGATTGTGTAACCCAGAAAGAGCCACTATGAGGCACGGTCAGTGCGGCCTGTTCCCTAGAATGCATAACAAGGGTATCAGAAAGAAGGCATAGATAGCATATCGAGACAGGCAGCAGGGCAGAGGGAGAAATTGTGGCGGTGTGCAACTCCTGTTTATCAGCAGGTACCCTCAGATGTAACTTCCACCACTGCTGCTGGAGGGAAGATTGACAGCGCCATAGAAGGACAAAAACAGCAGACTGGGAGAGGTCAACAAAAAACTGGGAGCGACCAAGCAGACCAGAAATCCACCTACATTCGTGACGCATTGTAATAGTATATCAAGCGGGTCCAGGGATAGATAGGTTGTCAGACTTCGTGAACTGACGGGGACTCTGTTGCTGTCAGGGAAGCGAATGAGACCCGGAGCTCTGTAATCTGAACCTGATCATTGCTGAATTAAACTACATTTAAGATCGAACTGACTCCGGCTCCTCTTTCACAAACGAACATGCGGGAAAAGGCTGTCTAACAAAACAGTTGAAACAAAAATCTTATGGAGTCAGATTTACAACCCTGGAGAAGCCATTTTCCCAACAATACTACACCTACTTAAAGCCTCAGACAACTTGCCCTCCTCAATCAGGTTACTGTTCCAGTTCTAATGTGGTTTGGTCTGTTTTCACTTTTTCAAATTTGGTTCAGTTTTTGTTGTTTTTTCAGGCTCCAAATGCGATATTAGTAGTTCTTTCTGTTCTTCAGAGCTTGACCCTGCATCGACAGAACAAGGCTGAACCCTTTTCTCCCTTTTTAAGACTCTAACTTCCAACAAATTTAATATAAAAATGGCTTACATTTTTGCTTTTAAACATTCATCAGTAATCTCAAAATCATAAAGTTCAGCTATTTTAAAATCTGATGCATAGATCACGTCATGGATTAAAAAAGGGATCAGACAGAGAGTCAAGAAACTCATCCGCTACAAGGTGTAGGAAAGCCAATGTCCATCTTTGCTGAGGGATGTTTCCCATGTAAAATGGATTTATCCACTATGATCCTACACAGAGCACAAGTATTGATTTAAACTTTAGGAAGGAAATTTGAACCAGCGTCAACAGCAGCAACATACGAGCACTCAGTCCAGAGAAATCTGATCTTTCCAGTGTTTGCTGAACATACAGACAGATTTGACAAAACAGCTTTAAGCGATTAAATCATGCCAGCAAGAGGAAGAAATAAATGATTACTTTCTCTGAAAATCATTTCTCTCTTTGTTCATGTCTTCAAATCCTTTTTGATTTGGTCTCCTTCTTCTGTCAGATTTGTTGGAGGTTGCCTTTAACTGCTCAGATTCTTTTGTCAGGTTGTTGTAACTGTTGTGTAACTGGACCGTCTCCTTCACCCACTTAGGGATGCCTTGGTCAACTGTGGGTAACTCTCCAGAGGTCTGAAGGAGCCAATGAGCTTTATCAGAGCTTTCTGTTTGATGGTCACATAGTTTCATAAAGACATGTTCCCACCATCAAGTCCGCCCTTCTGAACAGCTACACAGACACTTTGAGAAAGGCAAACCCTACTCTAAACCCCATTTTGCCAACTACTAACAAGCCACTGTCACAGGAATGTAGAAATCTAGAAGAAAAATGGTTTGTTGCTTTAACCGAGAAGGGCAGATTCTAAAACACACAATTCTTCTAGTTTTCTTGCATTGCTTATTAGGTGATCACTAGGCGACAGATCGGCCAATTTGGATTTTTACGTGTGTATAGATATATGTGTATATGTTTATACTTATATATTTATATATTTACATATACATACATATACACACATATATATGTGTGTGTGTATATATATATAAATAATGTAGCATAAGGGGACACAAGCCAGTGTCTTATTGTGCGGTCCCAAGCCGGATAAATACAGAGGGTTGTGTCAGGAAGGGCATCCGACGTAAAACTTTTGCCAAATCAAACATGCGAATCAAATCTATGAATCCCATACCGATCGGTCGATGCCGGGTTAACAACGACCGCCATCGGTGCTGTTCACCTACAGGGTGCCGGTGGAAATCGGACTACTGTTGGTAGAAGAAGGAGAGGAGGAAGGTGTGTTCAGGAAGAGAGAGAAGAGGAATGCCAAGAGGCTGGGACTGAGAGTAGGGACTTTGAATGTTGGAACAGAGGAGGAAGGTAGACATACTGTGTGTCCAGGAGACCAAGTGGAAAGGTAGCAAGGCTAGAAGTTTGGGAGCAGGGTTCAAGTTGTTCTACCATGGTGTAGATAGGAAGAGAAACGGAGTAGGAGTTATCTTGAAGGAGGAGCTTGTTTGGAATGTCCTGGAGGTAAAAAGAGTGTCGGATAGAGTATGAACTGCCAGGCAGGAGGCCAAGAGGAAGACCAAAGAGGAGGTTTATGGATGTAGTGAAAGTGGACATGAAGGTAGTTGGTGTGAGAGAAGAGGACGCAGAAGACAGGATTAGATGGAGGACACTGATTCGCTGTGGCGACCCCTAAAGGGAAAAGCCAAAAAGAAAAAGAAGAAGATTTTGATGTTAGATCTGGCTTGAAGAGAGAACCAATTTAGCAGTGGATTTGTGTCAACAATTTCTTAAATATATATATAAAGCGAGATTATGTAACAATTGAAAGAAAAATTCAAACCTTCTTGCTCTTGACAAACCCTTGTGTATTTCAT
Source organism: Istiophorus platypterus (assembly GCA_016859345.1). Classification (NCBI taxonomy): domain Eukaryota; kingdom Metazoa; phylum Chordata; class Actinopteri; order Istiophoriformes; family Istiophoridae; genus Istiophorus; species Istiophorus platypterus. Next base: position 24,039,706 of record CM029112.1, on the reverse strand, counting down.
ACTCTTCATTTGCTTTTCTTACTGTGCCAAACATAGAAATGGAGAGAATGTAATAAAAGAGGATTTTGATTGATTTGCGTTTGCTAACTTAGTTTGTAGTTACTGTTTCTATCTAAAGAGCAAAGAGCGTTCATCCACTGTGTTCATGACCCGACCAGATCTGCTACTTTTTGATGGTGTTAGCTGATGTCAGCCCTGTTGCTTCTGTTTGTAGAATATTCTGGGACTACAAGACGTTCCTCAGCGGTTCTTCCTGCAGGTTTACTACACCTTCTACAAGATCCCAGAGGCCAGCCTAGGTGATGTGGTCCTAGGTCTGCTCTGTCTTGCTCTGCTGGTCATGTTAATGTTTATGAGCATGCGTCTCAGCTCTGACGATGCGCCTCCCTACTCCAGACTCGCCAGGAAGCTAGTGTGGGCTGTTACTACCAGCCAGTACCTGTGTGTGTGTGTGTGTGTGTGTGTGTGTGCAGGGACGAGAAGAAGGATGGGCTGACGTTCTACACCGACCCGTCCTACTTATTGAACCTGTGGAAGGAAAAGATGCTGCAGGCCACCGAGAACAAATGCAAAGAGAAGAGATGACATAAGGTTCGTCTGTCTCTGTCTGTCTGTCTGTCGATCCTCCTGTTCCTCTACATGGAAAATTCCACCCTTCATGTTTAACAGCAGCAATGTGGGGTTAAACGGTACCTGTTCAGACTCTGAGAGTAGGTGAATGATCAGGATGTTGTTAGGAGCTCTGCCACCTGTGGGGGGCTGATTTATATTAAAATTTTAAATGGGTAAAAATAATGACGGTAAATATTTGGTGATTTTACTCAAAACAGATTTAAATGAAGAATCGGACACTGATAACTGATCAGTGTCCGATTCTCCATTTAAATCTCCATTTATTTGATTGTGAGCTGCAGGTTGACCAGCAGCTGTAGCCACACCTCTATTGACTTTATTTTTGTTGTTGTGTAGTGGAGATCAGAAGATTGTGTTTCACTATTTTGCAAAGGAACTTAAGTTTTGACCCAAGTCTGTTTGTTTGTCGGCAGGATCATTAAAAAACTAATGAGCCGGTTTGCAATTAATTTGGTGGAGGGAGGGGACCTGGACCAGGGAAGAACCCATTCAATTATGGACCTGGTTTAAGGGGCAGATCCAGGGATTTTTAAAATCATTTTCATTAATGTTGCAAGGTAGAGCATTTTTCACCTGAGGGGTAACGGGGGGGGGGTGTCTAGGTGCCAGTCTAGTTTAAATTTATAGACTTATTTTGCTGCACATCATCTTAAAAAGTCTTAAACTTTTGAGGTGTCTGGTGTCCTACAGAATGTTGGTGATGGATAGATGTTTAAGTTAGAGGCCCAAGATTCAAGGGATAACCTTTGGGGGTTAAAGGTCCACGGGAAATGGGGTCCCTCCCTTTCTTTCTTAGCTTCAAAAACAAAAGAGACTATATCTAATCTATCTAAGGACAACATGTTTTACCTTAGATTTGGGGTAGAAACAACTTGGGTATAAAAGGGACTGTCCAGAGATGCAAAGACAGAGCATTCAGATCGGGCCACATGCTCTCCAGACAATCAATGGTGTCTGTTTGATGCTGAAACTTCCTTGTAATAAACTTTATTATACAAGCAAGACAGTGTAAGCGGAGATTCCTTCTTCATCTATACATCATTGCAACAACGAGAAGAATTATACCACACTTTCTAAGTGAAATATTCCATCTGCTTTTCAGACAGATTTCCTATTCCATATATTATTTGGTTATTTTTTGGTTTATTTCCAATATATATCACACAAATGTTATATTACTCTTTACTGTTTCCATTTGTTCTTTTGGTGCTCTTTTGAAATTTTCATGCTTTTGTCAGTTTTTTATTTTTCTCTGATATGTTTAATATCATACACCATTTATTTTATTGACTGGTTTGGTTTGTTGCATTCTGTGAATTTCTATTTTTGTTTCTTAAATTTTGAGGATTTTTTAGTCTTGTAAATAATTTCTTTCTAATCTGATGTATTTGACCAACAATGTTTTGTAGCTGTAAACATCGATAGCATCCGAGTCGTTAGTTGCTATGGTAACCAGAGAAGATCCCGTTAATCTTTTTTTTGTGTGTGTGTATCATGATCTTAAATGAATTTCAAAGAAAAATCAAGTAGACTGACGACAATCAGAGACACCAAACAGTCACATGCTGGTTTTTATTATTCGTTTTTCTTTTTATTCAATTTTCTTCATTTAATGTAAACAGAAAGTGCCAGATGACGTCTCGTGATGCACTTTGATCATTATTTTGCAACATGAGACGTGCTTTAGATTCATCAGTGTGATGTAATGATGACACCATCCAGTGGAAAAAAAAAATGTTGTCTGTTTTATTTTTTATCCAGTACTTCATCACTGATGCTGATGATGTAAACAGTGATCTGTCACCTGAGAAAAAAAATTCCATGTACTTCCTGTCCTGTACCATCTGTGATTGGTCCATAGATTTATTGATTAATTGATCTGTGCTGTGTGTTCTCTGCTCTGATATTTGCATGTTGGTGGAAAACTGTGAAACATGTCTGTCTTCAAAAGAGAAAACTTTTTAACAAAATCAGGTGTGAGTTATGTGTATTCAGGACCTTTTTCCTGAGCGGCTGATGATTAATGTTACATCAGATTTCTTTTTATCAATTTTGTTATATTTAAAGTAACAGTATTTCTTGAAGTCAGTTTAATCAAAGTTAATAGTTTTGAAAGGATTTTTAAATATTTAATCTTTATTTTGTTATTACAGATTGTATTTGTGCATTTCTAATTTTAATCTTAATGTTGATGTGATTAAATTGCATTCATTTCAAAGTTGGATAAATAAGGTTTTAATTTGCACAGAAGCAGTTTAGAGGTCAGAGCTGCAGCAGCCACCAAGATTCACTGAGATCATGTCCTTAATGATCTGAGACCTCTGACTCCCACTCAGCGCTTTTAGTTTACCAGCCAACTCCATTAAAAAATGCAAAAAGTATTAATGACAATTATATTTGCACACCTCTCATGGAGCAGGGCTGTTTAAATGATGCTCGTCCTTTATGATCTCACAGTGCAACATGATGTCAAACTCCTGAGACCAAGCTGTGACTTGGAGCAAAATATCTCACTTCTGGTGAATTTACCAAAAGATTCTTTCATTTTAATCTACTTTATCATGAAGTATTAAATAAATGAGACGTTTTTCTAAATGTATCAGCAGTTTGCACCTAGAACCTGGTTCGGGTGTCAATAGTAAAAGACATGCAGACAATAGCTGCTCTACTCAGTACTGAGCCTGGGTGCATTTGTTTTGTAGACATGTCAGTGCAGGTGTGGTGCCTGTCGTTCTGGCAGCCGTACGCCGGTCTGGTTCTGGGTGGAGTGAAGATAGTGGAGAGCTCCTGGAGGCCCCTGCTGGCCCCGCTGGAGAACCAGACTCTTGCGGTCCACATCGCCCAGCGAGACTGGGAGGGGGACGAATGGCAGGCGGTTCTGAGCAGCCCACTGGGGATGAACGAGTCTCAGATCCAAGAGCTCGTGGAGTCTGGGGAGATTCGACCGTGGCGTGGTGGCAGGTGGGTGATGAATTCTGTTTTCTCTGATTCCTGTTCACGAGCAGTCCCTGAAGGCATCATATGCAGAAGTAAATCTCAGGGTTGGTAGATGTGGGAGGGGCATGGCTCTGCCCCACCTCTCTGCAGGAGGAGGAGCTGCAGCACGTCGAGCGGTCAGCCATCCTGACTGGTCTGCAGGAGAAACACCTGACTCACCGGTACAACCCCCCCTGGCTGAAGGGGCCACTGAGCGCCTGAGGAAGTCGTGACCTCTGGACAGTGGAGATCCCTGCTGAGCTGTTACCATGACAACACATGACACACAGGTGTTTTGGGACCAACGTCTAAAAGACGTCTTCATGTATTTTGTAAAAGCAAAGTTTTTGTTTTCAGCTCTGTCTGCGTGTGTGTGTGTGTGTGTGTGTGTGTGTGTGTGTGTGTGTGTGTGTGTGTGTGTGTGTCAGTCATAAAACTTCACAAATTCATGTTCTCCAGAGGATGAACCCTACAGGCTTCGGTGATGCTCATGTAGACACCAACAGCACAAACTACACAGGCTTCAATTCCACAAACCAGCTTTGTCAACTGGCTTTTGTCAACAGATGAATATTAATGTAGCATGCTAACATTTTATATGGGAAATATTAATAAACCAAACGTTCTCAGGTTTGTTTCTTCTCAATTTCTCGATGAATAATTCTCATTAATAGAAACTGATGAATATTAACATTATTTGCGATCACCTGATTTATCAGTTGAATAATCTTTCATCTACCAAGGGTGGAGGGGCCGAACAGGGATTTTTGGCTTCTACCTGCATCCCTGGTGCAGAAGGAAAACATCTGAATCGGTCAAAACCCCACAAACACCAATGGGATAAAGAACAACTTTACTATGAGACCAACATCTTTCTGCTCATGGCCTTTTTAAAGAGGAACTTCATGGTCCTGACCTATTTTCAAATCTCTTCCTGATGTGTTTTTATGAAGCTCTTGGATATAAAGTGCAAAAAAAAACATTTCAGTCAGATGCAACAGCTGTTGAGTTTTAACCTCAGTCGTCACTGAGTGGAGTTTTAGCTGCACTGAATTTAAATAGGTTGCACCAACCAAAACAAGTTCTTCTATAGAGATTAAATATTTAGACCCACTAACTGCACAACCGCTGTTGTGTACTCAACTGAACCCAATGACAGAGCTAATGTGAGGTCACTGATATCTGACCCTATCAGATATTGGTGTGCAGACAAAAGTTTTAATCTTTGAACATATAAAATCGCTCGAATGGAAAACACCTGCACTAGCAGAGACATTTCTCAAGTGTTAGTGGTGCCACTTGATGTAGTAAGGAAAAGGATTTTATGAGGATGAGCACAGTCCTGAACCAGGTTAAACCTGTGGTCATTTGACTGTCACAGGTGAAACAGACAAAAACCAGGTGAACAAAGTTGTTGGTCTGCTGGTGAAAAAAACTTTATTCTCCAAAGAACAAAAAAAAAAGAAATCACTGTCAACAATTTGGACATAATGTCAACATAAATACGTCCCCTCCTCGATAAACAGGGACTGACCACGTCAAGCTTGCAGCCCCACCCCTCTCTCTGGTTGGCTGGCTGCTGCTACTAAGAACTAAGAACTAAGAAACCTCAACTGGCTGATTAACCTTTAACACAAAAGTCTGTCGTTTCTTCCGTGTTGACTCATTGCTCCTGTGGCTATGTCAATTGGTCACGCCATCCCCGACTTAATGAAAGTCCAAACAAACATTTGTAACAAGAGGTGATCCTGAGGCAGATGAGTTGTGTCAAAATATAAGACTTTTGGCAACAAAAAGAATGACCCAGGGAATTTAGCCACAGGCTAACTGCGAACGCATGCAGAAATCTTCCATTTTTTTCAATGTAAAGCTAACATGCTAACCACAGGAAAATCTTTACATCAAAATATATACTACAATAACTTTTTTTGGTATTCATTTTCAACTCTTTTTTTCCAGTTAAACTTTTTTATATTATTAAGTGCAAACTAACGTGAAGTGGTGGAGGTGAAGGTTTCAGCACGATGTGCTGGTTAGATGTAGGGGGGGTGTAGTGTGTGGCCGTGTGGTTGGGGGGGGGCGGGGGGGGCTGTGATGTAACTAACTGCATGGGCAGGGTTTGGAGTGAGGCAATAAACCAATGGGGCGTGTCCCCCGGTCTGAGCCATCCCCCAGTGGGCGGACAGGGGGAGGCAATGGTAGGAGGAGTCATGGGGGAGGTGTGCAGGGTGGGGATGTGCAGGGTGAGGCGTGGAGGGCAGGTAGGTAGCCAGGAGCGGAACTTCATAAGGCAGTTGGAGCATTGGGGGAGGGGTAGAGGTGTCTGGTCCGAATACAGGAGTGCAGCAGAAGGGGCGGAGCCTGTGGAGGCGAGGCTGATTGATGAGGAGGTGGAGCCTTCCACAATAGGGGCGGGGCCTGTGGAGGGGGAAGGAAACAAAGCAAATCAAACACTTCACTGAGCTTTGATTGGAGCTCAGTGAAGAGCTCCAACAGGACAGAATCACCCAGGAGGAGAAATAGGTGCTCATCCACCACAGGTAAAGGTGTGTCATCAGCACTGACCACTGCTGTGTCCCTCAATCTGACCTTCTCCTGCCCTGGTGGATTCGGGCTGATGCGAGCTTCGACTCGTCTCAGGGTAGGAATTAGGAGCAACTATGGGCAGAAGACCTGGACAGGGTTAGAAAGTTTACAGGAAGGTTAGATGTGGCTGTGGGGTAAGATATAGGGACCCCCCCCCCAATGACCTGCTGAACAGTCAGCTGTAGGAGCGGTTATCTGTGCAGCGGAGGAGGCTGCTCATTGGCCGATTGGTGGTTGAAACCTGCAGCCTGTCAGACCTCCAGCAATCAACTGTTTATTCTTCCAGGAGCCAGTCAGAGGCAGTGTGGGCTTTACCGTGATGGGGGTCCTGGCTCAGGTAGGGAGAGTAGTACTGGTAGGTGTAGGCAGCCTCCAGTGGGGGGGGGGGGTACGTCTGCTGCTGCTGCTGCTGCCGCTGCCATAAGCTCTGATGGTACCACTGTGGGGAAGGATGAAGGTCAACAGTGAACACACCTGCCATTCAGTTACACCTGGTATTTAAAGGAAGATTCTGCCGTTTGTCAGAGATTAATGGTCAGAGGATCCAGACTCTACTGACTATGCAGCTGTGTTACCTGGAGTCCTAAGTTGAAGTAATACTGGAGGACCCTGCAGTCTAGACAAACACACACACACACACACACAGTAACGAGTGATGAAAGCAGATCAGTGCGGGAGGTTCAACAGTAGATTACAGTTGAATGACCTCTGACCTCCGGGTAAATCACTGCCGTTAGGGTCATAAGAGTAAGGGGGCGGAGCAACCGCGGTGCAGAGAGGCTCACCCAGCTCGTTAACCAACCAGGGAGAAGTAGATGGGATCGCCATGGCAGCTACAGATAGAAAACATCACACTTCATTAATCTGCCAGTTGCTTTTTGTCCCAAGTGACAAAAGGCCCCCCCCCCCCCGAGGCTTGAAGAGAGTGATGATTAACACATTTATCAAGCAGAGTTATTGTGAGCTGCAGTATCAAAGTTTCCACAGTGCAACAGTGCGTTTTCCTGAAAAACGTTGAATTTCTCTCAAACACGACATCGTATTCCACATGTTTCCGTCCAACATCCAAGTCAACTCATACTGAATCCACCACAGAAAGGGAAGGAAACAGGAGGCTGACGACAGGAGTCAGGCTGTGGTAGAACTGTAGTGACTGACGCCTGACTTCAATGGTGTGTGTGTGTGTGTGTGTGTACACACCTGAGTGTGGCTGTGTGTGTGCAGTTGGCTGCAGGTGAGCCGCTGCAGGTGCATGTGATGATGGAAAGGACCAGGTGACAGCTAATGGCTTCACTACCTGGAAAACAAACAAACAAACAAACAAACACACACACACACACCCAAGTGGAGTTACTAGCATAGAAACATAGAAAACGGCTTCAGTTGATCAGCGACTGAATCAGGGTGAAGACCCTCCAAGGTGCAGAGGAACATCCTGTTCAGACACAGAGCAGTTCCCACCTCCAGTGTTTCTGGGAGAAAAACATAAACCTGAGTCGGTGAGAGTTTTTATCTTTGTTATTATCAATGAGGATGCATCTACTGTACGGTGATTTATCTAACCAGCAGAGAGCAGACAGATCAATGAGGAGAAACATCTGTAATCATGTCAAACTGATAAACCACCTCCTCAATCCTACTCTGTCTGACAGGGGACAGTAGGTGGACAGCAGCAGTGTGGTGGATGGTACCGGTTGTTTCCATGGTCGGGGGTCACTGGGACACCAGGAGTTAACAACCCAGCAGGATCTTTAAAATCCCCAATACCACCTGTTGGCCTTGGTGGTGTTACTTCAGGTTTATTTTCATCTGTGTCAGCCTCAACTGTCACACAACCCAGATGAGTTATACCATGTCTGAAAGCTCTAAGTCTCCTGATTTTCTCTGTGCGGAGTATTTTAGGATCCATGTCACTAGAGCAGCTGTCAACACAGAACTGGGTAAGTGTTTTTACTACAGGCCTTTTGTTTCCTTTTTATGCCAAACAAACTGGCATTTCCATCTTGTTTGTGCTTCTGTAATTTTGGTTCAGTGTCTCTTATATTCATTCTGACTTTTGGTTGTGATATGTAATTAGTTTCCTTTTAAGAGGAGACCAGTGTCAGGACCTTGGTTTGTCGTGAGAGTCTGTTAAAGTTTAAACATTTAGACACATTTGGCTTTATTGATACAGTTAATCACTGCTCTGTAAAAATGATCCTCGACTTTAATCGCCCATATTTCATTATAATAAAATGATCGATCATGTGGTTAAGGTTGGAGTATTTATCAGTTACTTATTCATTGTCCGTGTGGATCTACAGTAACCAGAAAGGCTGTGGGTCAGAGGTCAGAGGTCAGGTGTACTACCTGGTTGGTGGAGGGCTCAGCAGCAGTGTAAACACCTGAAGTTTGGTAGCTCTGATCTGAAAAAGTTGAAACTCAAAGTCAACAGCTGATGTGATCTCTGGACTGACTCTCTCCACTCAGACGGCATTACTCACCCTGAGCGCTGTAGATGTGCTCCTCTGTGTAATCAGCCCAGAGAGAGAGAAAACATTAATCATTTCAGGCAGGTTAGACAAATACTGTTAATTTCTGTTAAATCAAAGCTGTCCAGTAGCTGACACAAGCAAATTAATGCCTCCTGGAAAATCCAGTGTAAAGTTAATTTCAACTGCTCTCAACAATAACACACACCTACCAGGAGTGGGTCATCGGTAAGCTTTTAATGTGAAAGATCTGCAGGAAGTGTTGAGCTTTATTCTCAAAAGCATCTCAAACAATAAATTAAACAATGGCGAAGTAGAGGCGGCTGGAGACATTTTGTCACATTTCCAATGAATGGAAATAGCATATCTGTGGAGCAGCAGAGTGAGGGCTTTTACCACAAAATAATTAAATATACATAAAAAAAGGAATCATGAGAAATAAAAGGTGTGGTTCTCTGTCACTGAGGTGAGTGAAAGGCCCTGATTAATCTCTGGGAATTTATGGTGCTGCAAGTGAGTATGTTTAATTCCTTTGCTTATTCAATTTTACCCCTTTTAATTATGTATTTATTTGTTGATTATTTTCATTCAATTTATTTTAATTCAATTATGTAATATAGAGTACTTCCTCCTCACCCTGGTCCTCCACGGTGCTTGTGTCCTCCTGGTCCTCCTCCTCCTCTGAGGAGATGGGGGTGTTTCCAGGTGGAGGTGGGGGGGGGTCCCCGAGCCTCTCTGAACCCTGTAGGAGGAGCCAGGGGGAGGGGGAGGGGCTCCCATTGTGGGGGGCAGGGCCACAGCCGGGCCCTGTGGGTAGAGTAAGATATTATCTTATCAAATACACACTCGCCACTGTAACATGACAGACCCCAGACAGATCCAATTCCAAGTCACTCAAGTCCTTCAGGACATGGTTGAGTCCTGCCTGAAGCAATGTTTGCAGTCACATGCGAACCAGCTCACATGACTCACGGCAGTGTCACCTCAGAATTCAGGTGCAAATGGCTGCACCTGACATGAGGATGGCAACCAGAGCAAACATTTCTTTCAGTGAGCTGCTTAAATGCTTTAACACGCAGTATTTTCTCTTATAAGAAAGTGAAACCAGCAATTCCCCACTGAACAAACTCCTTCTGTTGCCTCCTTTATCTAAACTGAAGCCTTACTGAACAACAACCAAAGAAGATCATGTTTGTCCAGGTTTGTAGATGCACGTTCATATTTCTGTATCACCTGGGTCAGAATTTTTGCTTGTCTCACCGGCAGTGGGGGGAAGACTGCGTCGCTGGCCTCATCCAGCTGGTAGTACGTGATGGCTGCATCCAGACCGGCTGGCTCCTCCACCGTCTCCGCCGGGAAACCAAACTGACACTCTTTATTCCAAGCTGCTACAAGCTGACGCCGGTTACGACTGAACAAACAACAACAGATGTGGGTTAAGTGATTACATTTTGTGACATGTCACTACTGCATCTTATAAAAAGGCAACGAATACAGCAGCGAAAAAAAGTTTGCCACCCAACAAAATATCTGTTACTGGGAATAGTTTAGTGAGTAGAAGAAGTCATTTCTAAAAAAGGCATGAAGTTACATTTTAAGATGAATTCTGATTTTATTTCTATTTTCAAAATAACAGAAGAGGAAACCCCCCGTTGGCAAATATCACAGCTTTCAATCACTTTCTGTTGAAGCTTAGAGTCTTACAGCTCTTGCTCTTGACTTTTCAGCTCCTAAAGGCTTGTAGCCCCCCCCCCCGCTTTAGAACGGGGGGGGGGCTGTTACTGTGAATATTTAAGTGAGGACCATGGTGAAACCTTCAACTTTGGATTCTGAGCTTTGTGTAGGATTTTTAACTTAGTGTAGAAGCCTCTGCCTCTCATCTTCAGCTTTTTTCCAAAATAATCTTTGCTTTGAATGTTCTGGTATTTGACTGGATCCATTCCCTCCCTCCACCAGTGAAATGTTCTCTTGTCCACCGGCTGAAACACGAACCCAAAGCCTTATCCATCCTCCTCAGTGATTAACAGGTGGACAGGTTTTCTTCTCATGAAGTTCTGCTCCTTTTTTCTCCAAACACACATTTGCTCATTGTGCTCAAAAAGTTTCTATAGTATCTTCATCAGTTCACGGGACCTGTTTCTAAAATCCATCAGGCTTGTTTAGATTTTCCTTATTAAACTCCTGATGCTTAATTTATGGTGATGGGACAGGGATGGTTTTTCTCCTGATGACTCTTCCATGAAGGTTCATATTAGTGCAGGTGTTGCTGCAGTAGATCAGTGAACCACCACTCAAGAGTCTGGTGAATCCTCCTGAAGGTCTTTTACAATCAAAAAGGTTTTAATTTGTCTTTCTAACAATCCTACAAATCATTTCTCTCTCTAGAGTTTTCCTGATCCTTCAGACCTCAACTTCACCTCCAATTTTCCCATTAACTGTCATTTCTTGATTAAATTATAAACTGAGGAAACATCTTCCTGAAAACACTTTTCTATCTTCTTATAACCTCCTGCATTGTAGGCAGTTATTTTAATGTCCAGAGTTGAGGCAGCTGCTTAGAGGAGCCACGGCTGCTGATTGTTGGGACGAGGTTTGACGAGTCTGAGTTTTTATGAAGATTTAAAATTAGCATCACCTTGACCTTTCATGAAAAAGCCACATCCTAACAAGCTGATTAAGGTCTGAGAGCTTGGTAAAAGTTCTACAAGCTCAGATCTTCTTGGGGCCGAATCTTTGTGTGGCGCTCCTTTTATTTGTGTCACTATAAACTTGAACAAAGCAAAACGCTGATCTTTCTTAGAACGATGAAAAGAATATTTAATCTCTAACTTTATGCCTTTTGGATCAGTTCATCTTCTACCCACTTAACTATTCACAGTAACAGACATTTTTTTTTTTTGGGGGGGGGGCTTTTTGATGCCAATGTAATTTAAACATAACCATCATCATAATGTAAAATTATATTCAAATTAACATATCTGGTGATACAGAATGGTGGCAAAGTCAAAGTGATGCGATTCTCCAACCACAGCTGGAAACAAACTTCTGACTTAAAGTGAGAATAATGGTTTTGAAGCAGAAAATCTACTGGACACTGATTTAATGGGACTGTGTAGACTTGGTTGGCATTTGCAGCCCCCCCAGTGGTCGTATCCAAAAAGACACTGTGCCAGACAAACTGGTTGATTTAGACCAAAATTTTATTTCACACACATTTCCAATTCTAACTTTGTGATTTCAGTGCATGGACTAATGTAAATAAAGAATTAAATTCAGGAACATGATGATGATATTATTATTATTAACAATAACAACAAAAAACACAATCCATGAGACAAGCGAACACACACACACACATACACACACAAACACACACACCTCCTCAGTATCAGTGTGTTTTTGAAACCAAAATAAATTCTGACAGTAAGTCTAAGGCCTTGTTCAGTTCAGACTGCCAAACCAAACCTCAGTATATCCAGATTCTGTCCAATTCTGGATGAAAAAAAAACAAAAAAGCAATTTATGGAAATTGGATCCGAACCATTTGGAGGTGGTTTAGAATATGATTCAAGTCAGATCTCGACGGATTTGTCTCAGTCCAGATGCTCTGAGCATCAAATGGGATTTCAAAGTGTCTCCTGCGTCTCTTGCAACACGACGACAAGAAATCCAGAGTAACATTAGACAGGTAGTTCATTCAATTATGTCTTTTATAAAACAACCCATGCAGATAGGTTCATGATGTCTGCGCACACAAATCTGACCTGAGTACTTGCAAATAACAGCGTGGACACTCTGTCCTAAAGATCTGATCTGAGAAACGAATCAGTCAAAACGTGATCTGGATGAAAAAGTTTTCTGATTAGCTGTGAATTCTTTTATGGTTTGACGGGTCTGAGCAGGTTTCAACTCCTACCTGGAAGCTCCATCCCGAGGGGGCCTGGCTGCAGGGGGTGGTGGTAGGTCATAGCCCCCCGCGATGGTGTAGGGGGTGGGCAAGGATGACTTGCCTGCTGGAAGCGAGGGGGTACCCTGCTTCTGCCTTGAGATTTCCTGAAGTAACGATGGTGCTGATGATGCCGACCATGAGGGTCTGAATCAGAGAGACGGGGTGAAGACAGATGAGGGCGGAGACGAGGACAAAGCATTAGAGGAGGATTTAATGCTAATTAGAAGGAGGCTAAAGTAGATCGAAGGTAGGGAGGTGGTTATGGAAGGGCATCACAGTAGGTCTGGTCAGGAGAACATTACCTGGGTGATGAGGGCATTTTTCACAATGTTAACTGAACTGACAGCTGATTCCTTACTGGAAGGAAGGAGTCATTTGTTTCTGAAGTTTTACAGCTGAGATGAAGCTACATATTTTCAGAGAGCAGGAAGATTCTAAAGAGCAGAAAAGAAACTAGATCTCAGAGCAAACATACCCAGATGTCCTTTTCTAGTGGAAGCAGCAATATTCCAGGCAGCAACTGGATTCACTAGTTTCAGGTCAGTCAGAGGAACCAGGTGTCTGAGGGGTGACATATTAGATCAGCTGTTTTACATCAGAACGTTCTCAGCCTCCTTCTGACAATCAGTTGAACTTTAAGACCCTTTAATTCAGTCCTCACTGGTTCCAGGGCTGTTTGAGGGCTCAGACTTGGTTCTAGGATTAAAGTTAGTGTTTAGATTAAAGTTCATGTTTAGGTTGAGTATGTTACTTCTCTCCCAGCTCCTCGATGAAGACGGTGACAGCCGTTGAGTAGGTTCCTACTTCCTGGATGAAGCCGTTGTAATATTTCCCCCTCGGCTCCAGACGCACCTGAAAACACAAACACACGCAATTAGATATTGTCGCGATTTTTATTTGACTTTTTACAGTAACACGTTTTGTTTGAGCTCAGTCCATGATTGGCCAGTCACCTGGACACCAGGTAACATCCAAGAATTCTTGGTTCTGAGGGGGCTCACACAGCTTGTGTATCAAATGATAAACTGACAGACCACACCTTTAATCCTCTGTGACAAGTGTGAAAACGCTGCAGCAGCTTCACTCTTTTGAAGAAAGAAACTTAATCTTCACTACACAGTGTGACGTGTTACCACTACATCCCTAAGAGCTGTTTTTTGCACAATACCATTAACAAAGCTCCAGTTTGAAATATCTACAATTCTACAGTTCATGTTTCAGACGCTTTTATCCGAAGCAACGTACATCTGAGATGCTGAAAACATTTTACTACAGGTTCTTCTAAATCTGTGTGCGCCTCAAAGATGACATGGTCCAGTTTCAAACAAGCTCGTTTGTCAGAAGTGGAATTTGAACTCACACCTCCAAGGGAGACTGCAGCCTGAATGCAACACCTTAGACCGCTTGGTCATCCTGACTACTAGATGGCCCAAAAGGCCACAGTACACATAAACAAACACTGCGACAGCATGATTTTTCCTCTGGATTTGCCCTCAGGACAAACTTTATATTTTGTTCAATTTTCTCCACTGATGGAACGGAGCCGAGAACAGTCGATTTCCATCGCTTATCCAACCAATTCGTTTTCTGCTGTGTGATGAGTACTGTAACCTCATGAGGGTGCTAGTCAGTCTGGTAAAAATAGTGCGTTAACACTGCACGTCAGTGTTGGAAGTGTTTCTTCACAATGGGTTACCACAACAGTCCAGTGAAATGTGACTAAATGTCTGAACTGAATACAGGTGTAAGTGTATGGATGTCATTTGTTACCTGACACCTGTCTCCCAGGAAGTACTTTCTCCCTGCAAACACCGTGAAGTTCTTCCTCTGCATCTCTGTCGGTCACACACAGCATAGTAATCTGATTACTACAGACTGATTCTTAACATTGGATTTTTGCATAGGTGTCTGTGACCAGATTACACGGTAACTGTCAGTGACTGATAATCCATGACACTGCAGGCAGTTTTTCCTCAGAACAGCAGGTATCACGTTTACACCTGGACCACCTGGCTGTTCAGGGACATGAATCAGCTACACGAATGTTGGGTTTTTATATTTTAGGTCATTTTATATGGAAATTGTGTGTTGACACAATCAAACATAACAAAACAATTTCATTTGACATTAATTTCAAATGCATAAAACAAAGCTCAGGACTGTCCTGGACTGACATGTTACCTTTTACGATGTTACCCCACATTTCTGTAAACATCACTGGCCGGAGACTTCATCACTTTGTAAGGCAGAGACAGTCTGGAGGGCGGTGGCGCTTCTGCAGGAGGCTGAACAACAAAGACTACACCATCAACACTGAGTCCATGCTGCTGTCTGACATTCAGAATCTCTGCTGAGTTTAGGGTCCTGGTGTTTCTGTTCTGATGAGCTTTGGTCTGACTTAGTTTTTTCACTGAGAAATAGAAAGTGTTTATGGCCTCTCACTTTCCTTTTAGAGCCTAAAACTGATGAAATATGCTCTTTGTTGCTTTGTTTGGTTTTAGTTTTTATCTTTATAGAAATTCCTAGGCAACTTTCACACAAACACATCAGCAACACACCTCACAGTTAAACACAGACATCACACAGCTCATTGCTTCAAAATATCACCAACAATCAGCCATCAAGTACAACAACAACAAGGAGCAACTGACAACATCAACACCGTTTCGTCTCCCTGAGCAGCACTGGGAGGTTCAGGGGCTCTGAGCTAAGGTGGACTGAGAACCTCAACCTTCATCCTGATGGTAACAACTCGTGTATAATGCAGACATGTCAGGACCCCCCCCCAAACCTTTGTGTCGTCCATCTCAGCTCTGGGTTTCTCGTCAGCAACTCCACCCGCCTCCATCTCCTCCCTGCTGAATAAAACAAACATACTTGTCTGACTTTTACCATTGTGCATGTGAGGCTGCTGGTTTCAGGGTTCAGGTCAGAACCAGGTTTTGGGCCAGGGACCTGGGATTTCAGTATGTCACTGAATGTTCACATCTAATGTAATACAAGCATGCGTGTTCATGTGCACTCTCACCTTTGTTCTGGGTCCTCAGTCGTGTTGTAGCCGACGTCAGCGCCTCTACACACTGATGAACTGTCTCTATAGGCTTTCATGGCGTGCAAGAGCTCCGCTTCCTCCACCCCAGACACCCGAGTGTAGAGCAGTTCGTACAGGAGCGCTACACACATAGAAACACACACACACACACACACACACACACACACACACACACACACACACACACACTTACGGCAGCTATCTTTGTTAGGACATTGCATGTCATTGTTGACAGCCAAACAACCTGAACCAGGACCTCAGCAATGAAGTTTTGTTGTGTTTGACATTTAATTTGTGTTTGTAAAGCTACATAGACACACACACACACACACACACACACACAGTGTAGAGCAGATACACAAACCCTGACCAACCACTGAGCAGTACTCACACTGACAGGCAGCGGCGGAGGCGGAGTAACTCCTCGGGTAAACAATGTCATAGTGACCACTGAAGGAGCAACAAAGCATCACCTAGGAAACACAGAAGAATCACAGTCAGCGCTGACCAATCAAATCACAGAGTTTGATGTCACATGACCTGCAGCAGCAGATGAGTTTTCTGGGCCATCAGTTTTAGGCTTTAGTTCGAGACATGAACGTTTAGTTTCAGGTTCGTCGCCTTTTCACAGTTTTAACTTTTTTCCATCCAGGTGACATAAAACTAATGAAGATGGGTTTCTGATCTGACAGAGTCATCTCCACCTGTTATAGGTACTTTTAGATTCATTACAGCCGTTCAATGAAATGAGGCACAACTTTATCTGTTTGTTCACTTAACCCGACTCAAAAGCTTTCACCTCATTGTCTTTGTCCTCAGTTCCTCATTTGTGTATGCTCTGATTCTACAAACTTTAGCAGTTTGTGTTGTCCTGTACACTCACTATGGAGAGAATTATAATAAATTCATGTCACTTCCTTTCTCCACCCACAGACCTTTAAAGGCTTAGTTGTACATTTTGTCTCCTCGGGACTTTAAGTAGATTCATCAGAATATTGTGGAGTTTGTGTTTCTCTTTCTCACCTTGTCCTCAAAGTCGTCCTCTGAGATCACGATGGCCGGTTTCCCTGGGTAACGATAGATCAGGAAACAACGCCTAAAACACACACACACACACACACACACACACACACACACACACACACACACCAACAACAACAACACATGACTCATCCCATAATATCCCTGTGATCATCAGACATTTGTGACTTCATGAAAATCTCAAAATTTAGAAAGAAAAACAACTGTGGTGACCTGCGAACAAACAGACACTGATACTGTGGAAACTGTTAAATCTGGGAAACGCTGGTTATTTCAGATGATGTGTTGTGTGTGAGCTGTAATGAACCTGGTGTGAACAGGTGTGTGAACCTGAAGGTTTCTCACATGTAGAGCTGAGACAGAGCCTTGATCTCCACCAGACCCACTGTCTCCTGAAAACACACACTCACCGTTACACACCGACTTACTCTGATCAGCCACAACATTAAAACCAGTTCACGGTTGGGATGTTGTGGCTGTACCTATTCACAAGTAAAACACCCTCAGCTGTCAGTGGACTGAAAGGTCAAAGGTCAAAGCAGCTTACCCTCGGGTCTTCCAGGCGCTCCAGATATTTCTCAAACGAACCTTTAACAAACTAAAAAAAAAGAAAGAAAAAGGCACAGGTCTTAAATGTATTGGCAGGCTGGCAGCAGGCCTTAACAAAAAAACTCAGGCTGCAATCACTGGAACAACAGATGAACAACTGTGTTAGAAAATGCACTTCTCCACAGCAACAGCCGCTGAGGTTCATGGGTATTGTAGTCAGAAATCTCCTTGGATACCTCTTTGGACCAATTATTAAAATTTCCCATGAACCAAATCCAGACCTTTATTTGTCATGTAATTACAAGGGAACGGGCCACAGCTGGACACAATACTGATCAATTGTTAGTTGTCCAATTACTTCTGGTCCTCTGAAAACGAGGGACTATGTATAAGAATGGCTTTAATTCCCAAATAGTTAATGTAAAATCTTTGTTATACCCCTCGAGTTAAAGCTGAAAGTTGACACTTTAGTCACATTGATTAATTTGTGTCAAATCCATTTTGGTTTTCTTACAAAGGCACAATTGTAAAAGTTGTGTCACTATCCAAATACTTATTGACCCAACTCTATATACACACATGGTTTGATTGACAGCTTCCTCACCAGACCAAACCAACCAAACCGGACTGGTACCCGGTAGAACTCATCATGTTTCTAACATGAGGTGGATCACACCCAATCAGAGGTCACTGCTGATACCAATCAGGTGAATCTGGTCTAGTCAGTGCTGAACTCACCGGTTCAAAGACACATCTGTTGGCTCTTATGTAGTCAACACATTCCTGACGGATCTTCTGATGGTAGTTCTGAGAGTAATACAGCTACACACATACACACACACACACACACACACACACACACACACCTCAGACAAGTTAAACAAACCCAGGATGTCATTTCACTATCTGGCTTCAGTGAGCCAGGATCACAAGAATCAACTGGAACCATTAGTAAAATTATTAACCCGGCATGAAGAGACAAGGTGACAACTGCAGGTAAATTCGGGTAAATTCAGGTAAAGCAGCGGCAACAAGGTGAAGTGATGAATGTGATCACGTGATGACAACAGATGCCTTATAAGAGTAACTTCCCGGTATTAGTCAGGCGAAGGATAAACTACAGAAGAACAGGAACTAGTCCGAGTATTTTGCTCTTTTGAGTGATGATGAACAAGCTGTTATTGAGTGTGATGCAGATGACGTAGTTCATGTTTGATGACGCCAGGCTCACTCAAATGTTCACTTATCTTCACCGGGAATATTTAATACTAGTGTCTGGCTCTGAGACCTGGTCAGACCTGGGGCCCCTCACTGACCGCAGAGATCCAGCTTCAGCTTCAGGTCTCAGGTCAGACCGGTTCAGACCCTGACTGATCCCAGAACAACATCATGGTCGCAATTCCACTTCTCAGGTGTGTTTGCAGGTTATATCAGAAACAGTATCCGCAGCCGTCGGACCAGCAGAAAACGGAACCACTGAGGTACACGCTCCTGAAACTCTACTGAAGTACAGTAGCTGAGTAAATGTACTTAGTTACTTTCCACCTGCGTTATGCTGACGATCCTGGACTTTTCCTGCAGGACTTTTTACTTGTAAAGGAGTATTTGTATTCGGTTGTTCTGGGACGCCGACTTCAGTAACGGATCTCAGATCCACCTCCCACCTCTGGTCTACTGGACCAGTTTCCATATTAACAGCGAGATAAGCCTGGTACTCAACGCCCCGCCTGTTAGCTTTAGCCCGGCTCACCTGCTCTGATACGGCTCGAACAGACAGGACGACTCCCAGCCACCCTTCCTGTAGAGTCCCAGGCTAGACAGGTACCCGTCCATTTTGACGAAGAAATTATTCTCGTCTTCCTGCATCCTGCCACCGAGAACTGCCTCAGCGCCGCTGTAAACCCGTGAACTCGGCCCGGTTTGATTCGACGACACGAGCCGCTGCGCACAAACGTGAGTTTAGTCAGATCTGCTATTTCGAGGCTACGCAACGCCGCTGAGGCATTCAGGGTCCGAGCCGGGCTCAGGAAGGCGGTACAGTTGTGACGGTCAAGATGAAGCTGTTGTTTTTATTCCTGTAAAATTAACAATATTACGTTGTTTAACGTTTATGGAAGAAATCCAAGCAATTCCTTGCCACACTATCATTCAAGACGTTCTTATTAATTTTTCTCCACAGTCATAGTTTTTGGTCTTTAATCCCTCTAATCGAACTTGAACTGATTGTTCCCATAGTTTTAAAACTATTGTGCTGCTCCTGCCGCTGTTTCAGCTCAGCTGGAGCTTTAAGACTGAACATAAGTTTTTATGTATGACATATTTTCAACATAAGTAAGATAAAGCTGGGGAACGGGTT
>CM029112.1:24000245-24019593 GCA_016859345.1 Istiophorus platypterus | reverse complement strand
ATGAAGTATCAAATAAATGAGACTTTTTCTAAATGTATCAGCAGTTTGCATCTAGAACCTGGTTCGAGTCTCAATAGTAACAGACATCCAGACAATAGCCGCTCTACTCAGTACTGGGCCTGGGTGCATTTGTTTTGTAGACATGTCAGTGCAGGTGTGGTGCCTGTCGTTCCGGCAGCAGTACGCTGGTCTGGTTCTGGGTGGAGTGAAGACAGTGGAGAGCTCCTGTAGGCCCCTGCTGGCCCCGCTGGAGAACCAGACTCTTGTGGTCCACATCGCCCAGCGAGACTGGGAGGGGGACGAATGGCAGGCGGTTCTGAGCAGCCCACTGGGGATGAACGAGTCTCAGATCCAAGAGCTCGTGGAGTCTGGGGAGATTCGACCGTGGCGTGGTGGCAGGTGGGTGATGAATTCTGTTTTCTCTGATTCCTGTTCACGAGCAGTCCCTGAAGGCATCATATGCAGAAGTAAATCTCAGGGTTGGTAGATGTGGGAGGGGCATGGCTCTGCCCCACCTCTCTGCAGGAGGAGGAGCTGCAGCACGTCGAGCGGTCAGCCATCCTGACTGGTCTGCAGGAGAAACACCTGACTCACCGGTACAACCCCCCCTGGCTGAAGGGGCCACTGAGCGCCTGAGGAAGTCGTGACCTCTGGACAGTGGAGATCCCTGCTGAGCTGTTACCATGACAACACATGACACACAGGTGTTTTGGGACCAACGTCTAAAAGACGTCTTCATGTATTTTGTAAAAGCAAAGTTTTTGTTTTCAGCTCTGTCTGCGTGTGTGTGTGTGTGTGTGTGTGTGTGTGTGTGTGTGTGTGTGTGTGTGTGTGTGTCAGTCATAAAACTTCACAAATTCATGTTCTCCAGAGGATGAACCCTACAGGCTTCGGTGATGCTCATGTAGACACCAACAGCACAAACTACACAGGCTTCAATTCCACAAACCAGCTTTGTCAACTGGCTTTTGTCAACAGATGAATATTAATGTAGCATGCTAACATTTTATATGGGAAATATTAATAAACCAAACGTTCTCAGGTTTGTTTCTTCTCAATTTCTCGATGAATAATTCTCATTAATAGAAACTGATGAATATTAACATTATTTGCGATCACCTGATTTATCAGTTGAATAATCTTTCATCTACCAAGGGTGGAGGGGCCGAACAGGGATTTTGGCTTCTACCTGCATACCTGGTGCAGAAGGAAAACATCTGAATCGGTCAAAACCCACAAACACCAATGGGATAAAGAACAACTTTACTACGAGACCAACATCTTTCTGCTCATGGCCTTTTTAGAGAGGAGCTTCATGGTCCTGACCTATTTTCAAATCTCTTCCTGATGTGTTTTTATGAAGCTCTTGGATATAAAGTGCAAAAAAAAACATTTCAGTCAGATGCAACAGCTGTTGAGTTTTAACCTCAGTCGTCACTGAGTGGAGTTTTAGCTGCACTGAATTTAAATAGGTTGCACCAACCAAAACAAGTTCTTCTATAGAGATTAAATATTTAGACCCACTAACTGCACACCTGCTGTTGTGCACTCAACTGAACCCAATGACAGAGCTAATGTGAGGTCACTGATATCTGACCCTATCAGATATTGGTGTGCAGACAAAAGTTTTAATCTTTGAACATATAAAATTGCTCGAATGGAAAACACCTGCACTAGCAGAGACATTTCTCAAGTGTTAGTGGTGCCACTTGATGTAGTAAGGAAAAGGATTTATGAGGATGAGCACAGTCCTGAACCAGGTTAAACCTGTGGTCATTTGACTGTCACAGGTGAAACAGACAAAAACCAGGTGAACAAAGTTGTTGGTCTGCTGGTGAAAAAAACTTTATTCTCCAAAGAACAAAAAAAAAAGAAATCACTGTCAACAATTTGGACATAATGTCAACATAAATACGTCCCCCTCCTCGATAAACAGGGACTTATCACGTCAAGCTTGCAGCCCCACCCCTCTCTCTGGTTGGCTGGCTGCTGCTACTAAGAACTAAGAACTAAGAAACCTCAACTGGCTGATTAACCTTTAACACAAAAGTCTGTCGTTTCTTCCGTGTTGACTCATTGCTCCTGTGGCTATGTCAATTGGTCACGCCATCCCCGACTTAATGAAAGTCCAAACAAACATTTGTAACAAGAGGTGATCCTGAGGCAGATGAGTTGTGTCAAAATATAAGACTTTTGGCAACAAAAAGAATGACCCAGGGAATTTAGCCACAGGCTAACTGCGAACGCATGCAGAAATCTTCCATTTTTTTCAATGTAAAGCTAACATGCTAACCACAGGAAAAACTTTACATCAAAATATATACTACAATAACTTTTTTTGGTATTCATTTTCAACTCTTTTTTTCCAGTTAAACTTTTTTATATTATGAAGTGCAAGCTAACATGAAGTGGTGGAGGTGAAGGTTTCAGCATGATGTGTAGGGTAGATGTAGTGGGGGGTGTAGTGTGTGGCTGTGTGGTTGGGGGGGGGCGGGGGGGGCTGTGATGTAACTAACTGCATGGGCAGGGTTTGGGGTGAGGCAATAAACCCATGGGGCGTGCCCTCCGGTCTGAGCCTTCCCCCAATGGGCGGACAGGGGGAGGCAATGGTAGGAGGAGTGATGGGGGAGGTGGGCAGGGTGGGGATGTGCAAGGTGAGGCCCGGAGGGCAGGTAGGTTGCCAGGAGCGGAACTTCATAAGGCAGTTGGAGCATTGGGGGAGGGGTAGAGGTGTCTGGTCCGAATACAGGAGTGCAGCAGAAGGGGCGGAGCCTGTGGAGGCGAGGCTGATTGATGAGGAGGTGGAGCCTTCCACAATAGGGGCGGGGCCTGTGGAGGGGGAAGGAAACAAAGCAAATCAAACACTTCACTGAGCTTTGATTGGAGCTCAGTGAAGAGCTCCAACAGGACAGAATCACCCAGGAGGAGAAATAGGTGCTCATCCACCACAGGTAAAGGTGTGTCATCAGCACTGACCACTGCTGTGTCCCTCAATCTGACCTTCTCCTGCCCTGGTGGATTCGGGCTGATCTGACTTGACTCGTCTCAGGGTAGGACTTAGGAGCAACTATGGGCAGAAGACCTGGACAGGGTTAGAAAGTTTACAGGAAGGTTAGACGTGGCTGTGGTGTCAGATACAGGACCCCCCCCCCCATGACCTGCTGAACAGTCAGCTGTAGGAGCGGTTATCTGTGCAGCGGAGGAGGCTGCTCATTGGCCGATTGGTGGTTGAAACCTGCAGCCTGTCAGACCTCCAGCAATCAACTGTTTATTCTTCCAGGAGCCAGTCAGAGGCAGTGTGGGCTTTACCGTGAAGGGGGTCCAGGCTCAGGTAGGGAGAGTAGTGCTGGTAGGTGTAGGCAGCCTCCAGTGGGGGGGGGGGGTACGTCTGCTGCTGCTGCTGCTGCCGCTGCCATAAGCTCTGATGGTACCACTGTGGGGAAGGTTGAAGGTCAACAGTGAGCACACCTGCCATTCAGTTACACCTGGTATTTAAGGGAAGATTCTGCCATTTGTCAGAGATTAATTGTCAGAGGATCCAGACTCTACTGACTATGCAGCTGTGTTACCTGGAGTCCTAAGTTGAAGTAATACTGGAGGACCCTGCAGTCTAGACAAACACACACACACACAGTAACGAGTGATGAAAGCAGATCAGTGCGGGAGGTTCAACAGTAGATTACAGTTGAATGACCTCTGACCTCCGGGTAAATCACTGCCGTTAGGGTCATAAGAGTAAGGGGGCGGAGCAACCGCGGTGCAGAGAGGCTCACCCAGCTCGTTAACCAACCAGGGAGAAGTAGATGGGATCGCCATGGCAGCTACAGATAGAAAACATCACACTTCATTAATCTGCCAGTTGCTTTTTGTCCCAAGTGACAAAAGGCCCCCCCCCCCCGAGGCTTGAAGAGAGTGATGATTAACACATTTTTCAAGCAGAGTTATTGTGAGCTGCAGTATCAAAGTTTCCACAGTGCAACAGTGCGTTTTCCTGAAAAACGTTGAATTTCTCTCAAACACGACATCGTGTTCCACATGTTTCCGTCCAACATCCAAGTCAACTCATACTGAATCCACCACAGAAAGGGAAGGAAACAGGAGGCTGACGACAGGAGTCAGGCTGTGGTAGAACTGTAGTGACTGACGCCTGACTTCAATGGTGTGTGCGTGTGTGTGTGCGTGTACACACCTGAGTGTGGCTGTGTGTGTGCAGTTGGCTGCAGGTGAGCTGCTGCAGGTGCATGTGATGATGGAAAGGACCAGGTGACAGCTAATGGCTTCACTACCTGGAAAACAAACAAACAAACAAACAAACACACACACACACACCCAAGTGGAGTTACTAGCATAGAAACATAGAAAACGGCTTCAGTTGATCAGCGACTGAATCAGGGTGAAGACCCTTCAAGGTGCAGAGGAACATCCTGTTCAGACACAGAGCAGTTCCCACCTCCAGTGTTTCTGGGAGAAAAACATAAACCTGAGTCGGTGAGAGTTTTTATCTTTGTTATTATCAATGAGGATGCATCTACTGTACGGTGATTTATCTAACCAGCAGAGAGCAGACAGATCAATGAGGAGAAACATCTGTAATCATGTCAAACTGATAAACCACCTCCTCAATCCTACTCTGTCTGACAGGGGACAGTAGGTGGACAGCAGCAGTGTGGTGGATGGTACTGGTTGTTTCCATGGTCAGGGGTCACTGGGACACCAGGAGTTAACAACCCAGCAGGATCTTTAAAATCCCCAATACCACCTGTTGGCCTTGGTGGTGCTACTTCAGGTTTATTTTCATCCGTGTCAGCCTCAACCGTCACACAACCCAGATGAGTTATACTATGTCTGAAAGCTCTAAGTCTCCTGATTTTCTCTGTGCGGAGTATTTTAGGATCCATGTCACTAGAGCAGCTGTCAACACAGAACTGGGTAAGTGTTTTTACTACAGGCCTTTTGTTTCCTTTTTATGCCAAACAAACTGGCATTTCCACCTTGTTTGTGCTTCTGTAATTTTGGTTCAGTGTCTCTTATATTCATTCTGATTTTTGGTTGTGATATGTAATGAGTTTCCTTTTAAGAGGAGACCAGTGTCAGGACCTTGGTTTGTCGTGAGAGTCTGTTAAGGTTTAAACATTTAGACACATTTGGCTTTATTGATACAGTTAATCACTGCTCTGTAAAAATGATCCTCGACTTTAATCGCCCATATTTCATTATAATAAAATGATCGATCATGTGGTTAAGGTTGGAGTATTTATCAGTTACTTATTCATTGTCCGTGTGGATCTACAGTAACCGTAAAGCCTGTGGGTCAGAGGTCAGAGGTCAGGTGTACTACCTGGTTGGTGGAGGGCTCAGCAGCAGTGTAAACACCTGAAGTTTGGTAGCTCTGATCTGAAAAAGTTGAAACTCAAAGTCAACAGCTGATGTGATCTCTGGACTGACTCTCTCCACTCAGACGGCATTACTCACCCTGAGCGCTGTAGATGTGCTCCTCTGTGTAATCAGCCCAGAGAGAGAGAAAACATTAATCATTTCAGGCAGGTTAGACAAATACTGTTAATTTCTGTTAAATCAAAGCTGTCCAGTAGCTGACACAAGCAAATTAATGCCTCCTGGAAAATCCAGTGTAAAGTTAATTTCAACTGCTCTCAACAATAACACACACCTACCAGGAGTGGGTCATCGGTAAGCTTTTAATGTGAAAGATCTGCAGGAAGTGTTGAGCTTTATTCTCAAAAGCATCTCAAACAATAAATTAAACAATGGCGAAGTAGAGGCGGCTGGAGACATTTTGTCACATTTCCAATGAATGGAAATAGCATATCTGTGGAGCAGCAGAGTGAGGGCTTTTACCACAAAATAATTAAATATACATAAAAAAAGGAATCATGAGAAATAAAAGGTGTGGTTCTCTGTCACTGAGGTGAGTGAAAGGCCCTGATTAATCTCTGGGAATTTATGGTGCTACAAGTGAGTATGTTTAATTCCTGTGCTTATTCCATTTTACCCCTTTTAATTATGTATTTATTTGTTGATTATTTTCATTCAATTTATTTTAATTCAATTATGTAATATAGAGTACTTCCTCCTCACCCTGGTCCTCCACGGTGCTTGTGTCCTCCTGGTCCTCCTCCTCCTCTGAGGAGATGGGGGGTGTTCAGGTGGAGGTGGGGAGGGTCCCTGAGCCTCTCTGAACCTTGTAGGTGGAGCCGGGGGGAGGGGAGGCTCCCATTGTGGGGGCAGGGACACAGCCGGGCCCTGTGGGTAGAGTAAGATATTATCTTATCAAATACACACTCGCCACTGTAACATGACAGACCCCAGACAGATCCAATTCCAAGTCACTCAAGTCCTTCAGGACATGGTTGAGTCCTGCCTGAAGCAATGTTTGCAGTCACATGCGAACCAGCTCACATGACTCACGGCAGTGTCACCTCAGAATTCAGGTGCAAATGGCTGCACCTGACATGAGGATGGCAACCAGAGCAAACATTTCTTTCAGTGAGCTGCTTAAATGCTTTAACACGCAGTATTTTCTCTTATAAGAAAGTGAAACCAGCAATTCCCCACTGAACAAACTCCTTCTGTTGCCTCCTTTATCTAAACTGAAGCCTTACTGAACAACAACCAAAGAAGATCATGTTTGTCCAGGTTTGTAGATGCACATTCATCTTTCCGTATCATCTGGGTCGGCCGTTTTGGTTGTCTCACCGGCAGTGGCGGGGAGGTGGCGTCGCTGGCCTCATCCAGCTGGTGGTACGGGATGGCTGCATACAGATCGGCCGGCTCCTCCACCGTCTCCGCCAGGAAATCAAACTGACATTCTTTATTCCAAGCTGCTACAAGCTGACGCTGGCTACGACTGAACAAACAACAACAGATGTGGGTTAAGTGATTACAGTTTGTGACATGTATGTCACTACTGCGTCTTATAAGCAGGCAACGAATACAGCAGCGAAAAAAAGCTTGCCCCCCCAACAAAATGTCCATAAGTGGGAACAGTTTAGTGAGTAGAAGAAGAACTATTTTCTAAAAAGGCACTAAGTTACATTTCAAGATGAATTCTGATTTTATTTCTATTTTCAAAATAACAGAAGAGGAAACCCCCCGTTGGCAAATATCACAGCTTTTAACCACTTTTTGTTGAAGCTTAGAGTCTTTCAGCTTTTGCTCTTGACTTTTCAGCTCCTAAAGGCTTGTAGCCCCCCCCCCCGCTTTAGAACGGGGGGGGGGCTGTTACTGTGAATATTTAAGTGAGGACCATGGTGAAACCTTCAACTTTGGATTCTGAGCTTTGTGTAGGATTTTTAACTTAGTGTAGAAGCCTCTGCCTCTCATCTTCAGCTTTTTTCCAAAATAATCTTTGCTTTGAATGTTCTGGTATTTAACTGGATCCATTCTTCCCTCCACCAGTGAAATGTTCTCTGGTCCACCGGCTGAAACACGAACCCAAAGCCTTATCCATCCTCCTCAGTGATTAACAGGTGGACAGGTTTTCTTCTCATGAAGTTCTGCTCCTTTTTTCTCCAAACACACATTTGCTCATTGTGCTCAAAAAGTTTCTATAGTATCTTCATCAGTTCACGGGACCTGTTTCTAAAATCCATCAGGCTTGTTTAGATTTTCCTTATTAAACTCCTGATGCTTAATTTTATGGTGACGGCACAGGGACAGTTTTTCTCCTGATGACTCTTCCATGAAGGTTCATATTAGTGCAGGTGTTGCTGCAGTAGATCAGTGAACCACCACTCAAGAGTCTGGTGAATCCTCCTGAAGGTCTTTTACAATCAAAAAGGTTTTAATTTGTCTTTCTAACAATCCTACAAATCATTTCTCTCTCTAGAGTTTTCCTGATCCTTCAGACCTCAACTTCACCTCCAATTTTCCCATTAACTGTCATTTCTTGATTAAATTATAAACTGAGGAAACATCTTCCTGAAAACACTTTTCTATCTTCTTATAACCTCCTGCATTGTAGGCAGTTATTTTAATGTCCAGAGTTGAGGCAGCTGCTTAGAGGAGCCACGGCTGCTGATTGTTGGGACGAGGTTTGACGAGTCTGAGTTTTTATGAAGATTTAAAATTAGCATCACCTTGACCTTTCATGAAAAAGCCACATCCTAACAAGCTGATTAAGGTCTGAGAGCTTGGTAAAAGTTCTACAAGCTCAGATCTTCTTGGGGCCGAATCTTTGTGTGGCGCTCCTTTTATTTGTGTCACTAAAAACTTGTACAAAACAAAACGCTGATCTTTCTTAGAACGATGAAAAGAATATTTAATCTCTAACTTTATGCCTTTTGGATCAGTTCATCTTCTATCCACTATTCACAGAAACAGACATTTTTTTTTTTTGGGGGGGGGGCTTTTTGATGCCAATGTAATTTAAACATAACCATCATCATAATGTAAAATTATATTCAAATTAACATATCTGGTGATACAGAATGGTGGCAAAGTCAAAGTGATGCGACTCTCCAACCCCAGCTGGAAACAAACTTCTGACTTAAAGTGAGAATAATCGTTTTGAAGCAGAAAATCTACTGGACACTTATTTAAATGGGACTGCGTAGATTTGGTTGCCACTTGAAGCCCCCATTTGGTCGTATCAAAAAAAAGACACTGTGGTTGACAAACTGGTTGATTTAGACCAAAATTTGTATTTCAAACACATTTCCAATTCTAATTGTGTGATTTCAGTGCATGGACTAAAGTTAATAAAGTATTAAATTCAGGAACATGATGATGATATTATTATTATTAACAATAACAACAAAAAACACAATCCATGAGACAAGCGAACACACACACACACATACACACACAAACACACACACCTCCTCAGTATCAGTGTGTTTTTGAAACCAAAATAAATTCTGACAGTAAGTCTAAGGCCTTGTTCAGTTCAGACTGCCAAACCAAACCTCAGTATATCCATATTCTGTCCAGTTCTGGACGAAAAACAAACAAAAAAGCAATTTATGGAAATTGGATCCGAACCATTTGGAGGTGGTTTAGAATATGATTCAAGTCAGATCTCTACAGATGTGTCTAGGTCCAGATGCTCTGAGCATCGAATGGGATTTCAAAGTGTCTCCTGTGTCTCTTGCAACACGACGACGACAACAAATCCAGAGTAACATTAGACAGGTAGTTCATTCAATTATGTCTTTTATAAAACAACCCATGCAGATGGGTTCATGATGTCTGCGCACACAAATCTGACCTGAGTACTTGCAAATAACAGCGTGGACACTCTGTCCTAAAGATCTGATCTGAGAAACTAATCAGAGTCAAAATGTGATCTGGATGAAAAAGTTTTCTGATTAGCAGTGAATTCTTTTATGGTTTGACGGGTCTGAGCAGGTTTCAACTCCTACCTGGAAGCTCCATCCCGAGGGGGCCTGGCTGCAGGGGTGGTGGTGGTAGGTCATAGCCCCCCGCGATGGTGTAGAGGGTGGGCAAGGATGACCTGCCGGCTGGAAGTGAGGGGGTACCCTGCTTCTGCCTTGAGATTTCCTGAAATGTGATGGTGCTGATGATGCTGACCATGAGGGTCTGAATCAGAGAGACAGGGTGAAGACAGATGAGGGCGGAGACGAGGACAAAGCATTAGAGGAGGATTTAATGCTAATTAGAAGGAGGCTAAAGTGGATCGAAGGTAGGGAGGTGGTTATGGAAGGGCATCACAGTAGGTCTGGTCAGGAGAACATTACCTGGGTGATGAGGGCATTTTTCACAATGTTAACTGAACTGACAGCTGATTCCTTACTGGAAGGAAGGAGTCATTTGTTTCTGAAGTTTTACAGCTGAGATGAAGCTACATATTTTCAGAGAGCAGGAAGATTCTGAAGAGCAGAAAAGAAACTAGATCTCAGAGCAAACATACCCAGATGTCCTTTTCTAGTGGAAGCAGCAATATTCCGGGCAGAAACTGGTTTAACTAGTTGCAGATCAGTCAGAGGAACCAGGTGTCTGAGGGTGACATATTAGATCAGCTGTTTTACATCAGAACGTTCTCAGCCTCCTTCTGACAATCAGTTGAACTTTAAGACCCTTAAATTCAGTCCTCACTGGTTCCAGGGCTGTTTGAGGGCTCAGACTTGGTTCTAGGATTAAAGTTAGTGTTTAGATTAAAGTTCAGGTTTAGGTTGAGTATGTTACTTCTCTCCCAGCTCCTTGATGAAGACGGTGACAGCCGTTGAGTAGGTTCCTACTTCCTGGATGAAGCCGTTGTAATATTTCCCCCTCGGCTCCAGACGCACCTGAAAACACAAACACACGCAATTAGATATTGTCGCGATTTTTATTTGACTTTTTACAGTAACACGTTTTGTTTGAGCTCAGTCCATGATTGGCCAGTCACCTGGACACCAGGTAACATATCCCAGAATTCTTGGTTTTGAGGGGGCTCACACAGGTGGTGTATCAAATGATAAACTGACAGACCACACCTTTAATCCTCTGTGACAAGTGTGAAAACGCTGCAGCAGCTTCACTCTTTTGAAGAAAGAAACTTAATCTTCACTACACAGTGTGACGTGTTACCACTACATCCCTAAGAGCTGTTTTTTGCACAATACCATTAAAAAAGCTCCAGTTTGAAATGTCTACAATTCTACAGTTCATGTTTCAGACGCTTTTATCCGAAGCAACGTACATCTGAGATGCTGAAAACATTTTACTACAGGTTCTTCTAAATCTGTGTGCACCTTTAAGATGACATGGTCCAGTTTCAAACAAGCTCGTTTGTCAGAACTGGAATTTGAACTCACACCTCCAAGGGAGACTGCAGCCTGAATGCAAAGCCTTAGACCGCTCGGCCATCCTGACTACTAGATGGCCCAAAAGGCCACTGTACACATCAACAACCACTGCGACAGCATGATTTTTCCTCTGGATTTGCCCTCAGTACAAACTTTATATTTTGTTTAATTTGCTCCATTGATGGAACGGAGCCGAGAACAGTCGATTTCCATCGCTTATCCAACCAATTCGTTTTCTGCTGTGTGATGAGTACTGTAACCTCATGAGGGTGCTAGTCAGTCTGGTTAAAATAGTGCGCTAACACTGCACGTCAGTGTTGGGAGTGTTTCTTCACAATGGGTTACCACAACAGTCCAGTGAAATGTGACTAAATGTCTGAACTGAATACAGGTGTCAGTGTATGGATGTCATTTGTTACCTGACACTCGTCTCCCAGGAAGTACTTCCTCCCTTCAAACACCGTGAAGCTCTTCTTCTGCATCTCTGTCGATCACACACAGTATAGTAATCTGATTACTACAGACTGATTCTTAACATTGGATTTGCATAGGTGTCTGTGACCAGATTACACGGTAACTGTCAGTGACTGATAATCCAATGCCCCTCAGGCAGTTTTTCCTCAGAACAGCAGGTATCACGTTTACACCTGGACCACCTGGCTGTTCACGGACATGAATTAGCTACACAAATGTTGGGTTTTTATATTTTAAGTCATTTTATATGGAAATTGTGTGTTGACACAATCAAACATAACAAAACGATTTAATTTGACATTAATGTTTCAAATGCATACAACAAAGCTCAGGACTGTCTTGGACTGACGTGTTACCTTTACGTGTTACCCCCACATTTCTGTAAACATCACTGGCCAGAGACTTCATCACTTTGTAAGGCAGAGACAGTCTGGAGGGCGGTGGCGCTTCTGCAGGAGGCTGAACAACAAAGACTACACCATCAACACTGAGTCCATGCTGCTGTCTGACATTCAGAATCTCTGCTGAGTTTAGGGTCCTGGTGTTTCTGTTCTGATGAGCTTTGGTCTGACTTAGTTTTTTCACTGAGAAATAGAAAGTGTTTATGGCCTCTCACTTTCCTTTTAGAGCCTAAAACTGATGAAATATGCTCTTTGTTGCTTTGTTTGGTTTTAGTGTTTATCTTTATAGAAATTCCTTGGCAACTTTCACACAAACACATCAGCAACACACCTCACAGTTAAACACAGACATCACACAGCTCATTGCTTCAAAATATCACCAACAATCAACCATCAAGTACAACAACAACAAGGAGCAACTGACAACATCAACACCGTTTCGTCTCCCTGAGCAGCACTGGGAGGTTCAGGGGCTCTGAGCTCAGGTGGACTGAGAACCTCAACCTTCTTCCTGATGGTAACAACTCGCGTATAATGCAGACATGTCAGGACCCCCCCCCAAACCTTTGTGTCGTCCATCTCAGCTCTGGGTTTCTCGTCAGCAACTCCACCCGCCTCCATCTCCTCCCTGCTGAATAAAACAAACATACTTGTCTGACTTTTACCATTGTGCATGTGAGGCTGCTGGTTTCAGGGTTCAGGTCAGAACCAGGTTTTGGGTCAGGGACCTGGGATTTCATTATGTCACTGAATGTTCTCATCTAATGTAATACAAGCATGCGTGTGTACGTGCACTCTCACCTTTGTCCTCGGTCCTCAGGCGTGTCATTGCCGACATCAACGTTTCTACACACTGATGAACTGTTTCTATAGGCTTTCATGGCGTGCAAGAGCTCCGCTTCCTCCACCCCAGACAGCCGAGTGTAGAGCAGTTTGTACGGGAGCGCTACACACATAGAAACACACACACACACACACACACACACACACACACACACACACACACACACACACACACTTACGGCAGCTATCTTTGTTAGGACATTGCATGTCATTGTTGACAGCCGAAACCAAACCTGAACCAGGACCTCAGCAATGAAGTTTTGTTGTGTTTGACATTTAATTTGTGTTTGTAAAGCTACATAGACACACACACACACACACACACACACACAGTGTAGAGCAGATACACAAACCCTGACCAATCACTGAGCAGTACTCACACTGACAGACAGCGGCGGAGTCGGAGTAACTCCTCGGGTAAACAATGTCATAGTGACCATTGAAGGAGCAACAAAGCATCACCTAGGAAACACAGAAGAATCACAGTCAGCGCTGACCAATCAAATCACAGAGTTTGATGTCACATGACCTGCAGCAGCAGACGAGTTTTCTGGGCCATCAGTTTTAGGCTTTAGTTTGAGACGTGAACGTTTAGTTTCAGGTTCGTCGCCTTTTCACAGTTTTAACTTTTTTCCATCCAGGTGACATGAAACTAATGAAGACGAGTTTCTGATCTGACAGAGTCATCTCCACCTGTTATAGGTACGTTTAGATTCATTACAGCCGTTCAATGAAAAGAGGCACAACTTTATCTGTTTGTTCACTTAACTCGACTCAAAAGCTTTTACCTCATTGTCTTTGTCCTCAGTTTCATTGTATCTGCTCTGATTCTACAAACTTTAGCAGTTTGTGTTGTCCTGTACACTCACTATGGAGAGAATTATAATAAATTCATGTCACTTCCTTTCTCCACCCACAGACCTTTAAAGGCTTAGTTGTACATTTTGTCTCCTCGGGACTTTAAGTAGATTCATCAGAATATTGTGGAGTTTGTGTTTCTCTTTCTCACCTTGTCCTCAAAGTCGTCCTCTGAGATCACGATGGCCGGTTTCCCTGGGTAACGATAGATCAGGAAACAACGCCTAACCCCCCCCCCACACACACACACACACACACACACACACAAACACATACACACAAACACACAACAGCAACAACAACAACAACAACACATGACTCATCCCATAATATCCCTGTGATCATCAGACATTTGTGACTTCATGAAAATCTCAAAATTTAGAAAGAAAAACAACTGTGGTGACCTGCGAACAAACAGACACTGATACTGTGGAAACCGTTCAATCTGGGAAATGCTGGTTATTTCAGATGATGTTCAGTGTGTGAGCTGTAATGAACCTGGTGTGAACAGGTGTGTGAACCTGAAGGTTTCTCACCTGTAGAGCTGAGACAGAGCCTTGATCTCCACCAGACCCACTGTCTCCTGAAAACACACACTCACCGTTACACACCAACTTACTCTGATCAGCCACAACATTAAAACCAGTTCACGGTTGGGATGTTGTGGCTGTACCTGTTCACAAGTAAATCACCTTCAGCTGTCAGTGGACTGAAAGGTCAAAGGTCAAAGCAGCTTACCCTCGGGTCTTCCAGGCGCTCCAGATATTTCTCAAACGAACTTTCAATAAACTAAAAAAAAAAAAAGAAAGAAAAAAGGCACAGGTCTTAAATGTAGTGGCAGGCTGGCGGCAGGCCTTAACAAAAAAATCTCAGGCTGCAATCATTAGAACAACAGATGAACAACTGTGTTAGAAAATGCACTTCTCCACAGCAACAGCCGCTGAGGCTCATGGGTATTGTAGTCAGAAATCTCCTTGGATACCTCTTTGGACCAATTATTAAAATTTCCCATGAACCAAATCCAGACCTTTATTTGTCATGTAATTACAAGGGAACGGGCCACAGCTGGACACAATACTGATCAATTGTTAGTTGTCCAATTACTTCTGGTCCTCTGAAAACGAGGGACTATGTATAAGAATGGCTTTAATTCCCAAATAGTTAATGTAAAATCTTTGTTATACCCCTCGAGTTAAAGCTGAAAGTTGACACTTTAGTCACATTGATTAATTTGTGTCAAATCCATTTTGGTTTTCTTACAAAGGCACAATTGTAAAAGTTGTGTCACTATCCAAATACTTATTGACCCAACTCTATATACACACATGGTTTGATTGACAGCTTCCTCACCAGACCAAACCAACCAAACCGGACTGGTACCCGGTAGAACTCATCATGTTTCTAACATGAGGTGGATCACACCCAATCAGAGGTCACTGCTGATACCAATCAGGTGAATCTGGTCTAGTCAGTGCTGAACTCACCGGTTCAAAGACACATCTGTTGGCTCTTATGTAGTCAACACATTCCTGACGGATCTTCTGATGGTAGTTCTGAGAGTAATACAGCTACACACATACACACACACACACACACACACACACACACACACACACACCTCAGACAAGTTAAACAAACCCAGGATGTCATTTCACTATCTGGCTTCAGTGAGCCAGGATCACAAGAATCAACTGGAACCATTAGTAAAATTATTAACCCGGCATGAAGAGACAAGGTGACAACTGCAGGTAAATTCGGGTAAATTCAGGTAAAGCAGCGGCAACAAGGTGAAGTGATGAATGTGATCACGTGATGACAACAGATGCCTTATAAGAGTAACTTCCCGGTATTAGTCAGGCGAAGGATAAACTACAGAAGAACAGGAACTAGTCCGAGTATTTTGCTCTTTTGAGTGATGATGAACAAGCTGTTATTGAGTGTGATGCAGATGACGTAGTTCATGTTTGATGACGCCAGGCTCACTCAAATGTTCACTTATCTTCACCGGGAATATTTAATACTAGTGTCTGGCTCTGAGACCTGGTCAGACCTGGGGCCCCTCACTGACCGCAGATCCAGCTTCAGCTTCAGGTCTCAGGTCAGACCCGGTTCAGACCCTGACTGATCCCAGAACAACATCATGGTCGCAATTCCGTACTTCTCAGGTGTGTTTGCAGGTTATATCAGAAACAGTATCCGCAGCCGTCGGACCAGCAGAAAACGGAACCACTGAGGTACACGCTCCTGAAACTCTACTGAAGTACAGTAGCTGAGTAAATGTACTTAGTTACTTTCCACCTGCGTTATGCTGACGATCCTGGACTTTTCCTGCAGGACTTTTACTTGTAAAGGAGTATTTGTATTCGGTTGTTCTGGGACGTCGACTTCAGTAACGGATCTCAGATCCACCTCCCACCTCTGGTCTACTGGACCAGTTTCCATATTAACAGCGAGATAAGCCTGGTACTCCAACGCCCCCGCCTGTTAGCTTTAGCCCGGCTCACCTGCTCTGATACGGCTCGGAACAGACAGGACGACTCCCGGGCCACCCTCTTCCTGTAGAGTCCCAGGCTAGACAGGTACCCGTCCATTTTGACGAAGAAATTATTCTCGTCTTCCTGCATCCCGCCACCGGAGAACTGGCCTCAGCGCCGCTGTAAACTCGGTGAACTCGGCCCGGTTTGGATTCGACGACACGAGCCGCTGCGCACAAACGTGAGTTTAGTCAGATCTGCTAAGCTCGAGGCTACGCAACGCCGCTGAGGCATTCAGGGTCCGAGCCGGGCTCAGGAATACAGACGGTCAAGATGAAGCTGCTGTTTTTTGATTCTGTAAAATTAACAATATTGTTGCCGAACGTTTATGGAAGAACCAAGAATTCCTACACACTATCATTCGTTATTTTCCTTATTAATTTTTCACAGTCATAGTTTTTGGTCTTTAATCCCTCTGATCGGAACTTTGAACTGATTGTCTCATAGTTTTTTAAAACTATTGTGCTGCTCCTGCTGCTGTTTCAGTCAGTTGAGCTTTAAGACTGGAACATAAGTTTTTATAATGTATGACATATTTTCTAACATGGGTAAGATAAAGCTGGGAACGGCTACGCAGACATGCTTGTGGCCAAGGCTAAACTCAGAAAACAAGAATCGCCTTGGCACACAATGTTTCTTTTCTCACAGTATAAGAACATTCGTTCAAGTAACACAATGGTCTGATCATTTTTCTCACACTATACACAGCTGATGTGCTACATCACAGGGCGGAGCATAGCGTGTTTCATGCACAAACACATCTGCGCATGAATTAAAATTTGACTTTAAAATGATCAAAGATGCAGCAGTTCAGTCGGGTCACACATCTGAGCCCTGATCTCACAGGTATGGATCCACAGGTAAGTGTGATTATTAACCTCGTCAAAGTTGCTGGATGTGCAGAGCCAATAACCTACCTCCTTTGCTGTCTGTTCTGTGCTGTCTGTCAAGAACCAGACAGAGGTGCACTCCTCAGGACTTGAGATGCAGAAGAGGAGAGCCAACCCCGCTTCCTACAGCCCTCTGACACCAGGTCTAGCAAGCCGTTTGGAGCATCGGTGCTCAGGGGAAAAGAAAAAGGAGGTCAGCCCTGGCTATTCTAGACACTGAAGCACAACACATGTAGACACGCCTGCTGATGCTTTACATGTGTATTAACTCAGGAAATGTAGTGACCAGACACTTGTGATTTTGGGCTCCGATTAAATCTGCACATTTCTCTCTGCAGACAGAACCAGGCCGCGAAAGAAGAAGACCCACAACCAGGGACCTCCAGTGACCTGACCACACCATCCAGCGGGCACACCCTTGAGGAGATGATGAGGACAAAGGTGCCAAAGACATTTTGGAGGGGGGGGGGGGTGCTGGAGGAGGAGGGGGAGAGTTGGTTTAGGCAGGCAGAGGAAGAAGGGAGGCCGATCACAGAGGTCAACGAAGAGGAGATTGACAAAAGGGTGGGGTGGAGGAGGAGGAGGAGAGTTGTAGAATGGTAGTGTCAGAAGAGGAGGGAGAAGAGTTTAGCAGAGAGGAAGAAGAGAGAGGATGAAGAGAGATTGATCAAAGAGAGGGAGGAGAACAGATGGTATAAACAGATACAGGAAGAAGAGATTGACACATGGGAGGGAGGATTGAAGGAGGAGGAGGAGAGTTGGTTTAGGCAGGCCGAGAAAGAAGGGAGGCCGATCACAGAGGTCAAGGAAGAGGAATTTGACAATGGGGGGGGGGGGGGGTTGAGGAGGATGAGGAGGGGGAGAGTTGGTTTAGGCAGGATGAGGAATAAGGCAGGATGATCACAGAGGTCAAGGAAGTGGAGATTGACAAATGGGGGGTGGAGAAGGAGGAGGAGGAGGAGGAGAGTTGTAGAATGGTAGAGTCAGAAGAGGAGGGAGAAGAGTTTAGCAGAGAGGAAGAAGAAAGAGGATGAAGAGAGATTGAAAAGGCAGAGGGAACAGAGATTGATCGAAGAGAGAGAGGAGGACAGATGGAATACACAGATACAGGAAGAAGAGACTGACACATGGGAGGGAGGATTGAAGGAGGAGGAGGAGAGTTGGACTAGGCAGGCCAAGGAAGAAGGGAGGCCGATCACAGAGGAGGTCAAGGAAGAGGAGATTGACACATGGGAAGAGGAGGAGAAGGAGGAGGAGAGTTGGTTTAGGCAAGCAGAGGAAGAAGGGAGGCCGATCAAAGGGGTCAAGGAAGAGGAAATTGACAAAAGGGGGGGCGTGGGGGAGTAGGAGGAGGAGGAGACTTGTAGAACAATGGAGTCAGAAGAGGAGGGAGAAGAGTCTAGCAGAGAGGAAGAAGAAAGAGGATGAAAGGAGACTGAAAAGGGAGAGGGAGGAGAACAGATGGAATTTGTATATATATATATATATATATGTGTATATATATATATATACACACATCTTCTTTTTCTTTCGGCTTTTCCCTTTAGGGGTCGCCACAGCGAATCAGTGTCCTCCATCTAACCCTGTCTTCTGCATCCTCTTCTCTCACACTAACTACCTTCATGTCCACTTTCACTACATCCATAAACCTCCTCTTTGGTCTTCCTCTAGGCCTCCTGCCTGGCAGTTCAAAACTCAGTATCCTTCTACCAATATATTCACTATCTCTTCTCAGGACATGTCCAAACCATCTCAGTCTGGCCTCTCTGACTTTATCTCCAAAACCTCTAACATGTGCTGTCCCTCTGATGTACTCATTCCTGATCCCATCCATCCTGGTCACTCCCAGAGAGAACCTCAACATCTTCATCTCTGCTACCTCCAGCTCTGCCTCCTGTCTTTTCCTCAGTGGCACTGTCTCTAGACCAAACAGCATCGCTGGTCTCACCACAGTTTTGTACACCTTTCCTTTCATTTTAGCTGAAACTCTTCTATCACACATCACACCTGACACTTTTTTCTCCACCGTTCCAGCCTGCCTGCACACGCTTCTTCACCTCTTTCCACACTCTCCATTGCCCTGGACTGTTGACCCTAAGTACTTAAAATCCTCCACCTTCTTTATCTCTTCTCCCTGTAACCTCACTCTTCCACTTGGGTCCCTCTCATTCACACACATGTACTCTGTCTTGCTGCGGCTAACCTTCATTCCTTTCCTTTCCAGGGCAAATCTCCACCTCTCAAGCTTCTCCTCCACCTGTTCCCTGCTCTCACTACATATCACAATGTCATCTGCAAACATCATAGTCCATGGAGATTCCTGTCTAACCTCGTCTGTCAGTCTGTCCATCACCATAGCAAACAAGAAGGGGCTTAGAGCTGATCCCTGATGCAGTCCCACCTCCACCTTGAACTCCTCTGTCACACCTACAGCACACCTAACCACTGTCTTACAGTCAACATACATGTCCTGCACCACTCTAACATACTTCTCTGTCACTCCAGACTTCCTCATACAGTACCACCGTTCCTCTCTGGGCACCCTGTCATACGCTTTCTCCAGATCTACAAAGACACAATGC